>JAHWFO010019829.1:4939-22509 GCA_023313115.1 Rhysida immarginata | reverse complement strand
GGCAACTCTGCGATCGCGCTCGCACTTGCTCACAATACTTTGTGACAGTAGGTAAGAAGTAAGAGTTGTGAGGAACCTCGATGCAGCTCTTATCAGTCGGGAGTTACTCAAGTTCTCACCAGAGACTTTTAATAGGGAGACATGTCATTTACTTAATTTTCATGTAATACGGGCTCTTAGGTGTTTCATTGGATATATTCAGATGGCGCTGTAACGACTACGACGTCATAGTTTCGATTATAAGTTTCGAAGTTTGTTCAAAGTTTCAACGATGTCATTGTTCAAATTTTGATGAATCCAATGAATAGGAAGTTGTGGGTGCCCTATCCCATGGTGCACTTTTCATCATCCCAAATATGCAAATTAGGACACATTCAAAATTTATCTCAAAAACCGTAAGGGATAGAGAAAAAAACCCAATTGCAAACTTGTAAAGAAGAAGAAAAATTAACATAAATTACCATACTCACATTCACTTTCATGCGGAAAAGAAAATAAAAGGCATGTTTCAGCACACAGAAGACAGAACAATTCCAGGATGGCAAGCTACACTGTTCCGGAAATGGTCAACATGATCTTCTGCTTCGGACAGGCAAGGAGAAACCTACATGCTGCAGTTAGGTTGTATCGAGACAGATACCCTAACGAACGCCATCCATCTCGATAAAACAATGCGTCACATTATTCAAAGATTCGAGGCTACAGGGAATGTTAATGCAGAACGAGGACGACCAAGGGCACAAGGCGACGAGGATACAACAACACTAGTTCTGGCTGCAGTTGCTGCAAATCCCCACAGAAGCAGCAGAGCAATTGCTGCAGATGTTGGGTTCCATCAGAGAACTGTTCTCAACATTCTACACGCAGATTATGTTGCTAGGGCCGCCTTCTGCAACTGGTTACTTACCTGCCTGGATGATAATCCAAACTTCATTCATGAGGTGTTGTGGACAGATGAAGCCTAGTTCACCAGGGATGGAGTTATCAACAGGCACAACTATCATCATTGGGCAGACGAAAACCCACGTTGTCTGCGAGAAACAACTCATCAAGTAAACTGGAGAATCAATGTGTGGTGTGGATTGTAAAATGACACTGTGGTTGGACCGTATTTTCACGATGGAACACTGACTGCAGAACGCTACCGGGCTGAAATTCTCAACGTGGTAGTCACAGACTTCATTGACAATTTGCCATTGGCCTCGTATAAGCGCACGTGGTTTCAGCATGATGGAGCTCCTCCACATTACGGGTTGGTCGTTCGCGAGCGTCTAAGTGAGATGTTTGGACAACAATGGATTGGCCGAGGAGGACCATTTCGTTGGCCACCCCGCTCCCCTGATTTTACACCACTTTTTCTTGTGGGGATACCTGAAGGACAAGGTTTATGCTACGCAGCCCGCCTCACTGGAGGATCTGGTTCAACGAATCCAGGAAGCGTGCCGAGGAGTGACACCAGCCATGCTTGCCGATGTTTTGGCGTCATTTAGGTTCCGTGCCCAATTGTGTTATGGTGCCCACGGTCGTCACATCGAGCATTTTGTTGATTAACTTTTTTTTTAAACTGTTTGAAGTAACTTGTTTGTGCAGTGTGACTGTTTGTAAGCTACAAACAGTTCACCACGTGATTGTGGGTTGGTGCGATTTGAATGATTTTTTTTTTGTTTTGTTTGTTTTTTTATGCTGAACAAGTTTGCAATTGGGTTTTTTTCTCTATCCCTTACGGTTTTTGAGATAAATTTTGAATGTGTCCTAATTTGCATATTTGGGATGATGAAAAGTGCACCGTGGGATAGGCCACCCACAACTTCCTATTCATTGGATTCATCAAAATTGACATATCTGCTTCGGTTCAAGAAATAAAAGGGGAGTTCAGACTTTTATATTCACCCTGTATTATATTTATGATCCTTATTTTTTAATTTTAATAAAGATAGTAAAAATCCAAATAAAAATCTTTTGAAATTGATTAACGAAATTTTTCAAAAATAAATCAATTCGTGTCTTTTCATTTTATAATATTCATTACATATACATAATTATACTTTCTTAGTTTATTGCTGTCGTTAACTTAAAGTTTTTATATTTTCGACATTGTTAGGTGCAAAATATAGTTAACAGCCTATGGAAGAAGCGACCTGCTTATTGAAACTTTTGAAACATTCAGTAAAAATTACGTACTATGTGCAGCACATTTCACAAATAAACAACTTTATAACGCCAGCAAGAGAAGCCGTCTATTAAAGCAGCAGTTCCCACCATTTTCACAAGAACATGGAAAACATCAATTCATTGTTCACCATCCACTTCACAATACCAAGAACAGATCATCAATGCCCCTTCCGCTCTTTGTACATCAGAAGTACACTATGAATCATCCCAAGATAATCCCAAAGAGCTGTGGAAAAATTCTTGTCAAGGACGATGAAACATATGTTCCTGAAGATCCGCCCGATATCCCTGGGAAGGAGTTTTACCATGCCGCGAACCCTAACGAAGTTCGTTGTGAAGAAAAAGTGAAGCCAAAAGCGAAGTTTATAAAAAACATCTCACTCACTTCAGGAAGAAAAGACTGCAAATGTCAAAAGAAAATTACCATGTCTCAACACACCACCACCACCACCAAAAAAGCAGAAAAAAACAAACAGCAAGAGAACTTGCTGCCATCCCGAAAAAAGCGATACGAATGAAGCTAAATAAATACAGAGTAAGTTTGCAAAGAGCCAGAAAACAATTAACTGAAATGCAAGCAAAGTTTTATATAACAGTGTTATAATTATCTATAGTTGATATTCGAGATTTATGTAGTGATTACATTTTCATTGTTCGTACTTCTTCCTGATCGATTGTTTGTCTTTTATAAATTTGTACATGTGAGATTCATTAGCATTTGTATATTTCATTTTTCGCATAGTTCAATTTTATCATCTTTAGATCCTGATAATGGGAATTATAAAATACACATTAGGAATTATGTGGATATTTTTGCATGATAAATGCACATAAGCAATATTTATAAAAGCTATTTAGCAATTTAAATTTTAACAGGAATAGATGAGTTTGTACTTTTGTGAAAATTATTTTCAACACAAAATAAAATTGCTTGAAATTTAAAATGTTTTTTTGCCGTTTCTGTTTAAATATAAGATGTCCAGAAAATAATTTTAAAATTAAAAACATAAGTTTAAAAAATGTTAAACTGAAAAAAATTTTGTACAACGAAAGTTTTACTCGGCGTGTTCAGTTAAATTTCCGATTTCAATTGTTAGACATTGCAACAATGTCTAACAATTGAAATCGGAAATTTAACTGGACACGCCTAGGTTTTACTGTGACGTCAATAACGCCTTGTCTCAATGTTACTACTTGCGTCATTCATGGATGGCCTGAGTGTTTCATTGCAAATGTTCAGAGGGCGCCTATTAACAGCATATTACATTTTTTCTAAGGGAAAATAATGAAATGGCATGTCTCTCTATTGGAAGTCTCTGGTTCTCGTGGTAGTAACACACCTTAATACGGTGCCGTTACAAGCGATGCATGTGAACAAGTTTCATCGAGATACAGAAAAGGCCTCATTCATCATGAATTTGTTCCCACTGGCCAAACTGTGAATAAGGAACTGAAGGAAGCTGTTTTGGATCGTCCAGTGCAAACAGTTCGCAGAGTGAGGCCAGAGTTTCATGAAACAGGAAGTGGGGTTCTTCTTGACGATATTAGCCAGCTACATACCACCATATGTGAGAAGCGATTTCTGGACAAACACAGAATTACAGAGCTTAACCACCCGTCCTCTTCTCCGGATTTGGCCCCTCCAGACTTTTTTTTTGGCCCACCAGAATATGGAACGGGATCCTCTTGATTTCCGACGTCAGGCTTTTCTCAATATCGGAAACGTCTTGAAATCTGGTACCTTTCATCTGTGGGAACAGTCCGATCGAGGTGATCCCATGGGATTTAAATCCGGGGAGTTTGGGGGCCAAGGGAGTAACGTAAACGCATCCTCGTGCTCTTCGAACCACGCACGGACACGTCGCTGATTTTGGGTATTGCCATTCTGCCATGCGCGGTACACTTTCACCACGGCGGCACGCGAACAAAACAAGCAGTTTTGGACATACTGCCGCCCTCGGCTCGGAAGCCGATGATCATGCCCTTTTGGAGGTGGGATAAATCGCTACGTTTCGCCATGACTCCAACAATTGCAATGTTTTCTACTTCCCTCTGACACCCTTCTATACGTAACCTCCCCACCCCCACTCTGATACTGGTACGTACCTTCTGGATGTAATCATTTTCTGCTGATGTTGAATGTCGAAGAAAATTAAATTCAATCAAGTATACAGTAAGTTAATACTTTAACAGTTATCATAAAAAATAAACTTTAAAACTAGGAGGAAAACATTGTTGTGTAACGATAAAACTTGCCTTAAAAAATATACAGAACAAAATCTGAAATAAAAGTTAAAATAAAGTTCAATTACTGAAATTAAAATAAAATATCATGATTCCCCCCCCCCCTTTTTTGTAAAGAAACATTTAAATTTCATACTAAAATTCATCACAAATTCTGCATTCAATATCAAACAATTGTCACTTAACTTGTCTTCAGAGGAGAATTGAAGGTTTAAAATAATCGATGTAGAGGACCTTACAATTGTAGAATGGGTAATCAATGCATTCAGTTGTACAAACCAATTTTAGCAAATAAAATCCTAATACAAATTTAGTGAACTGAAACGAGCTGAGAAGTGGATGAATGCTTATTTTATAATCCAGATATTGGACCCTGAAGCAGGATAAGCCATTAAAAAGAAAAGTGTGAGTGAATATTTTCAAGCCGTCATCACTGCGCTCTTTCTCCGTTTCAGATTGACAGAGCCAACCTTATATAACAGCTTTTCATCACGTGATACGAAAGAGGAAACTGGAGGTTTAATAATAAATTAAATAATAATCAATGAAGGTCATATGAGACATTAGCTGAAGAAACTTCGTCTAATTTTAAGTAATGAGCCTCTATTTTCAATCTTCTTATGTCACTGGAATCAGTATTTTATTAAAAGCTCTTTATTACTGTTATCCTAAATAAAGAAATAATTTTCATGATTTTACACACGTTGTATTGTATAGTGTATATAGTTATAATTCCATAACGTCCATTTTACAATACAAAGTTTTTATAAACGTAGGAGTTGTGATAAAATATATATTAATTAAAAGAAAATAAATAATATAAAACAATGAAAAAAGTCACCCAATGATAAAGTAAATGTAGAAAGACGAAACACAAATGAAACAAAGGTCTTCGAAAGACGAAAGTTCGACGATTTGTAACACGTAGATGACTAACTTGAAGTATATTTAACGTTTTCGGGATTTTTTTCCCATCTTCAGTAATAAAGTTTTTTGAATGAATGGAAGATATAATAAAAAACAAAACAATGTAGCTGTTTGCTTCTTCATATAGACCTTCTTCATCTGTAATTGTGTGCTTCCCTGTGTTTGTGTAACATTTCTTCACTAGATCTTCATTTCTTCTGTGTTTCTTCTGTATTTCATCTGAGTTTCTCCACAAGACCTTTGTTTCATTCGTGTTTCGTCCTTCAACATTTACTTTATCAATTGAGTGACTTTTTTTTATTGTTTTATATTATTTATTTTAATTTATTTATTTTATTTTAATTAAAGGAGTTTTATTTATCTTAATTAATAATATTTATTTATCTTAATTAATACAAGGTTTATTAATATATTTATATGCAATCGATTTTCATCCTTTCGGACATCATCAGTATATCCAGGGACCTTCGGGTTACCTACCGTTTCGATGCTTATGGTGGCTTAGTGGTTGGAGCATCGGGACGGTAACCCGAAGGTTCCTGGTTCGAGCCCAGGCCGTGGAATTTTCTTTACTATTTTTCTCTATTTATTCATCAATATCGAAGGTAATGGCGTGAAAGAGTCCTCCAAAGACCATTTTCCAATTAACTGCATTATGGTCTAATTTGCTAGTAATGAGAACAGTAAAAGGATATCTGAGAATTAGCAGATGGTAGAAGTATTTAATGAGAACCTACGCGTTTCGAATAAACTTCATCATCAGGGTAGGATACAGCTATAGTCATTCCACCAATTAGAGAACAACGCTGCTAACTGGTGGATTACAAAGAGCAAGAGGCAACAAAAACGGAGGCCAGGTTGGCCAATGAAAATTATTACAATAATAATCTAATATCACAAATCCAATTATAGAAAAAGAAGAAATACAAGGGTGAACAAAACTGGTATAAGGCTCTTGGGTCTCGACAGGGACAAATCGAGCTATAACTTTTGAACCGGAAGTCCAGGGTCTGAATTCTTGCATATTTATGGCGTGTTATTAAAATTTCAGCTCTTATATACTAAAACTTATATATTTCTCCGGAGCACTGCCAGGGGCCCTAAACACAGAGCTATAATGTTTGAACGAAAAGGCTTAGAAATATGAAACTTTGTATACTTATAGTAGTTTACTAAAAAATTTAGCTAATATACACGAAAAACTGGTATAAGGCTCTTAGGTCTCCATAGGGCCCTGAAGCCCAAATCACAAATAAGCTCTAACATTTGAATAATAAAAAGGAGACTAGTATAGGCCTCGGGGCCCCTGGCGGCCTCAAATACAATTGAAGCTATAAAATTTGAACGGAAAGTCCTAAGGTCCTGAAATTTTGTTTAATCATAGTGTGGTATTTAAAAATTTAGCTAATCTATATTAAAAATTCTATAAGTCTCTTGGCAGGGGCCTTGCGGCCTCAATCTCAAATCAAGGTATAAATTTAAAACCAGAAGTCCAGAAACTTGAAGTGTTTTATATCTATAATGTGTTGCTTAAAATTTTAGCTATTACACACTAACGTTAATACAGAAATTATAATCTCTTGAGGCAGGGGCCACGAGGCTCCAAATACAAATCAAGTTATAACTTTTGTACGAAAAGGCCTACGAACCTGAAATTTTGTATTTGTATCTCTCCACTGCTCGTAACATTTTGATGCTAAAACCTTTTATCGTTGGATAATGATGCCTTAACTAATTTTTATAAAGCAGCATTTTGCAAAACACTTTGTTAAAATAAAATCTATTATTTGTTGTATTTAATGAAACACCATACGACATAGAACTTCCATCAAAGAAAAATCAAACAAGAAAAACAATTTTTAATAAGTGGCCTCACTGACTTATTTGAGGCGTCATCAAAAGAGCTTGGCATATTTCCTGTTATGACAAAACGATATGAATATTTAGCCATAATGAACATCAATGGGAAGCAATATGAAACGGAATCGATCAAAGAAATTCATTGATAAGGAAAAAATAATAACCCAATTGTTAAAAAGAGTGAAATTATAAATTTAATGTCAATAGAAACCCATTTAGAGTGTCCCTGGAAATGAAAAATAAATTCGAAATAATAAAAAAATTTGGCAAAGTTGACCCAACCGAACTGCGAGCGCTGCAGTGAAGCATCCCTCGAAGTCGCGACGTTCAAACGCATGAACAATCCATTCACAGCAACTGTTTCGTATGAGGTTGTCTAAAGAAATTTTACGTGCAAAATTAGGAAACTGTTACTACTCTCGGCGCTTCGCGACTGCGGGTCTCATTGGTCACTGTTTTCCATTAATCGAACGCCTTCGGCGTTCTGTCTACGACATCCCACTCCGGGGGCAAGTTAATGATACATATCCCTGCCACAGGGGGCAGTTGGTCCCCCCCCCCCCCCGGCCGGTTACAGGATTGATGGTCAGTACTTATTTAATCAAAGAAAACGCGACAATTCAGTCATACGAAACAGCTGCTGGTTTTTGGCCATTTGAACTAACCTAACTTAACCAAACAAATGCATACCCCAACCAGTTTAGTTACAAGGGGTAGAGATCCCCCCCCCTCTCGGCTAACCACAGGTGGCTAATGATTCGCTTTTTTTTTTTAAATTACTGCTAGCAAACATAGTGGTCTTTGTGGCCATTTCATCAAACCTAACCTAACCCAACTGGACCGTATGAAGTGTTTTTTTTTTCACGTCCAAGGACGGTCCCCAAACGCCAGACAACAAGCATTTAAGAAACCAAATCGCACCCCACCCAACCAGTCACACGGCACAACCATCCTTCCCATTTTAAGGATTCCTTTTCACCATAAACAGAAAAAAACACTGCAGACGCACGAAAACGGAAAAAAAATTGAAGCGCTTTATCGGGTTGGGCCGCCTCCCCAAAAACGACCCCAAAGTTGAAGGGTGGGGGCCTGCAAGTACAAAAACTCGACCCCCCCCCCCCCACCCAAGACTAAAGGACTACTTGCGCCCACTCGCGACAAAACTCGCAATTTCAATGCTGAACGCAAGTTTCATTATTCACATCACCTTCCTACAACCCAATAACTCAGTTGGTAAAGACACGGGTCTCTGAATCAAGACGTCCAAGCATCCCAGGATCGACTCTCGGCGCCACAGAAATACAGTTAGAAAAAAAACAACAACAACAATGGTAACTGTTAAGAATCACAGACAGAAGGCGTAAATCGGAGAGGTGCAAGGGAAGAGCGAGAGAAAAGAGAGACAGAAGGCCAACAGGAAAAAAAAAAAAAAAAAAACACAACCAAAGAAAAAAAATTTTTGACGCAATCCACATTTTCCCACTTTTTAGACCCGCCCACACTCCCACACCGGCCCGCACTACCAGACCCGCCCAACTTTTAGAATGAACCCCTCCAAAAAACCAAGCCCTTGTTTTTAATCAATCCCCTTCAAGTCGCCCACTTTTAGAATCTTCTCTACAGATGGCGTCACTGTACATCATACCAACAAAGACAAATGAAAATAAAATACCATCATACCAAAAGAGACAAATACCATCTTTCTTCATTTGTCTCTGCATACCAAATGATCGTTCAGACGTATCCGGCTTCCGGTGAAGGGAAAACCATAACATTATGCCATGTAAGCGGCTAGCGAAATTACATGAAAATGTGATGTAGGTTTTGGACATTTTAATTATAGTTATAGGCTATACGACATAAAAATACTTGGCTGCTCATCTAGGTTACGAATATTCTTCAAATATTTGGAAATTATCGAAATAAAATAAATATTTTCTATATTTTATAATAAAATTGTTCGGAAAACGTTTTAGACATTTTTTGAAAATCTTGATGTTAAAACTTTTCGAATATACCATTGTTATCAGTCATTAAGTAAGAAAAATTTTTATTCTGGGCGCAACAATTAAGTGAGCTTGATAATTGTTGACGAATAAGTTTAACTGTTTTTTTTTTTTTTACAGTCTTTAACATTTTCTCGTATTAGCTATGATGAAAACGGTATATCAATGAAGCAAATTATTGGAGCAATTCGAACGGAACACCTTTTTATATATATTGGAATATTTTTATGATGAATGTGAATTCATGAAGAACATTCAGCTTCCAAAACGATCTTTCCTCCAAAAATTGGTAAGTATTATAGTCGCTTACGGCTTGTTTTGTTGTAAAGCAATTTAAATAAAATCCTAATTATATTCTGTGGAATTAAGAAGTAAGGGTTCCAATAGTTGAGAATGCGTGGTACTGCATTGTTAGAACGATGTTAAAACCGCAAGGTAGTTATAAACACCAGTACGGTATTTGCAAAGTTTGTCGTTCTGTTGCCAATTTTTTCGAGTCTTCTTGATTTTGACTTTAGATTAGCATCAAAACTAACTAAAATTTATAATGGGCACACATGTCCTTTGGGAACATAGCTAAAATGGCGGTCGAAGAATAGATAACCAAACTATGATTATTAGGATCGATAGGTACTTATGTTTTCACAACGTGCGCGATCCGTGTGTCAGTCTGTCTGTCGGTCCGTCTGTCTGTTAGTGCTCTATCGTTCGAACACTTTCGAATTTTCGACTTGCGTTTTCGCCATTTCCGAAGTTCGTTGGTGGAAAAAAATCTGTTCAAAAGGTCACAAATAACAGAGGGGACCACGTTTTTCACTATACAATTCGATGTATTATACAATATATATGGCCTGTCCATTGATCAATTGTTTTTCTCTCTTTGTCATTCGGTAGCTAAGACAGAGAGAAGGCTTGTGAATTAAGTAAAGACACGTGATGGTCTTCCCTGATGGTTTTCCGTGATGGTCAAAATCAGTCAAAATTGATTCAATAATACAGTCTAACCCCGTTAATACGTGTTTCAAAGAACCGAGCAAAAATTACGTATTATCCGGTATTAAAAAATTGACTGGAATACCGTTGTCTTTGTGACGTGCCTATACAACAAACAGTTAATAAAAGGTCAAATCTTAATAAACTTATAGGAAAAGGAAAACTTACTTGCTTAAACATGGTAATAAACCCTCCTCCAAATACTCGATGGGCGCATTCCCTTTCTTTTTAAAGTCCTACCGTATTCCGCTTGCTGCCTAATTTTATCTTTACTTTTAAGAATCGTTGACAGAGGGATGTTAAGGGATGTAATCATAAGGGATGTTAAGCGCATACAAAATGTCTAATTTCTGGTCCAGAATAAGATCGTTCCGTTTCCCCTTCTGTGATGCAAACATCTCGATAATAAAAATGAAACCTAACGAAATACAAATGCTAAATGCTAACAAGAGTGATATAAAAATGCTATGAATAGGACTGAAGAATTGAAATTCTGAAACATTTATCAAGGAACATGTTTGTAAAGACACTGAGAACAAGTCAAAATTCGCGGCTACGGAAGAACACGTGAGTCATTGTTGATGTCCGATAGAACCAATCGGAATTCGCGGAACATGATCGATTATCGCATGACTAAAAAAAAAAAAATTGCAAACACTTTGCAAATAATTTAAGATTCCTAGAATGAATTTCTTAACTTTTTGAGCCAAAAATTATGTATTATCCGGGATCTGTGAAAAAAATACGTATTAACAGGCTGAATTTACATAGAAATTGCTTTCAAGGAGAAGGGACCGAAGGGAAATCACGTATTAAGCGGTACGTATTAGCGGGGTTACACTGTACTTGTTTTAGTGGTACCGTTATGGTGTACTTGAAACTTTCAATGCTAAGTTTTGGCTTTGCAATATTTTTTCCAAGGAGGGGGTTTCTTTAGCTACTTATTCTTTAATTAATTTTCAATTGATCTGTCACAAAAGCTTTGTATAAGTAGTTTAAGAACAGACAAATAAAATATATTTAAAGAAAAGGCGCTGGTGTATTATCATATCAAAACTCTTTGAATGCAGAAGTTGTTAGGTTAGAACATTATATGAAAACACATTTTGCCAGGAATTATATTACTGATGAAAAGTAGAAAAGAACATTCCACAACCTGGATTCGAACCAGGAATCTTCGACTTTTGCCGCCGACGCGTTAACCAATTGCGCCACAGCACACGTGAAAGCGTTACGCTATTTGCATGTCCTAACCTAACCTAACCTAACCTAACCTAACCTAGTCCTCAGGCTGGGACAGAAGATACAGGAAATTCTGCCAGAGTCACATCTATTCGCGAAAAATCAAGGAGACGAGATCGAAAAAAATAGATTTTTAAAATAGCTCAAGATGGGTCTGTGAGGTTTTAATCATACGCCTTACCTCAAATGTTAAATTATTGATGTGAAACATCTCTACTTGTGACAGTGGGTTTTCATCACATGCCATTGCATGATAAAAGTGCTCAACTACGAACGTTGTCCTTTAAGGCCGAAAAAGAGACGTTTGGATTTGGATTCTCTCCAAAGAACAGGGGGGATGCACTCGTGTACTAAACAGCCCACAATTAGTCTAGAATTATTGGAGACTTTCTAGCAGCCTTCCAGAGCCAAAAGAAAAATTTGGACCTACAGTGGAAGAAAATATCTTTCCTGCGCCGAATTTCATCATCACATGCAGTATATCTGGAAAACTTACAAAATCGCATGTGGACTTCTTTCTGCAAAAAGCAGTAGCCTCAGAAGCTAAAAAAAATTCTTAGTCACATTTGATCACTGGCCAGGACAACTGGATGATAACCTTTACTCAAAAGACTGCCAGATTGCAAGACATTCACTGTTCCTGACAAATGCACAGCACTTTGCCAACCGTGTGACACGGGGTTTAACGAGAAGTTAAATATTTATTCAATGATACTGCCAATTTTGTTATACTGCATGGTGAAGATTGAAAATGCGCAACGATCAGACCGGTACCGCATAGTAATCTGTGTTTGTCACGAATTTTTTTGTAGCACAGTGGAAAATGTCTTATAAGCTAATGGAAAAGACAGCATTGTAGTCATATTAAACTTAACCACGATTTATTAAAATTAGACAATAAGTATTACAAAAATGAAGATAAATAATTAGAAGAATCTTCACACAATTAAGCGCATCCTCTAACACGAGGAGTTACGCATGCGAGTTAAATTTCCCTCGTACAGAAAACGGTTGCCCCTTGGGCCAAACAGGTGCATAAATCCTGCACGCACAAAGGTACAGACAGATTAATAACTACCCGATAAAGGACGGGTCTTAGAACACAAGGAAGCGAATTACGTCCGCTTCAGATTGGTATGAAATAATGCGCACTTAAGGTGCGGTAAAAGATTAAAGAGAATAACATCAATTAGACAAGATAATTATCTTGAAAGTTGACTCTGGGAGATTGTCTATCATGCACTGCCGTACGGGACTCTTCCCTCTAGCAGCGACGCTGAGTGTTTAATGTCAGGGACAGCTAATGCTGGTCCTGCAATAAGGTAATTAAAAAGGTATAAGTAAGCGCTCATGCCTGGTCAAAGATAAAGAAGCCGCGCGGGAGAGCTGCGACTGATATTCTTATTAAGAGAGCCTATAGGAAACATTAGTTAGAGCCCAGCTTACCTCTGAGATATGTAGTAGGTGCCCAAATCTTCAGCTAAGTAAGCAATAATTCCCCACAGGACGACCAACGTCCACGCTGGGTTCTCTTGGTCCGTGTGCTGGTCCTGACTGCGATGCGTAGCCACTGCGAAGGCAAACCAATAATCCACACAAGGTTGCTGATTAGGCTGGGCTGCGGTGTCGTGTAGGGCTGTCGATAACGGCACTGGAAAAATCCTTCTGTTGCTCGGGCTGGTCGTGTCGAGTTCACGAGTTAAAGCTGGGCGTCGGATTCAACTGTCCTAGTAACAGCGAAATGGAATGAGTCATCCGAACGAGTCTCCGCTCGCGCGGGCCGGTTGAACGTCTCGCTCTGACCTGCTGGATTCACAAAGATAGGCACAAATTCATTAGAACACCCAGTTAGCTGAGGCGCACTCGTTTCTGACGCACACACGGGAGATTCCGCCGTTCGAACCTCTGAACTTCGTCCTTCGAACACAATATCGCGCCTTTTGCTTGCTTAAATTATTAATTTCATTATTATAAACGCTATTGGCATTAGATGGCGCCTGTGCCCGCGAGCTGGAAGCAGACGCTTCTTGCTGCAGGGGATTTCGCTCGCGCGCAGCTTTGTTCACAACCATTTGTGACATGCTCGCGCTGGCCGATCGCAGTTTAACCTGCAATAAATCATTCTGATCGCTTTTCTTTATGGCTTTTGCGGCCGCTGACCCTGTGGCCCTCCGTTTCCTGAAGAACGCCTCTATAAGCCCTTTGCACCTGTGGAGGTTATCCTCTGGCTCCCACGTCGGCTTAGGATAACCTAACCACCTGACAAGAAATTGTCGTTTCGGCTTTTTGCCTCTTACGTCCAGTAACTCTTGCACTTTATAGACGTCCTTAAATTGAGGATCGGGAATATCAGACCCGGCGGTTTGCTGGGTTCTTTTCTTTTTCTCTTAAATTTCTTTAGGAATGAGCAGTGAATCACTCTGTTCCCTCCCCACTTACGGGGTATCTGAACCCTGGCCGAAACTTTGTTGATAACCTCTATGATTTTAAATGGTCCTAGGTACTTAGAAAATAACTTGTGACCTCTTTTATGCTTAAACTGTGTCAAGCGCTTGGGCCATAATACGCATTTTGTGTGACGCTTGTCAAATTGCTTTTTATAACTACGATTGGCCGCATTAATATTTTTACGCGCTAAGCGCAGGGTTTGGGACAGGTGTCTGAGAAATGCATTACCCTGTGGTGCCCGTCCCGCATATTTATTGAGAGAAGGGGGGAATATGAACTTGCTGCCCCAAGTCATAAAAAAGGGCGACATCTTGGTTGTTTCTGACACAGCTGAGTTGATAGCAATCTCTGCTGCTGTCAGGAACTGGTCCCAGTCATTTTTGTCGGTGTTTAGGAAGTTCCTTAATATTTGGGTCACTGTTTGAATTGTTCACTCAGATTGTCCATCCGATTGAGGATGGTACGCACTGGCGAACTTTAAGGTAGTGCCCAAAATTTTAAAGATGTTTCCAGACAGCCAACTGGAAACGAACATCTCTGTCTGAAATTATGGCCTGTGAAAACCCATGTATTTTGAATACATGGTCAACCAATAGTTGAGCGGTTTCCTCGGCCGTAATGGTAGTATGGCATGGGAGCAGCCTAACCCTTTTTGTTAATTTGTCAGTTACGGTGAGTAGGGCGTCATACCCCTTTTTAGTTTGCGGAAGGGGCAGGACGTAATCCAGCGTCACCGTGTGCCAACGTTGCGGTGGCACTTCCAGAGGCTGTAAACTGTCAAATAGTTTCTGACGAAGTACTTTATACGCCTGGCACTTCTCGCAGGCATTTACAAATTTAGTAATGTCAGACGCCATTCCTACCCATGTGTACATATCTGAGGCCTTGGTAATTGTCTTGTATATACCCAAATGGCCTGCTGTAGGCTCGCTATGTATCGTAGCGATAACGGCGTCAGTAACTTTCCGTATTTGCGGAAACACCAATTTAATTCTATTCGCTGCCTTCCTATACAATAACCCTTGATCAAGGAAATAAGGCGGTTTAAGCTTGCGAATACGTTCTTTGATAAAAGGGTCTTTAGCATACCCCGCCTTTATCTGCTCCAGCAGTTGCGAATCGCTAATATTCGTTGCCCCAAGCGCTGCGAGGGTAGGGTCCCTTCCATTGCGCTCTACCTCACTGGCTCGCTTACTTTTAATGCTGTGCGCTCCAATACTATGGCCTACCTCCTTAGGCTCTATCTTGCTAAGCAGTGTCTCAGTATACTGCATCGCTATGCATAGTTGGCTTGGTGCTTTTTCCTGTAACACCTCGCGAATATTTACTGGGAAGGCTTTAATGTATAGCTCGACTAGCTGCCGTTCCCCCCAACCCGAGAGTTGTTCGGCTAGCTTCCTAAAACACTGGTTAAAGCGAAAGATATTCTGTTTAATATATACTGTTTGGGCCAGAATGTTGTAAATAACCTGTTCTGTGCTAGCTTGCTTTTGAGGCCTGCCCGTAATTACTTATTTATCTGTAATAACAATATGAAACCAATAAAAGCTATGGTAACAAATATTGGGTTTACCTAAATCCGACGCGCTTTGCTCCAAAACAGCAATAAATATGAATATACAACAATATTTGCTATGAAGGGTACGAAATAATATGGCAATAAAGCGCCTTACATCCGAAAACCCTCCAATTCCAACTGTAAATGAGGCAAACAAAGCGCGCAAACGCTCCAATATTTGCAAAGAAAACAAATTTCTGTTTTGTTTTTTTTTAAAAAAAACTCTTTAGAAACGTTACCGCGCTCGCCAATTGCGCAATAGATGCCTAAACAATTGCCAGGCAGGGTAAGAAAGAACAGTATATAAATGTCTAGACACGCACTCACTGCGCGAGTCAACCGGAACAATATAGATGAAACCAAGAGAAGAAAAAAAAAATACTTTTTTTGAACGCGTACTGAACGCCAAATATTTAACCCAGTCGTCCGGGAGGGAAATGCTCTGCTAACAGAAGGGTACGAAATAATATGGCTACAAAGCTGTGTCACGAATATTTTTTTAGAAGAATCTTCATACAAATAATTAAGCGCATCCTCTAACACGAGGAGTTACGCATGCGAGGTAAATTTCCCTCGTACAGAAAACGGTTGCCCCTTGGGCCAAACTGGTGCATAAATCCTGCACGCACAAAGGTACAGACTGATCAATAACTACCCGATAAAGGACGGGTCTTAGAACACAAGGAAGCGAATTACGTCCGCTTCAGATTGGTATGAAATAATGCGCACTTAAGGTGCAGTAAAAGATTAAAGAGAATAACATCATTTAGACAAGATAATGATCCTGAAAGTTGACTCTGGGAGATTGTCTATCATGCACTGCCGTACGGAACTGTCTCCCCTCTAGCAGCGACGCTGAGCGTTTAATGTCAGGGACAGCTAATGCTGGTCCTGCAATAAAGTAATTAAAAAGGTATAAGTAAGCGCTCATGCCTGGTCAAAGATAAAGAAGCCGCGCGGGAGAGCTGCGACTGATATTCTTATTAAGAGAGCCTATAGGAAACATTAGTTAGAGCCAGCTTACCTCTGAGATATGTAGTAGGCGCCCAAATCTTCAGCTAAGTAAGCAATAATTCCCCACGGGGCGACCAACGTCCACTCTGGGTCCTCTTGGTCCGTGTGCTGGTCCTGACTGCGATGCGTAGTTCGTAGCCACTGCGAAGGCAAACCAATAATCCACACAAGGTTGCTGATAAGGCTGGGCTGCGGTGTTGTGTAGGGCTGTCGATAATGGCACTGGAAAAATCCTTCCGTTGCTCGGGCTGGTCGTGTCGAGTTCACGAGTTGAAGCTGGGCGTCGGCTTCAATGGGAGAATCACCTGTCCTTGTAACAGCGAAATTGAACGAGTCCTCCGAACGGGTCTCCGCTCGCGCTGGCCGGTTGAACGTCTCGCTCTGACCTGCTGGATTCACAAAGATAGGCACAAATTCATTAGAACACCCAGTTAGCTGAGGCGCACTCGTTTCTGACGCACACACGGGAGATTCCGCCTTTCGAACCTCTGAACTTCGTCCTTCGAACGAATTGTCCGTGCTCCAAACTAGCACTGCTTCGAATTCCCACATGTAATTAGTTGGGGAAAAGTTCTGTGAAGCAGTTTCAGTCCTCGGAGCTCGCTGCCTGCATCTATCTCCTGTGGCTGGCTCCTGCTCTCTGTCCAAATTGTCGCTGTGCCTCTCCCATCGCTCAAAATTCGCGCTATCGCGCAACTTTCGCTCGGTTCGGGTACAGTCTTTTTGCGCTGCCATCTCTTGCCACAATATCGCGCCTTTTGCTTGCTTAAATTATTAATTTCACTATTATAAAGCTATTGGCATTAGATGGCGCCTGTGCCCGTGAGCTGGAAGCGCGCAGCTTTGTTCACAACCCTTTGTGACAGTTTTAACCTTGTGTATTTCATTCTCTCTTGTGTGTTTCGACCATTTATTGAACATGCATGGTATCAAGCTGGAATACTAGAGAACAAGCCATGTAATAAGAACATCCATATTCGGGATGCGTGTTTTCGATTCAAGGAAAACCACTGCAACTTCTCACTCGATGAATGCCAGATGACCCCACAAACAAACATCCTTCTTCTATATATATATAAAGAAGGATGTTTGTTTGTGGGTTTGTT
>JAHWFO010019804.1:0-14470 GCA_023313115.1 Rhysida immarginata | reverse complement strand
TCCCCCCCCCGATTAATTTTTTTTTTCATTTTCAAGACAAAGTGGAAGGTCTGTGCGAATTACCACTCCACCATTTCAATTTATTTTGAAATTTCAAATTTAATGTTGGAATAAATATAGGCCTTTTTCGATAATTTTTATTTTGAACACAAAGTACGTGACTACTTGATTAAGTCGCTCGCATATGATCAACACCCACTGAAAAATGTTGGGTGTATTGATATAATACGACTGACAAGAAGAGCTTTTTATAACAGAGCTGGTTTCGCTTGTTTCCTAATGCTAATAATGTAAGAAATATTTTATTATATTAGTAATTGATATTTAACCTTGAATGATATTCACATAATTAAGGGTTAAGTCTATGACCCAGACGGGGCACATCATGATTTTGGTATTCATGATTTAAAAATTGCATTCAGCTCTGATGTTAGAACTAAAACACAGAGAGAAAAAAATTAGAAAAATCTGTGGCATTTTTTTATCTGACCTAACTATAGAGGGTGGTACATTTAAGTGTAGACATGGCAATGTCTCGAAAACAAAGCATTTTACGAAAAAATGTCCAAAATCAAAAGTGAATTACTTCGCGGCGGAAATTCATTAGCCAAAAAAATTAGCTCCCCACCCCTTGTGAGGGGGGGGGGGGGTAACTTTGAAATCTTAAATAGGAACCCCTATTTTAATGGTATATTCACAATATACACAATATTCGAGACATGTTTTATTCTTGGTGTTTTTTCAGTTGATCCAACCGTTTAGGAAATAGAGGCTCTGAAAGTGTGGAACTCTTATAGTGTTGAAGCCAGTTTTACCAATGAAGACAAAGAGATAGAGAGTGGGTCTTTAAGACATTCCTATTTTCCTTTTTAATGGTCTTTAAGAATCCGAAGTCAGAATTTCAAAACTCCAATTTTTCAATACACACGCACAGACTGCATCCATATGACTGCTGCCCCCAAGACTTTGTTTGTGCAATAAAAACATTTGAGTTTTTGAAATTCTGACTTCGGATTCTTAAAGACCATCAAAAAGTAGAATAGGAATGTTTGGAAGACCCACTCTCTATCTCTTTCTTCATCGATAAAATTGGGTTCAAAACTTTAAAAGTTGCACACTTTCAGGGCCTCTATCTCCTAAACGGTTGGATCAATTGAAAAAAACACCAAGAATAAAACATTTCTCGAATATTGTGTACAATCTGAATATACCATTAAAATAGGGGTTCCTATTTAAGATTTCAAATTACTCCGCCCCCTCATAAAGGGGTGGAGGGGGCTAATTTTTTGGCTAATGAATTTCTCCCGCGAAGTAATTCACTTTTAAATTTTGGACATTTTTTCGTACAATGATTTGTTTTAGAGATATTTCCATGTCTACAATTAATTGGACCACCCTGTATGTTTCATTACGTAAAATTAAGCATATGTTACCATTTGATTTTTTTTTTAAATGATTAATATACATCATTAGTAGTTTCGAATTTTTCATTACTTTGTTGTTGGTTTATGGGCAATTGTGTTTATTTTAAAATTTGTGTTACATGTATTACAAACATTAATTAAATTCTGCTAGAAGTTGACAGTTTTAATGTTGATAATGTTTGACTTGATTTTTTTGACATTTATTTTTAATGTTATTGTTTATGCTGTTTTTGTTTAGATCTTTACAAAATTATGTACCACCTTTCGCTTTGCCTAAATAAACTTCTAGTTACTATGAATAAAATTTCGCCTATATTTTCCTCAACATTACATCACTGAATTGCTATTGCAAATGCTAATTGAATTGTTGGGAGACAATTGTCCTAAGGGCCAATTGTCCTAGGTGGCAGTTGAGTGGGGGGCAACTGGCGGATACCCTGAAACACCACCATTATAAAAAACTTTAGTATAAATAAATTTTGTTTACTTAAAAAAATTATTATACAAGTGAACCAGTAGCCAACTTCTAAAATACAAATCTGACAGAGTACTTTCAATGGAAGAATTATTATACTTTTATGTGAGGGGTTTTATGAGTATTCCATTTCCGAAAAAACCGAAGCCATTTTCTAATATGGAAATGCGCAATGGCAACCCCTATTTTTAATGGTATTTTCAGATTGTACACTACATTTGAGAAATGTTGTATTTTGTTCTTGGTGTTTTTTCAATTGATCCAACCATTTAGGAGATAGAAGCAGTGAAAGTGTGGTGTTTTTGAATTTAATGAAAAGGCAAAAAACAGAAATTGTTCATCAATTTAAACAAAAACAAAGGATAACGTATGGTTGATTTGATAGTTAGACTATTTCACTTCCGTGTGACTAGTATTCGTGGAAATGGTGTAGTTTTCCGTGGAAAAGAAATTGAGGTAAATCATCTTTCATGAAAGGACGTCTTCAGAAATTTAAGTTTAACTAAACAGGTGGTGGCCTTACAGTATAACAGAGGGACATCAGGAGTTCCAACTAGTTTCGCCATTTATTCCCGGCTTTGTCTTATTTAAGTTTAGCCTCAGTGTATAAGAACTGTATAACTTCTCATACAGAGAACCATAATTCATCATCGTTTTGTATTTATCATTGATGTCAACGAATTATGTCGATACACCCTTCGTTTTCATAAAAGCGATCAAAACATAAAATTGTCGATCATTTTTTTTTTTTGATAATTTATGCTAGAGTTAGAATGCATTCGATCCAGTTTTTCATTATTCTCTTCGTTTATTAATTAATCCGAGCTGTTGCTTGAGCTTATTAACCCAACTCTTAACTTATCATGGACGATTCTCCATTTCTTCTTAGCTGACCTTGAATTCATCCTGATATTATTATCTTAATGATAAATCGTATTTTCAAATCATCTCTGGCATAATTATGCTCCAGAGTGTCAACATTTTAATATTTGGTTCATCCGTATCTCCGTCGGGATAATAAGGAGTATTTTTTTAAATTCTTCTCCATCTTATCCAGAAAGACTCTTTTCCTCCATCTTTGTCGAGAGCTTCTCCTCTTCAACATTATTACAAAGACGACCATCTGCTTAATCACTGTTTGTATGAGCGCATGGTTCTTCTTTGTTACCATTGTTATTATTAAACTCTTTAATTTACAATGTCTTTTGTATACGGGAGCAAGTCTCTTGGAAATTATTCTCCATTAAAAATATTTTTTCTGTTTACGTGTACACATTACATGGCGTTCCAAGCTACCTAGGTACGTGGTGAAAACTTTATAAGCACTATGTAATTTAAATTTATGAGTAGAAACATTAATTTATAATTGTAAGGAAACGTAAAGAATAAATTGAAAAACCAGTGTCTTATACTACATATCGACTCTGTTTTTACACTAAAATTTCTATTTTGAAATGAATAACAGAAAGAATGATTTCATAAATTCTAGCATAAATGCGCGAAATAATGACTTTAAGTTATGAATATATCTCCAGCCCTAAAGTGCGCACGTATTTTATCTAAAACGTGAATTTTGATAACAGTAAATTCTATGAAAATTATTTTTCCTTTTTTACAAGCTATCTGGAGACGTTCAATTACACCTGGTCAAATATGAAGATAAAATTCGTAGCATTTTAACAAAATAAGTTACTTTCAACCTTCTCCCCTTAAAATACTTACTTGATAACTATCGTATACTCCAACCAGCGAATCATGAGAACTGTCATTCATTTCGTTACCATGGAAACCAACTGGAGTAAAATTTAGCCTCGTACTGAGGATTGCTGTTAATGAATTACTGTTAAATTGGTGGCCTTAAAAGGGCCTTTTTTGCAATTAATGCGAAATTAATTTTCTTCAGAATAATAGTAATACTTTCTTGTTTGGCATGTTGCTTGAGCACGTGTTGAACAAAGTGCACTTTAAATAGGAAATATGAACGATAAATAAAGGACCTGTATAGTGAGACTCAGTCAACAGCAACGTTATGACTACGTGATCTATTGCAGGAGGAGCCATTCTCAAGATTTGTCTGTTGGGCTATATGTTGCATTCAACAAATATGAAGTCGTGGGTGGGCTATTTGTTGGTGATCTTCCGATGAATTGATTATGCAAATTAGACTTGTACAAAATTTATCTCATAAACACTATAAGAACTTAAAGGACCAATTTCTAATCAAAAAACTTATTCTACATTCAGTTACGAACACAATTAAAAAACGCACCATAATTGGATGAATAAATCACTCAAAAATGAAACGGAAACATTTCTACATGCAAATCATGTCACATACACATCCAGTTTTGCATATTGATGGAGATTTTCACAACAACGCGAACTTTGTATTGTTCAATTGGCATAAAAAGCCATGGTCAAATATTCAATGTAGAAATTTCATTTTTGAGTGATCTATTCATCCGTTTATGATGCTTTTTTCATTTTATCCTGTTCATAATTGAACGGAACAAGTTTTTAATTGGAACAAGTCCTTGTCTGTTATGGTTAATGAGATAAATTTTGTATGTGTCCTAATTTGCATAATCAGGCCATCAGGAAGGCACCAACAGATAAGTCTATCCACGACTTCTTATTTGATGGCATTAAGTCTACCCAAGGCTTTTCAATCACCCTGTATATTTCATTTGTAATACAGTAGAACTTGGTTAGTACGGACCCAAATATTAGGGACGCTCGGTTAAAACACACCAATTTTTTTGGCCTAGCCAAATGGCCTATGTTTTCTATAGTATAACTGACGGATAATATGGACTCATTTAAATCACCCTGGTTAAAGCGGACTTATGGTCGAACAAGGCAGAGCTCATGCTATTAATTGCCAAAGATGAAGAGCTTGGTTCACTCAATTGTATAGTATGGTGCCTGGATTACAAAATGAGTAAACGCAAATGCTTTATAGATCTGAAATCAAAGATTTCAATCATAAAGGATATCGAGTCAGGTAAAAAGCAGGCAGCAGTTGCAGCAGAATTAAATCTTCCAAAACAAACTGTGAATATAATATGGAAGGACCGAGATGAAATACAGCAAGCTTTTGAAAGCTACACACACCGGCCAATGAATTAGAAACCTTCGTTCAATATGGTATTGACACTCCTTTGACTATAATTACAGAACATACGCGGTTTGGCATGGACTCTACAGGGTGTTGCAATGTAGGTAAGGTAATCGCAGACCATGCATTCGTCAGACAGACCTTCAGGTCCTGCAGAGTAGACGGAAGCAGATGCTTTCGACGAATGTCTCTTTCCAACATGTCCCAAACATTCTCGATCGGATTCAAATCCGGACTTTGCGCTACCCACGGCAGATGTTGCAACTCAGTGTCATGTTCAGAAAACCACTCCTGAACAATTCTTGCTCGATGGACAGTTGCATTGTCGTCCATGAAGATCCCGTCACCATTTGGGTACAAATGCACCATTGCAGGATGGACTTGATCTGCAACAATGTTCAGGTAGTCTTTGGCTATCAAGGAATATTCGGGGACCCTTGCCGTACCAGCAAAACATGGCCCATACCTCCTCCTGCAGCTTGAACTGTGTTCACAACACATGAGGGGCCCATCGCTTCATGGGGCTGCCGCCAAATTCTCTGCCGGCCATCGGTGCAAAACAATGTGTAACGTGACTCGTCCGACCACATCATCTTTTTTCCAGTCATCTACTGTCCAGCCACACCGTTCTTTACACCGCTGCAGGCGAACTTTCCGGTTTGTTGACGACACCAGGGACTTCCTCACTGGCATGCGACTTCCCATCCCTATTCGCTTCAACTCTCGGAGCATTGTTCTGGAGGAGATGGGTTGCGATGATCCTTCATTGAAGTCTGCCGTCAGTTGCTCCACAGTAGACCTTCGGTTTTGCCGCACAATCCGTCTCAGGCGACGTCGGTCCCTGTCTGTGTTGATTGTTTTTGATCCACAATTCTGCCATTTCGACAACTTTTGTAGATTCCCGTTTCCACGCATTGAACACCTTGGAGACCTGACTTTTTGAGATACCGGTCAGTTGTACTGTCCTGGAAATCGTAGCTCCAGCTAGACGGGCTCCCACAATAACTCCTTTCTGGAACTCAGACAGGTCTGCTGTTTTCCCCATTCTGCTGAACTTGAACAGCTGCAGCTTGTTCCTACCCTGTACCTGCAGCTTGGAATGAGATGTACATCGCATGATTGCTTTCATTTGCATATCACAATCGTTTCTGACCTGTGACACAGCTTTACATATCAGTACAGTAATTCATCACGGGTTTCTAATTCATTAGCCAGTGTGTGTATGTTAACAGCAATTGCAAACGTTCGCGAACGGCTGCATTTGATGACATAAAAGAGGCACTATTGAAGTGGTTCACAACTGCACGTTCCAAAATGTTCCCCTTAATGAAAAAGCACAAGAATTCGCCAAACTTTTGAAACATGATGAGTTTCAGTGTAACACAAGCTGGGTGGACAGATTCAAGATGCGTCAGAGCATTGTTTTCCGTAATGTTTGTGGAGAGTCAGCGGCTTTTGTAGTGATGTTTGCGTCACGTGGAATGCAACGCATTTACCTGTCCTGTTGTCATTGTACGCGCCATGTGATGTCTTCAATGAAGATGAGACAGGCATTTTTTACAGAATGTTTCCTGACAAAACCATGTGTTTTAAAGGTGAAGTTGTTACGGTGGTAAGCAAAGCAAAGAGCGAATTACTGCCATGGTTTGTGCAAACATTACTGGGACAGGATAGGGCAGAAAAGTTACCGTTGTTGGTGATTGGCCAATTCGAAACCACGCTATTTTAAAAATGTAAAAACATTGCCTGTGAAGTACACGTTCAACAAAAAAGCATGGATGACTTCTGTTATATTCGAACACTGGGTTCGCAAGCTAGATAAAAAAATTTAAAACTCGACATCGTAAAGAGTTGCTGATCATTGATGATTGCCCAGCAAATCCAAAGCTTGTCAATCTGGATGCTGTCATATTGGCCTTTCTACCTCCTAATGTGACATCTAAGCTGCAATCATGCGACTTGGGGATAATAAAAAATCTCAAGGTCAAATACCGAAAGCTAGTAACAAAACGTATTATCAACTGCATTGAGACAAATAAGACCTGTGTCATTAACATTCTGGATGTAATGCAGATGTAGTGATCTGCTTGAAGAGATGTGACACAACAGACTGTCACAAACTGCTTTAATAAAGCAGGGTTTGTTACCAGGCTATGTAAAGGCTAAAGTGACATTGGTTGTCCTGATCCGTTGGTCATCGACGCAAATGACGACGACGACGAAGAGAACATTCCATTTGCACAACTGTTTCCAGCGAATGGCATAACTTTCAATGATTATGCTGCTATTGACGATGATGTTGTGACCTGTGAAGCATGCAGCTCTGAAAATGATGTAGACTTCAACAAGAGTGATGAGGAAGATGACGAAACACAAGATGTTGTAGAAGTTCCATCGACTGACGATGTCATGACAGCGATTGAGACATTGAGATATTTTCTGTATACATGTCCATCAAGCGATAATCCGCAAGAACATCTCATCACAATAGAAAAGTTTATCAAAGAAAATAAGCAAAAACAAACTAAGTTGACTGACTTCTCCCAATCACAACCATAACATCTACATCTGTACTATAACTGTAAATGCAATGCAACTGTACGTTTTTACTCATTCAAATTTTCTGTTTTCAAGCATTCAATTTTCAAATTTTCATTTTACATTCACTGTATTGTAGTTTGTTTGTTTGTTTGTTTGCATTTTTATTCTTATTACATATTTCTTTATAGTCGGCTGAGTTTTGTACTGTACGTTTTTTTACACATTAACCATTTTCAGCTAATACCAACGCCACCTAAAAATTAAAGCCCGATTACTGAGTCATCATACGAGGGCTGACAATCCAATCTTTAATGTTTACAACAAACGAAAAACACTTGTTGTAATCGGTGTTTATTGGTTTGTTGTAAACAGTGAAGGTTGGATTGCCAGCCCTCGTTTGATGACGCAGTCAGTAGGCAGTGAGTAGGCCTTGTTTATTAGGTGGCGTTGATAATACGGAGCTCGGATAAGACCGAGTTTTTTAACGGTCCGCAGGAGTCCGTACTAACGAAGTTCTAGTATAGTTGTTGTTAAAAAATACAATTATGCTTATAAATGGAGTTTCTCTTATTCGTATTGACGATTTTAACTTGTGCAATGACAGTACATACGGCAAGTGCTGAAATTGAACAGATAATAAGTTTCCGTTGACCAATTAGAGGCTAATGATGAAATATTGGGTGATCAAAAAGTCTCTCCCTTATAAAGAAATTTAATAAAAACTATGTTAGATAGTTACATAGAGTGAATATTAAACTGAGTGGCCAAAAGTCACGGGAAGGGTTGTCCCATTTGAAGATGTGCCGTGCATGATTCCCGAATGTTGCGCCCAGATGCGGCGTATGGCGCATACGATGTCTGAGCAGTCTGTTACTAACAGGTGTTTAGTGAACATGGCAGAACACCGCGAGTTAACCGACTTTGAACGTAGAATGATAATCGGTGCAAGATGCACGGGTCATAGCATATATGAGATTACACAAGAATTCGGGTTTCTGAGGTCAACAGTGTCTAGGGTGAATTTTCAGTAACGCAGAAACTTTGTTTCCACACGCGTAAACTGCCACACAGGACGACCACCTCAGCAGAGCCATACTGGGCGATCGACCGGCTACTTGAATGTCAGATCACCGCTGATTTGGATGTGGGGCGTCAGGAACTCATAGGGGCGCTGGGGAATTCATTGTCGCACTCAAATTTGACTTTGACCCTCAAATTTAAGGTCATCCATTTGCTAACTTGAAAACTATTAAGGATAGAGAAAAATTTCCGATTGCTACCCTGCGCCAATAGAGAATTTTTCAAATGCGCCTGGGAAATATCACACAGCACGGCTTCGTTCATTTCAAAACTACCGAAAATGTACGTTCATTTTGTGCATTAATGTTTACTTTTTTTCTTTTTTTAAATTTAACTATGTTTGATAACCAGTTCTACCAGGACTGTACGAAGACAAATGCACCGCATAGGCTTCAGCAGCCGACGACCGATTCATGTCCCTTTGCTGACACCTCGCAACAGAGCTCAACGACTGGCATGGGCCCACCAACATCGTCACTGGACAATAGAACAGTGGCGACGTGTAGCATGGTCAGACGAATCTCTGTTTCAGTTGTATAGAGCTAATGGGCGCGTGAGAGTGTGGCGTACGTTCCATGAAGCTATTGATCCTACGTGTCAGGTTGTTTCCACGTAGGAGGTGGTTCAGTTATGGTCTGGGCTGTGTTCACATGGTCGCAATTAGACCCCATTGGCCGGCTGCAGGGAACAATGACAGGTGCACGTTATGTGGATACTCTTTCAGACTATCTGCATTCCTTTCTTACCCTAATGGAGCTGCCATGTTTCAACAGGACGCTACGACATGTTACCGTTCTTTGGTTGCACGCAGGTGGTTTGATGAACACTCCAGTGAATTCATGAATAAGATTTGCCCCCTCCAGATCACCCGATCTTAATCCGATCGAACATTTATGGGATGCTGTAGATACCTCGCATGAACCCAGCACTTGAACAGTTGTGGGTAGAACTGCAAGATGCGCGGGTCAATATCTTTCCAGAACGATTCCAACACCTCGTAGAGTCCATACTTCCACATGTTACTGCAGTTTTGAGGGCTCGCGGAGGAGCGACTCGCTATTAACATCACATCCAGTGCTTTTCTGTTAATTTTGGCCACTCAGTTTAATTAACTAAATGTTCATCAAAACAAACAACAACAATAAAATTTTACCGTCCATGGTAGAAAATTTAGCATCTCAGAATGATTCTCACGTGGAATATTCTGGAATTCACCTGTCTCTTCATTTCTTCCATTATCGGGTTCTTTCTGTGCAAACCATTTGGCTCCATCTCAGTTAAACGAATGAAACAATTAAAAATGAAAATTAATAAGCCTGATGCATACCACCGTAGCCAAACCTTTCGAAAACCACTGTTTTTTTCTTCAGGCGAAACTAAACATCTCAATACTATCACAAGAAGAACCCAATGTAAAAATGACGTAACTGAAGTAAATTGATTTCTTAATCAATTTTGAAGTAAAGTCCGAAAAATTTTTTTTGTACAGTGGCCCCTGAAATGCCTAAATTCCCCATGGAGAGTAAAATTTCACTGTTGTGTTTTGATGAACTTTTAATTAATTTTATAGTTACATACATTTTTCTTTGTCTCAGAATGTCCTTTTAACCGAAATATTCTAAGTGGCGCTAACATCGAAATCGAAATAGACATGCTGGAGAGCTCTGTAATACTTCAATTAGAAGAGTACTAGCCATGTGAAATTTTCCAATAGGGATAGTGCGTCTCCACATTGGGTACTATCTGTACGTGCATTCCTGAATTCAATGTTTCCCAACCGATGGTTTGAAGGGATGGTCTTCCGCGTTATCCAGATATTACTCCCTTACACATCTTTTTATGGGTATTTGTTAATGTGATAACGTGTCTACACTGGTCCTCGATATGTTTTTACCTGCTCCGTAGGAACTAAGCTTACCGGATGTTGATCGGTTGCAAAATCAGGTACTTTAACTGAGAGTCAAGGCAGATTAGATTGGACCTGTCCCTTCCGAATAAAAATAGGGTAGCAGGTATACACTTGGGATGTGCTATTCACGTGCTCAACTATGACTTAAGTCTAAACCTTTATGTATTAGACTGTACATTTGGGGCGAGACTAACGGATGCGATAATGTCGGTAACTTAGCGAATACTTGGCAGGAAGAGAATGGGCAAGAATGTATAGTATTTCTCACAGAAGACACCAGATGGCGGATTGTACTAAGGATCAATGACGTACATGTATTTTAAAGGTTGATTCCGAATTCTATTATCAACATCGCCACCAAAGTGAAGACAATTGAAGCCATGACAGTTCTAGGCAGGAGTAAGCCGTAGAGTAGTTAGCTGCAGGGCCGTCTTTAAGGTCTCCGGGGTTCCTCCAGCGGAGGAAACCAGGGCCCTCGGACTCGGGGGCCCCCGGGCATGCGCCTGGGTACGCCCATGCGGAAAAATGGCACTGGTTAGCTGTCTGGCTGCTTTGTTTCTGGCGATTTTGGGCCCAAGGAATAATTAATTCAAAACCATTCCTCAAAGTTGTTCTGCTAAACTGTACAAAAAGGATCAGGAATCACTTTCCACAATCATTAATCAAAAATACGTAACTGAAAGGTGATTGAAATGAAATTGAAATTGAAACCATGATCGAAAAATTGTTTATAAAATATAATAAAATACTTAAAACACAAAGTTAACGAAAAGATAAACTAATCACTCCGTGATCGGCCTGTGAAAGAATTATTAATCAATTACCCTCATGTTTAGCCATGTGTTTTGCATCATCTTCACTCACTTTCGACCATGACGGTTCTGGAAGGCAGAACTCCCAATTGGCTTCAAATATGGCGGCAGATTTCGGCGTCTATCTTTAATATACAGTAGAACCTCGATTATCCAGTCTTCAATTAACCGTGCATTCGGTTATCCGGGATCGCCTAAAAAATCTGCTAGACATCACAAGACCGCCAAAATCTGCAAGATTTTTATTTGCACAAAGATTAAAGCAGGAACAGATGAACTTTCTTCATCTATTCCTGATTACATGAAATAATTTGCAATAGAGCCAAAATGTAGATAGCGAAGCGATTAGAGCTGACTGGGTTGATAGGAGAAGAGAATGCTTGGGGGAGGTGAGGACGGAGATATCGACACCCAATGACCGATATAGTGATCTAGTAGATTTGAAGGAAATGTGGAAGTGAAGTTCAAGTGCGGAATTGCCAGAGGAAAGCGACGATAACGCGATTGAAGACGGGCCTTCAGAAAAGAAAGTTTCGCTTGCAGAAGCGCTAAATTGTACCGGAACATTGCTAGACTTTCTTGAGCAGGAAGCGGATTCAAATTTTAATGACATCCTAACACTTCGCAAACTCCGCAGATCAATAAAATTAAAGCGTTGCAAGAACATAAAGCGTCTCCTGTCTGATTTTTTCAAATACACTTCATAAACAACACAAGAAGTTGGTTTATTAGAATGTTTGGCGTCGACTACTAAGGTCATTTTGCGCCTTTTACACAAGTTATATCTGTACGCAGCCCGGGACAAACACAAACATCCATGCCCACGGCGGGATTCGAACCCGCGACCAGGTGGACTCGAGAACTAGAAAGCCTACGCCCTAGCCCTCTCGGCCACCTGGCCGGCTAACACAAGAAGGATATAGAATTTCACTGTATAGCACCTGTTCTAGCATTTGCGAATTTTTAGAATTATTTTCGATCATCCGTGATATTTGATTATCCGGATGACGGGCTCCGGTCATTAACCCGGATAGTCGAGGTTCTAGTGTACGTCAGTGCTATGGATCCCGAGGTCGACGAGAGACAGGCCAGGGCACTCAAAAGTCACCTGACTATCGGGGTACGAGCAACAATCCAACCTTCATTGTTTCCAACAAACGAAAAAACCCTAATTGTTAAAATCAAAGATGGAGACAATGAAAGTTGGATTGTGCTATGGTCAGGTGACTTTTGAGTGCCCAGGCAACACCTCCTAGACAGAAGGCCTGATAACGGAAACGTCATACATTGTTACATCATCATTAGTCGACCAAATTTAGGGCTTATTATTGGTAGAAATAAGATTAACAGCGGTCGACTAATGATGAAGTAACAATGCATGGCTTTTCCGTTATCAGGCCTTATGTCTATACTCTGTCTCACTATATGAAAAAAGCTGCAAGGTAGTGGGAAAGCAAGTCACTACTTTTTCACCTCCGCCCCGTAAAGTAGTCTCCGACTGCGCACGCGTAGTGCTCAAAAACATGAAGCACTGTTTCAGTTTCAGTTTAGCCACTATGGTTTCAGTTTCTTTTTTTATTGGCTGCGAGTTGATCTGACAACTGGTAACGTGGCTTTTCCATACTACCTTGTAGCTTTCTTTTTTCATATAAATGAGACAGAGTATAGGTGGTGTTGGCCCAGGCCTGTCGTTCTCGTCGGCCACATATGGATCCTAAGGCAGCCATTTTTAATGTTAACCTATGGGGATTTAATTGAATTTTTTTTTAATTACGAGGGAGAAAAAAAATTCGGTTTGTAAAGGTTTATAGAAATTCAGTACCAAATGAAAATTGTTAAAAAAAATTTGGTTAAGTGCCAGATGGATTTTCTTAAGAAAATTCGCATAAGAAATTCTGCTTATTTTTGAACATAATTTTGCTCAGCTACATAATTCAATAATTCCATACGAAATGTTTAGCCTGTCATTTTTTTAATTTTATAAAGCAATAGCTATTACAAATTGTTAAATTTGCACTTGTGTTAATTTTTTTATTACAAATTTATTTTAAAAATTCATTTCATTACAAATTCATTCATTTCACATCTGCCTTCCTATTTCCTCGTGTGAATTGAGCATTTCCATTTCCAAATGGAGACGTTGAGCGGGTAGGCTTTTAGGTGGTGGCTTGTTCGTTCAGTCTCGAACTCCCAATTCAACATATTCCAGTTGAATCTTTTATCAGTCCGCCACCAATCCTACCCTGATGAAGCACCCAGGTGATTTGCATACCCTTCGCTTCTACAAATCACGCGACCAGTAGCATTTTAAGAAAAATAAATGACTTTCAACCTTCTCTCCTCCAAAAAGTTTCTATGTTTCAGTTGCAATTTTGTTGATAAAGGAATACGGTTGTGCTTATGATAGGACTTTCTCTTTTTTATTTGAAAATTTGAAATTGGTCGATGGCAGTAAAATCCTTAAGGTCTCCCTTCAGAGGTTAATTTTGATACTCAAGCATACATGTTAATGGTATAGAATGCTAATGCGCACATCATTTTTTGAATAAGTGCAACGCTTAGCACAAAAAATCACAATTCTTGTCATTCATTTTGTCACGTACCGATACACGCAGTGAAAAATATGTATGTAATTAACTTAAAGTAGAAACAGAGATACGTACTGATACACAAAACTAAATAATAAGTAGTTTTAATTCAAAACCATGAAATTAAAATAAATATAAACAGGAATAAAACTTATGTCAAAAGGTAGCTTAAATCACAGCTATATACAAAACAAAGCACTCCTTATTTCTCTAATAAGCAATACAAACAGTTAGCTCACTGAGTTATTATTATAAGCACAAAATAATATTGCATAGCACGAAAAACTTATTTGTAAGCAATACAAAAACTCAATCGTGTTCATTCAATCTCAAACACTTAATACTTGTAACTGAACAATGCCTGCTCATTGATACATTGAAAAGCAATACATATACTGGGTGATTACAAAAGAACTTCACACTTTTAAAAATTTATTATATCAAAGCTATTCAGAATATAGACACACCACATACATATTCTTAAAGAAAAACTCTTGAAGTTTATTGTGACACAGTTAAAGAT
>JAHWFO010019795.1:240154-332908 GCA_023313115.1 Rhysida immarginata | reverse complement strand
TGTAATATATCAAACAGCTTGGAATGATGTATCATGAATGAATATAACGTAAAATTAATTACAGTTGAAATTATTTCAAAGGTACGGGGTTCAATGGTATCATAATTGACCATTGGAAACTTCCAATGTTAACATATGGCGGTTTAAAAATATAGTTCCGCGAATGGTTTAGTTTAACCTTTCGGTACTTCGTTATGTCATTCTTTAATGGTTTATTAGGTGCCGAAAGGTACTTTATGCTATCACTGCGGGGAAACGTGTCTGTCTGTCACTCATAATACTCCGAGGCTATGAAAGATTTTCAAAATCTTTTTTCGTCAGTGGATGAATATGGTTCATGGCACGTACAAGTTACAAATATTATCTAATCAGTTCATTGGCACGTGCACAAATGGTACCTTTATTTTCCCTCCTGGCAATTTTCACGGAGAAGATATATTGAATAATATATCAAACATATCGTAATCACGAGATAGATACAGTGATTCATTATTATGTTCGTCAGTAGATGAACATGGTACATGGCACGAATCAATCACAAATATTATCTAAGTCTTATCTATGACGTGCACAAATTGTACCTTTACGACCCCATCTAGCAATTTTCAATTGAGAGATACATTAAGTAATATATCAAACAAATCGTAATTACGAGATAGAAGCAGATATACGAGTAAATTACTATTTCGCCAAATAATAAATAAGATTCCGGGAATGAACCATTTTGAAAATGGTTGAAATCCAAACAATGACACGTGCTCTAATAGACCCTTATGACACTTCAAAACTTTTCAGTGCTAAAATATGGCATGTAATATATCAAACGACTTGGAATGTGGTGTCGTGAATGAATATAAAGTTAAATTAATGATAGTCCAAATTGGTTTCAAGGAACCTGGTTTAGTGAAACCATTATGGTTCATTGGAACTTTCAATGCTAAATTATGGCATTAATATATCAAACGACTTGGAATGATGTGTCATGAATGAATATAACGTAAAATTAACGATAGTCGAAATTGGTCTCAAGGAACCTGGTTTAGTGGAACCATTATGGTTCATTGGAACTTTCAATGCTAAAATATGGCATGTAATATATCAAACAATTTGGAATGATGTGTCATGAATGAATATAACGTAATATTTATGATAGTTGAAAGTATCTCAAAGGTACGTGGTTTAATGGTATCATTATGCTTCATTAGAAACTTCCAATTTTTACATAGGGCGGTTTAAATATATAATTCCTCGAATGGTTTAGTTTAACCTTTCGGTACTTGTTTATGTCACTCCTTATTGGTTTATTAGATGATAATGTTTTTTTTTTTGCAGTTGTTGTCTACGATATTTGTTACGGTAAGTGCTTCAGTAATTTGATGTGCGAATGCAAACTGACATACAGTATAACCTGTCTAGTGTTCTATTTTCGCAAACAGCAACTGTACTGTTAGTGAGTTTGATATGACACGACCAGTTGATTAAGACTAGGCCAAAGATTCTTGTTAAGTATGGCTCACGTGACATACTTTGTTACAAATGATGCTATCTCCTCAAGTGGCGACTTGTGAAGAATTGGGGCATCTTTAACCACCGATATCAAATGAAATTGTTGAGTACTCTTAGATTGGTATTAACGTCTTCAAATGTAATGTTCGACCTTACCAAGTGGCTTTTCAGATTATATAATGAAGTCCGACGTAGCTTTAAACTTATTATCTATAAAGAGAGACATTGAGACAATTCACTTATATTTTTGTTAGCCGTATCCCGTTGACTTCCCTAATGTGGTGCACTATATCGCCCCGTATCCAATCAGAACGTAAGGAACCATGCTGAAGGATTATAATTTTGTGTCATGCAATTAATGTCATTTCTCGTTTTTTTTTCATTTTCAAAACTGTTCCGTCATTTCAAATCGTTATCTAGCTCATCTTTATCTATTAAGCATTTGAAAGTATTGTTCAGCTGTAATTTTTTCTTTTCGATTTATGCAATTCATTTTTTAAAAAATACCAAGACCTAATTGACGAATAATAGCATAATTTAATAAGAAAAATAAATATTGTTGATTTAACCGAAATTGAAAATATTTTGACATTAATCTGGTTTTAATAAATGCCATGCCTCCAGATTAACAAACGCTTCCAACGAAATTCATATCTCGGAGTTGCTATTGTTTCTCACTGCTAACAATTGACCAAAAATGTCGAGATCAAATACTCCACGCTTGCAAACAATGTCGTCACCAATTGCATAATAGCCATTCCGTTGCAGGTTAATTGATGTTTGGCAGTGACCTTTAACCATTAATATTCTGAATTTTTTTAATTTTTCCTTTCATTGTACCCTAAACACTATTTCTATGCCAAATTTCAAGTTTTTAGGACTGCGGGAAGTACCTCAGATTTTTGAATAGTGAAACTTTGAGTTCTTGTATCTTATGATCTAGAAAAACTAGAAACGTAATATTTGAAAATTCAGTTTCATTTGCAAAGTATTCTACATATAAATAGTTTCAGGATTCTATGCAACTCTGGCACAAAGATAAGTAGGATCAAAAGTACGCCGAGTTGCTTCCTGAAAAAGATGTTACATTTTATCATGTTTCATTTACATCATGTTACATTTCATAAATTAGGCTTTGGCCAGTTTCATGGCATAACCAACAGCATCCATGAACATTTTCAAGTCTTCAGAATTCTGTCGGCTTTGCAAGAAGGTGTTTAGAAGTATCGATGTTTGGGAGAAGTTATTATCGATGTTGTTATTATCGACGATCGGCGACGAAATGGGTCAGGTCAAACGTCCAAATGGGAGGCGACCAAATGGGGCTTCACCGGCTATGCTTGCTCGAATTGGCGTGCCCTCCAAATATGGCATGCCCGTCTAGGCTACAATTTGCAAGACGAGATGGAATGAAATCCAAACTTTCCAGAATATTACTCTAAGGACTACTGCACAATTAGATAAGAGAATTGCTCGCAATTACTCCATTCATAATGATTTCAATATGACCCATGTCGGAAAATATGTTCAAGAGCTCATGAAAACCGTGCTGCCTACTATGGTAAATCATGATAATGATCTAGTCTCTGGCATTCTAAAACATTCTCTACATAGAAAAAGGCACCGTCAATTTTGATGACATACAGTGTCATCTTCCCAGATTATTGGGTTTCATAAGTTTTTAGTTTTTTGTTATAAACGGAACGCTATTTTATCCGGAGTCGACTGTACTATATTTATCCAAGTACTTTTAATAAATTTTAACATTCGAATTCTCTTTTGTGAAGGCAAAATTAATGTCTGTCATTTTCAATATTATTTGGATATTTTCCTTTATTCCTCTGAAACATCATGAAATAGTATGCAAAATACACATCAGTAATAAACTTAATAAATTCGTAGCTTGTAAAGAATGAAAACAGTATATTTTTTTAAATTCAATTCTTAGAATAAAACCAGTGGTTGAAACATCGATGTCTTTCTTAACATCATCATATAAACAGGTACCCCTTTGTTAACAGATATCTACCGGCAGAACATTGGAAATAGACAAACCTGTTGTCAAGGGGGGGGGGGGGGGGGCTGTAAACAAACACATTATGGAAAAAGGTCCGACTTAGTGGAATTTTAGAAAAAAGGTCAGGAACTGTTGAAAATCGACCGCCCCACGATAACGTCCTGGCTACGGTCCTGATAGATTTGCAACTAACCTTTCAAAATAGGATCCTCTTCCCATTTGCTACGATATCGTTTCGTGTATTTCGCCCATTTTCCCATCTTGGAACTTGCAGGCAGGAGGCTGTACTGACATAAATGCTTAATGATAATGTGCAGACTGATAATGCGGTCAGGAGATAACGAAATCGAAATGAGTCTCTAACCGACAATCGAACAGCGCAGGGAAAAAAAAGCAAAACGAGCGGTCCGGAAGCTTTGCTGCCATACTGCCACTTCCTCTGGTTTACTCTTTGAGCGAGCGTGCAAAGTGAGCTTGGCTCCTGGACCACTCGCGTCTTTCTTTTTCACTACACTGTACGATTGTCTGTGTTGTAAAGGCCGGTGTCCCTCAGGGTTCTGTCCTCGGGCCTGTGCTATTTAATTATTTTGTACATGATTTACCGAAACCCGATAAATGTAATCTGTATTTCTAAGCGGATGATACTGCCATTATGACATGGGCACACCAGCCGGCTCACGATATCACTCGGCTGCAGTGCGCGTTGAAGAAAAGTTCGAAGACTGGTTTAACTGCTGGAAGTTGAACCTTACTGTGGGGAAGTGCAAGGCTTTGTATCTCAATAGGAAGCTCAAGCGTCCCCCAGATCCTCTTATTCTGTTCAATAAGAAACTGGACTGGGTGGACAACTTCAAGTATCTAGGTGTTATCATTGCTTAAGACTCTCGTGGATCCGGCATATGTCCTATGCTCTGAACAAAGCGAAGAGGGCTAAGTACAGTATCATAGCTCTCATGGGTCGCAACAGCGCCCTCAGCATTGACAACAAGCAACTTCTGTACAAGTTGATTATCCGGACCATACTCCTCTATGGCATGTCCGCGTGGGCGACTCGTTTATACAGGATCTCCTTTTGATTACGATACAGAAGATGAAGACTCACGACAATAAACTTGTGAGTGGAATACTGAAGAACTCATTGAATATGAACTGGCATACGAAGTATCGTAAACCTAGGCTCGTTCTTGACGTCAATTTTGAAGATATTAGCAACGTCTCTTTCCCGGACTACTGGACGATGTGATAATCTTCTTTCTCCTTATGTTTTTTTATTTCGTTTGTATTTTTTTCTGACAATCGTCAATCTTGTTTTCTTTTTTGTATAATATGGAAGACCGCTTGGGTTGGTTAGGCTTCTTGACTACCTCAGTGTATTTCATTTGGAATTTATTCTGATTCGATGAGCTTGTGAAAGGGATGCTTTCGTCCCATCCTAACAAATGTACATTTCACTGTTCGATTGTCATCCCGGACTACTGTGTCTATCGCATAGATAGAATTATTACTCCCAATGTCAAGGGCTCATCTGGAGGTGCAGCAATTATCGTTAAAAAAACATTCAGCATCGGGATGACCTCATACGAATGTATACAGGAATGGAGGTTGCTTCTGTTATTATCACGGATACTATTGTTGGCGATGTTAAATTCCTGACTCTTTACAACTCTCCCAAGCATAAGATCGATGTTGACGAGCTCGATGAGCTGTTCTTTGGGAGTATCCCAGTGGTAATGGCAGGAGACTTGAATGCTAAGCACTCGCAGTGGAACTCCAAACGTCATAATCAGAACGGTGTCATATTATCTAGATATATACAGAGCAAAACTAATATCATTGCGATAGCTCCTGTAAACGACACGTATTACTGTGACCACTCACCTACAAGTGATTCTTTGATATTGTGTTGCTGAAAGGCTTCTTTAAGCCATTCGATATTTTTACTGTTGATGATTTATCTTCAGACCATAAACCGCTCGCACTGAATTTTGAAAATCTCAATAGTGACTTCAGAAAACAAATGGGGCTTAAGCAAGATTGGAAACTTTTCAGAGATCTCCTCAAAAATGACAATAATCTACTCAATGACGTGCATAGCACGGAGGAGATAGACATAAATGTTGAAAGGGTCACTACACGTATTACTGAAGCCATCAATGCTTGTGTTTCTCCGGTAGACGTGATCACATCTCGATCTTACTCCAGCAATCAAGTATCTAATAGACCAAAGAAAAAGGGTAAGGAGGCAATGGCAATGGCACTGAACACGAGAGCCTTGGCTTAAAACCAAATATGACCGACTTAGGAGAAGAGTACATAAGGAAGTGAATGAACTTCGTAACGATAGATGGAATGAGAAGGTGAAGAGTTTGTCAACCCAGGAATTCAATCTGGTGCATGATTCGAGCCTTACAAAACAAAAAGGCCATGAACATACCACCGCTTTTAGACACTAATGGACATTTTATAACTAATGACCAAGACAAAGCACAGCTTATTGCTGATTCGCTTAAACAACAATTTGTGACTCTAAAGGATGATCGTCCAGAAGGACTAGAAATATCCAAAATGGTAGAAACCAGCATAACAAAGTATTACAACAATAGCCATCATGTGGCCAAACTTAATATACAGATAGCTGACATTCAAAATTGCTTTAAGAAACTCAAGAAAAAGAAGGCACCAGGTAAAGACACTATTAATAACAATGCCTTAAAAAACTTACCGCAAAATGTAACTAGTGACATCACTGTTACTTTCCGGATACATGGAAACAGTCTGTTGTCCTAAGTATCCCTAAACCCGGTCAAAATCCTACAAACCCTGTAAGCTACAGGCCCATCAGCTTACTGTCTTCTATATCCAAAGACTTGGAGAGAACAATTCTCACAAGATTCTTAGATTTCTGCACAACCAATAATCTCATCCGTGCAGAACAATTTGGTTTTCGGGCGGAACATTCTTGCCAGCTCCAAGTTTGGAGACTTATAGCGGATGTTAACACTCCCCTTAATCTTTCGATGTATTGCGGCGTCATCTTCTTAGATGTTCAGAAAGCATTTGATCAGGTCTGGCATGAAGGCCTTATTTATAAAATGATAACGGATGGTTTCCCACATGATTTAATTACTCTAGTTCACTCGTTTCTGTCCAACAGGTCTTTTCAGGCCAGAGTTGGAGATGAATTATCTGATACTTGTGAGATAAATGGCGGTGTCTCACAAGGATCAGTGCAGGGGCCAGTTCTGTTCAATTACTATATACGTGACTTCCCTGAAATCTCTTAGTGCAAGCTATATTTTTATGCGGATGATGCTGCTATATTGACATGGGCACGCCAGCCTAGTGTTGTTTTATCACGTTTGCAGAAAGCCCTTAAAGAATGTGAAATCTGGTTTAGCAAGTGGCGATTAAAACTGAATGTTGACAAATGCAAAGCAATGTTTATCACTAAGAAGAAAAAGAGAAATCTTGACTCCTTAAAGTTATATGGCAATACTAGGAATGGGTTGATAATTATAGATACCTTGGCGTTGTTATTGATTCAAAACTATCATGGAATCTGCATGTGACTTATGCGATGAACAAGGCCAAAAAAGCAAAGTTTAGCTTAATTGCTCTGTTGGGTCGTAACAGTGCCCTCAGTGTTGATAACAAACTACTGTTATACAAAATAATTGTTCGTGTCATCTTGCTACGATTTGCAAGACAAGATGGAAAGAACTCCAAACTTTCCAGAACATTACCCTAAGGACTGTTGCACAATTAGATAGGAGAATTGCTCGCAGTTACTCCATTCATAATGATTTCGATATGACCCATGTCGGGAAATATGTTCAAGAGCTCATGAAAACCGTGCTGTCTACCATGGTAAATCATGATAATGATCTAGTCTCTGGCATTCCAAAATATTCTCTACATAGAAAAAGGCATCGTAATCCATGACATATCCTTGATGTCAATATTGATAATGTCATCTTCCCAGATTACTGGGTTTCATAAATTCTTTCGTTTTTTTCTGTGGCTTACTATGTGATATACTCCTAGTTCAGACAATCGTCAATCAGATTTTCCTCCACCAAGAGGAGGCAATTTTCTTCCTTCATATTTTGGATGACCTTTGTGGGTACATCCGGCTTCTTTTCTAGCTCAGTGTATTTCCTTTGGAATATGATTACGAAGGGTGAGATTATGGAAGCTATGCTTCAAGTTCCACACGAATACCGATACACTACACTGTTCGAATGTTGAATGTCTGTGTTTATTAGCGCTAGCACGAAGTCGTGCGAGAGGATCCCAGAATTAAAAGGTATTCAATTCATTCTAATCATTAGAGCCGTGCGATGCTAAAAACATCTCGATCATCAGAAAAGCTACTCGATGTTAACGAGAAAACATCGAGGTTTACATCGATGTCAGAGAAACCACTATTCCGCATAAATGAATTTATAAAATTAAAAACCCATATGTACATTTCGGAGATCTGTCTCCTTCTTTTTTTCTGTTGGTGTTAAAAGCAAATAAAAGAAAGGTCTTCACTTTGAATGATTTTCGGTATTTAATTTTAATGACAATTAAATGAAACAAAAAATTCAATAATTTTACAATAAGTAAAGCATTTAACGCAAAGCTCTTCCACTGTTAGCGAACTTAAAGTCAAATATTTTTCTATATTCTTTGGTTTTAGAGTGGAACGTTTAGCATTTATTAGATTTCCTGTTTTTGAAAAAAGACGTTCTGCAGGTATTGAAGTACATGGAACAGATAATGCTTTTATTGCTATCTGACAAACATGATAGTTGGAGTGTTACATTTCACTCCACAGCTTTAATGGTTCTACTGTAGGTAATGAAGCAGGAATATCTAAGTATGCTTTAAAGATAGGTTGCAAACTTGAGCTCTGAAATTGCATAGTACTTTTAACTAGTACATCAGCATTCCTATATGACCACAAGTCATCTTCATCTGCGTCCAGAAATGCCATATTATTTCCATAATTGGATATGGCATCACTACCAAGTAGATGGATCAATTCAGCATTGATGTTGTTGATTGCTTGAGAAGAGCAAGACCTGCTTTTGAATCATGGATCCAGGATGGTTGCTCTGCTATACATTAGATTTGCTTCCACATGTTTGAATCTAGCATCCATGTTTTTTATGCACAGGTGTATTTTCCTCAGTGCTGGGTGTATTTTCATCAAAACTGTTTGATAATGTTTGATAAAAATGGTATTACCATGTTTTCTGTAAAGTATTTTTCACCACTTAAAGAATTAGTTACTGTGTAAAATGGCTTAAGGACAGACAAACAATCTTGTATGCCATATGTTTGCCCTTTCTAAAAAAAATAGAAAAAAAAAAATCATCAAGGTTATCGATGTTTTCAACCACTCGATGTCTTGACATCGAATACATCGCACGGCTCTATGTTCTAGACTGGCAAGGCCGCTTGCAGCTTCAGTACGGGTACTTGAAATCTGTAATTTTAAGCCATCAAACTTCGAATCCACGCCACTAATATTATTGGCCAGCGTTTCTACCTTGGATTCTAGGTCTGGATATTTGTTATTTAAAGCCGTACGTAAAGCCTCTAGCTGCCCATTAACTATAATATCGAATGCAAGGAATCTAGGATATTTGCACGCATCTTTATAAGCTAGATCGCAAGGCAATACTTTATCATCCGCGTATTTAACTGTTCTAGTAGCAGATTTCGACGCAGCGCCTATCGTCGTCATGCCGGGAAGGACTCGCCCGCTCACAACGACACGGTTAATAGACTTATTTAAAAAGCCTTACCTTGTAAAAACTGCTGGAGAGTCCACCGACGAATTGTCAAAAGCAACCGGGTTTCAACGGCGACGTACCTTAACCCGATGAGAAGTGAAGGAACCAGAGCGGTGCAGTTTCACGGTGTGGTGCCGAGTTTGCCGTCCTGAGAAGGACGCACCGAGAAGTGTACCTTTGGGCGGCCTTTGGGTGTTGGCTACTATGACAGGAGACCTTAGATGATTCCTGGTGACATGACGATTCGTAATGTTATGTCCACTCAACATTAGGCAATAACATCGACAATCGAACAGTGTAGTGTATCGGTATTCGTGTGGAACTTAAAGCCAGTGTTGCCAACTTGGGGGGATTCCCCCTAGATTTAGGGGGAAAAATTTTTTTAAGGGGGACAAATGGGGGAAAAATATTTTGGGGGGAAATTTGGGGGTAAGGTTTGAAAATATTAGCTTAAATTGAAACAATGAAATTTGAATAAGACATGCGTCAATTACAAGAAATTGTAGCAACACTGACAGTTCAACAAGCTTAGCCATTAGAAGACACGGACTTCCAGCTTCATCGGACTTAGGACCACGCCTCCTGGATCTGTCTTATCTGTAAGTACTCCTTTGCTATGTATACCCTATTGCCTTACTTCTCCACAAGTTCTGGAAGAATTGTAACTACATTTTATCGGGTTCTGGAATTAGATCATTGTGATGCCGAGAGTCTGTACCAAGCATTTAAGAACAGTATTGAGAAGGATAACTTGGATATCAACAATTTAGTTGGTGTAGGTACAGATAATGCGAATGTCATGATCGGATCACATACTTCTTTCACAACTAAGCTGAAAGCAGAGGTCCCGCATCTGTGCGTACTTCGTTGTGTTTGCCATTCACTACATCTAAGTGCAGAAAAGGCATGTGAAACATTACCTAGAAAATTAGAGTTTTTGATTCGAGAAGCCCACAATTGGTTTTCTTTCAGCTCAAATCGCAGGAAAAATTACGATAGACTTTTCAAACTAATGGCAGATTCTGAGACTGCAAAAGCAAAAAGAATTGCTAAACTAACTGGTACAAGATGGTTATCACGTGCAAATGCTGTAAAGACCATTCTTGATCAATGGGAAGAGTTAACCTTACTTTTTGCAACTGCTAAGGAAGAGGACAAATGCTATTCAGCAGAACAGTTGCACAATATAATGAAATGTAAAGCATACAAATTGTACATGATTTTCTTGAAAGACATTTTAAATGATGTATGCTCTGTGAATGAATTGTTCCAAAGGGATGATGTGAATGCAACAAAATTGTTAGAAGATTGTTTTTGTTATACAAGAATTTACTGTCAAGAGTTGTTGTTCCAAATCAGCTAAGCAAAGTTTCAGATGTAGATGTCATAAACTTTTACTTTGAACCTCATGTGATGCATACGGCATCGATTTATTTTGGTTATGATTTTGAATGTGTTTCAAATTCATTGCCAGAATATGAAGTTAATGATGTAAAAAGCAGATGCAGAGAATTCGTAATTACACTTTGTAAACAAATTCAGCAGAGGCTTCCGTCAAACATTGCCCTTTTGCAACAAGTTTCTATACTAAATCCTTCGGTTGCAACTTCCCAAGTGAAACCATCTATTAGAGACTTGGCAATGCAACTAGGCTTTTCTCCTGCAGAAATATCTAAAATTGAGATCCACCAAATTGTCCAAGTTGGCTATGAAAGCCTTGTGCTTACCAATCAGCAATGCTGCTGTAGAAAGAGCGTTTTCAGAATATGGCTTGGTAAAAACAAAGATTAGAAACAAGATATCACTTGAAGTTGTTCAATCAGTGATGACCATAAGGTACCAACTAAAACGACAAAGAATTAATTGTGTTCAGTTTGAACCTACTACACCCATGTACCAAAAATTCAATCAGACAATGTACGATCACAAACTGAATGCCATGGAAGAAGACTGCTTAGAAAATGTACTGGAAACACTAAATGTTTAAATTGTCATTGTATATTTTCATATAAATAAAATGAAATTAAAAAAGTACTGTGTTTTTTTTATTTTGGAATTTGGGGGGATATTTAGGGGTTTTTCAAAAATTCTGGTGGAATTTGGGGGGATGGGCGACGATATCTGGGGGGAGAATGAGGAAAAAAGTTGGCAACACTGCTTAAAGCATAGCTTCCATAATCATATTCCAAGGGAAATACACTGAACTAGAAAAAAAGCCTGATGTACCCACAAAGGTCATCCAAACTATGAAAGAAAATTGCCTCCTCTTGGTGGAGGAAAATTTGATTGACGATTGTCTGAACTAGGAGTATATTACATAGTAAGCCACAGAAAAAACGAAAGAATTTATGAAACCCAGGCAATAACATAAAAATTCAATTTATATATACTTTTTTTTCTTGCAATATGTTTACTAGAATTAATAAGAAGTTTTAATATCATTGTTGTCCAACTATTATTCCAATTACTAGTAAATCATGTATTTCACTACCCATTGGAGACGGTGTCCCCCACTTTCGCCACTTAAATTTTTGCCCGTTCCACTTTCGCCCCGGCGCCATTATATGGTAATTTTATCGCCAATATATTTTATCGAGGCCCTGAGGCTTGAATACAACATAGCCAGGGTTTCAAACTGTGATGGTACTTCAAGCAATGTTTTTCACGAATAATCACCCAATTGTTTTAAGTGGTTTTTAGTGGTAGGCGATTCCCTGAAAAATTGAATCGTTTAATAATCAATTAATTTTTATGCAATTTATTTTTGATAGTAACGATTAATCGATTCCTGGAATCGATTATTGTGAAAAATTGAATCTATTTTAAAAAATATTAAAATAAAATCTGTTTATTGTAATTTATTTCCATGGTTAAAAGAGTGGCAAAATAAACACATAGAAGAAGCCATTCATGAAATTTTTTTTAATAACAAACAAATCAGAAATATTATAACGATGTATTGTGAAGCAGATAAAAAAAGTTAGATTGATTGATTATTTGGTATTAAACTTCAGTTTGCTGTCCTTGTGGGGTGGTACTTGTTCAAAAAATTTTGAAAACCGTGGGCCTATAATGATCAGGCTAAAGACTACTGTGCAAACCATGGAATTTTAAATGAATGAAACATAAATGATTTAATAAATATTATATAATATGTGTTAATGTACTTATGTTTTGTGTAATAATTATGATGCAAATTATACTAAAAATAACAACTATATTAAATTACTACTAAAATACTGGGAATAATCAGGGAAATAATAATAAGATTAAAAAAATAATAGAACCATCGATGTAATTGTTTTAGTGTACTGATGTATTGTATTGTAACAATCTGGTTTGTGATCCTATGGATTCATAATTAAAAATTAATAAGAAGAACGAAATATAGTTAACACATTTAAAAAAAAAAAAAAAAATTAAAAAAAATCATTTCGTTTTTTATTGTAAATGACGTCTTCATGCCGGGTCAATCATTAAATTATTATTATTAAAATTACATTAAGGATTAATAGCACAGCAACAAACATCAATAAGAAAACTAAACCGTATGCATTTTTTTTAACCTTTTATTAATATTTTATTTAAGGTTTTTTGTTGTTGGCCAATGCTGGGCAAAATCCGCCAGTGCAAAAGAAAAAGTACAGAGCCATTGAAACAAGACATCAAAATATTAGGAATCAATTCATCAATGGGACAAAAAGCCTCATTGAATATATTGATGCAGCGAGTCATTTGTTAAACATAACAGACGTTTAGGGAAAATGTGTTAATAAATCATCTTTTTCTTGTTTTTGAAAGATTGTTTGCGTTTTTTTTTATTTTCTAAACCCTATTATTTCTTTTAAAACAATTTAGATTTTAGGAAAGCTTTAATTTAAATCGTTCTTAATTAAAAGGAGAATTTCGTGGGTTAGGTTAGGTAAGTATTCTAAATAACTGAATTCTTAGTTTTCTATTTGACTTGTTAACCTCTCTGCAGGGTCTTTTTTTATGAAAGTGGGTCCTAAAAGTATTTTTGCAGGGGGCGAGTGTGGAAGGGGCGATAGTGGACGGGGCCAAAGTGGAAGGGGCCAACTTCACGGGGCCAAAGTGGGGTAAACCTTGGAGACCACACTTATCTGCCGCAGGCCGTACTGGCTCCGGATAGGGTCATTGTAAATGAATTTATACATAAATAAATAAATAAATAAATAAATAAATAAATAAATAGACTCCATCCAGGAACCTACCTTTTCGGCCTATGGCCACCTATGGCCATACAGGGCTTGTATGGACGAACTGTTATTTTTTTCCAATCTTTAAATAAATATTTAAAAAAAAATTAACAAAGGAATTATTCTTTGTCTTCTACTAAATATTCCGCCAAATGTTCAAATAACAAATTCAGAGAGATTTCCATTTTCCTGCATGTTGGATTCCAGTTCAAATAACGGTGATTGCAATATTTAAGGTGCGTCCTAAAATGATAGCCAGACACAATTCCTGAGATTACATTCGTAAAAATAAAATCAAATGAATGTTCATATCATGAAGTATTTACAAAAATATTCATTACATTACACACAAAATTCTAATCGGATATCTTACATTAAACAAAACAGAAAAATTAGTTAAGACATCGTTATCCAACGATAAAAGGGTCTTAGCATCAAAATGTTACGAGCAGTAGCGGCTCGTGACTATAATAAGTGGAGGGGCACAAATACAAAATTTCATGTTCGGCCTTTTCGTACAAAAGTTATAGCGTGATTTGTATTTAGAGCCGCGTGGCCCCTGCCGACGCCTCAGAAGACTATATCAATTTTAGTGTGTAATAGCTAAAATTTTAAGCAGCATTATAAATATAAAACATTTCAGGTTTCTGGTCTTCTGGTTTTAAATTTATAGCTTGATTTGAGATTGAGGCCGCATGGCCCCTGCAAGAGACTTATAGAATTTTTAATATAGTTATCTAAATTTTTAAATGCCACACTATGATTAAACAAAATTTCGGGACTGTAGGCCTTTCCGTTCAAATTTTATAGCTTCAATTGTATTTGAGGCCGCCAAGGCCCCGAGGCCTATACCAGTCTCCTTGTATATTGTCTATAATTTTTAAATAACGCACTGCAAAAATATAAAGCTTCAAGTTCTTAGGCCTTTTTATCATTCAAATGTTAGAGCTTAAGTGATTTGGGCTTCAGGGTCCCTGTCGAGAACTAAGAGCCGTATGCCAGTTTTTCGTGTATATTAGCTAAATTTTTTAATAAACTACTATAAGTATACAAATTTTCAGATTTCTAAGCCTTTTCGTTTAGGGCCCCAGAGGATTATATAAGTTTTAGTGTATAAGAGATAAAATTTTAAGTAACACACCATAAATATACAAGAATTCAGGTTTCTGGACCTCCGGTTCAAAAGTTTAGAGCTTTACTTGTGACTGTGGGCTCAGGGCCCATGTCGAGACCCAAGAGCCTTATACCAACTTTTAGTGTATATTAGCTAAATTTTTAAGTAATTTTCTATAAGTAAACAAAATTTCAGATTTCTAGACCTTTTCATTTTAAAGTTGTAGCTGTGCTTGTGTTTGGGGCTCTGCTGGGGCCTATATTACTTTTTTGTTTATTTGCAATATTTTTTTAGTACCACACTATGAATATACAAAATTTCACTATGCCGTTCAAATGTTATAGCTTCAATTGTATTTGGTGCCTCGAGGACCCTGGCGGGTTCTAGAGGCTTATATCAGCTTCCTTCTATATTGGCTATATTTTTAGTATCAAACTAAAAATATATAAAATCTCAGGTTTCTAGACCTTTCCGTTCAAAAGTTATAACTTGATTTGTATTTGAGGCCTCGAGGTCTTCTGGCGGGCCGCATAGGCCTACATCACATTTCTTGTAAAATTATATTTGCTGTATTTGTTTAGTACAATACTATAAATGTACAAAAATTCAGATTCCTAGGTCGTTCCGTTCAAATGCTATCGTTTTAATTGTATTTGGGGCCTCGGGACCTCCGGCGGGGCCCTAGAGGCTTATATCACTTTTCTTGTATATTGGTTTTATTTTTTTAGAACCGCACTAAAAATCTACGAAATTTCAGGATTTTTGCCCTCTTTTGTTCAAAAGATAAAAAAAGGAACCATGAAATTCATACCAGTGCCCCCTGAGGGGCCCCGGGCCACCCCAGAGGATTCGCTATATTTTTCTCACCGTCCTCTGTATAGGGCCTACGTGTGTAGAAAATTTCAAGCCTCTAGGTCAATCCTTTCAAAAGTTATGGCATCAAAATTTTACGAGTATTAGCGGGAGGATTCGTTATACTTCAAATAGAGTTCTTTAAATTCTGAAGTCAACAGTCAAACTCCGACGTATTCGGTGTGATGATCAGCATATATCTCGTTACACCAAGTGTCACCAAACATCCCCATGTCAGAAGGTTCAAAAGCAACAAAGTGCTAGAAGGGAAAACCTATGCTTCGCTCTGCTGATACAGGTATTGTTGATCCAAACCAAGTGTGCAGCATTTATAGGACTCTGGGAAATTTGCTAAACTTTTACAATGAAAGTGGAAAAGCAGTGCCACAGGGTACGTCACAAATCTAAAAAATGATCATGGTTACACACACCCATACAAGAACATTAATCAAGGAAAGCTTCGCTGCAATATATGAAATGCAAGGGGAATTGCTCGCAAGCCCATCGACTTTTATAATTTCCTTAAAAGTTGAATGTCGACATCGTCTTCGTGTACGAGACACCTGAAACCAACTCAAGTTTTCATTTGCCTGGTTATCATGTCTATCGCAAGAATCGTCTCTGGGTAGCAATGCTAGCCACGTGATTGTTTGGTGGAACAGCCATTATTATCAAAGACGGCATTGATCATCGTGAGACTATCACTTTCACCTATGCAGGAATGGAAGCCGTTTCCTTGATTATAAATGATGCTGACGAAAGCGAAATTAAGTTCTTCTCATTATATAACTCGTCTAAACACAGGCTTTTCCATGCGAGCTTGATGAGCTGCTGTCCGGGCCTATTGCAGTTATAATGGCGGGCGACTTGAATAACAAACACCATGCATGGAGCTCAAAATGCCCCAGTCAAAACGGCAACATCTTATATGGATATACATTGAATGAAATTGAACCTTTGTTCCCCTTGATGATACGTACTACTGTGACCACTCTACTGTGATGTGCTGGACATTGCTGTTCTTAAAGGTTTCTTCCAGATGAAACCTTGTTCAGATGAAAGCGATTCGGGCTGTAGCGCGCGAACACGTGAGTGCGCAGACACGAGGCAAATAGGTGATTGTTGAAATATCATCTGCTTGTTCTGATAAGCACTGCTGTGGGAAGTTACGTAAGGCTTATGCTCGTATTTCGTTTGTTACAATGGACCCTCCTATTAAATTTCAGTCCAAATCTGACCAACGAGTGGTGGTAATGTTTCTGACAGCTGAGGACATTACACCAGTTGACATGCACGCTCGGATGTTGAATGTTTATGGAGAAGCATACGTCTCGAAAGCAACCGTGGTGCGATGGGCCAAATGAAGCAATAACCAAAATGCGGTGGCAAGTTATGCCACACCCTCCTTATAGCCCGGACCTCTCACCTTGTGATTTTCATGTGTTTGGTCCTTTAAAGAAGGCACTGAAAGGTCGACGATTCGCCAATGATGAGGAGGTTAAGGACGCTGTTCGGGCATGGTTCAGAGAGCAGCAGAAAACAGACTTTTTGCGGATGGTATTAGCCGATTGATGCCCCACTGGGAGTGCTGTATTGCGGCAGGTGAAGATTTTTTTTAGGACTGCGCGTCTATAATATTGACTATACGATGTTCTTCTTTCATATAAACAAAGGTAAATATTAATGCTTTCATTTAATCCGTCTCAGTGCCCTTTGAATCACTTTCATTATCACTTTCATTTGAATATGCCTTTTATATTTACAGTAGATGACTTATCCTCTGACCACCGATCAATGATGCTTATCTTTGAGGGCTTAAACATCGATATGAATATTGGGTTTCGCTTCAAGCAGGACTGGAAACTTTTCCGGGATATTATTCGAGAAAATAGCATTCCATACTTGTGAGGACAACACGGATAGTCTCTCAAATACTCGACTTGTCAACGATGATTATATCGCTTATGGGCTCACTCATCGTGTTCCTAACCAAAAGAAAATTATTAGTATTCACGAAATCTCCGATGTCATCAAGTGTCTTAAGACCAGGAAAGAACTTGCCTCCTAAAACATATTGATTCCGTCACAAACAGTGCTCTCAAGAATTTGCCTCCTAATGTTGTCTCGACTATTACCAGGATTATGAATGACTGCTGGAGACATGAATACTTCCCTTTCAAGTGGAAGGAGTCCGTCATCGTTACCAAAGCCTGGTCTAAACCCTGCTCTCGATATCAGCTACAGGCCCATAAGTAGCGCTCAAAAGTCTTTGAAGGCGTCATTCTAAGGAGGTTTAACGCTTTCTACGTGACCAACAATCTTGTTCTTGACAAGCAATTTTGTTTTTCCTAGGTCACTCCTGCCAACTACAGTTCTGGAGGCTTGTTGCTGATCTAACACTCCTCTTAGTTGCTGTAAGTACGGTGGTGTTATCTTTTTGGATGTCCGAAAAGCTTTTGATTAGGTCTGGCATAGCGGCCGCTTATACAAGATGATTACTTGTCGTTTTCCTGACGATGTGATTGCTCTGATTAGTTCCTTTCTGTCGAACAGGATATTTCGTATCAAGGCTGGCTGCTCCATGTCTAACCCTTGTGACGTCAATGCTGGTGTTCCCCAAGGCTCTATCCTGGGCCCTACTTAGTTAAACTTCTTCATTCATGACTGCCCAACTTTTACAAAGTATAATGTATATCTGTTTGCTGATGATGCGTCCAACCCGACTAATGTCCACAATCCCGCTCACGTCATATCTCGGTTACAAAACGCTTTACTTCTGTGTGAGAAATGGTTGCTACACTTAAAGCGTCTTAAAACCTCCACTTAGCAAACCATTTCTCACACAGATACACGGCATTTTGTAACCGAGATATGACATGAGCGGGATTTCGGGCACTAGTCATGATGGACACATCGTCAGCAAACAGGTATAATTCGCACTTTGTAAAAGTTGGGAAGTCGTGAATGAAGAAGTTGAACAACGCAGGGCCCAGGACAGAGCCTTGGGGAACACCAGCCTTGATGTCACAAGGGTTAGACATGGAGCAGCCAACCTTGACACGAAAAGTCCTGTTCGACTGAAAGGAACTAATCAAAGCGATCAGCTCGTCAGGATAGCCACAAGTACTGTCCACTTCCCACGAAAATGCCCCTGCGTTGTTGAAAGTGCTCAAAGAAGGTTAAACCTTAAAGCTGATAAATTCAAGACTATGTTCACTACCAAAAGATTAGAAAACCCCTGAAGCCACTCCTCCTTTCTGGTTAAGAGTTCGAGTGGGTGAAAAACTATAAATTCCTTCGGATGGTGATAGACGCCAAGCTAAATTGGGGCGACCATCTCTCCTGTGCTATCAATAAGGCTAAGAAGGCAAAGTTCAGTCTGGTTGCTCTTCTGGGGCGTAACCGCTCGCTTGGAGCGGAAAACAAACTTTTGCTATATAAAATGGTAATCCGAACTATTCTTCTATATGGTATGCCTGACTGGGCTACAATCTGCAAATCAAAATGGAAGGACCTCCAAACCTTCCAAAACGTTACCCTAAGGGCCAATGCCCAACTCGATAGGAGAGTAGTAACTAAGGCCTCTGACGCACTGGCGACTGGTTGCTAGCAACCAAGTTGCCAGTAACCTCAAGACATAATTAGAATAGTTGTCGTTTACGCACCAGGTTGTCCAACTGTTACTGCAACCAAGTGCGTAAACGATAACTATTCTATTCAACGTGCGTCCAACGAAAGAAAAACTGGGCGTGTCTAATTAAATTCCCAATTTCAATTAATACACATTGTTGCTAAATAAAAATATTCTGGACACGCTCAGTTTTTCTTTCGTTGGACAGAGTATAGTTATGTCTCTTGGACAGAGTATAGTTATGTATAGTCGCCAGTGCGTAAGAGGCCTAATAGCTCCATTGGAAACCTCGTCCAATAGTCACTCCGGCCAGGTGGCCGAGAGGGCTAGGGCATAGGCTTTCTAGATCTCGAGTCCGCCTGGCCGTAGGTTCGAATCCCGCCGTGGGCATGGATGTTTATGTTTGTCCCGGGCTGCGTGCAGATATAACTTGTGTAAAAGGCGAAAAACGACCTTAGTAGTCGACGCCTTAATTTCTGGAACTCCCCCCCCCCCCCCAATAGTCACTGAAGAAGCTACTTCCGAAGATTACGGACCATCCCAACCCTCTGGTTGTAGATACTCTGGATCACCCGCTCTCCTTTAGAAGTTCTCTCAGGCATCACAGGTCTCGTCACATCCTGGACGTCAACTGTGACGACATCCAAAAGCCCATCTTTCCAGAATACTGGATCTTCTAGCTCTTCCATGTTCCTCGCCAGTCAACAATCTCTTTTACCGTCCTGATAGGAAAGGAATCATTTTTATCCTCTGGATGACTTAATTAGGTTTCATCTGGCTTCTTAGCAATTCAGTGTACTTCCCCTGGTTACTTTCCGGATGAGTATGGCAGTGAAAGCATTGCTTCTGGACTACTCCTTTGTTTTTTTCCCTGCACTGTTCGATTAACGATTGCCATAGTTTCGTTAGTGGTACTAACAGTACCCAGCTTATTAAAGAAAATAAAACAGGAGCTGGGTACTGTTAGTCAACAGGTCCGTGATTATATCATCAGAGCAACTTGGATCGTGGCAAGGTGTTTGCCGACGATAAATGGGCTACATTACAGCCTACAAGAAGCAGACTCTGAGCAACAGGGTCATAGCCAGCAAGACTGCCCGATCTCCGAAAGTGGTGAACAACTTTCTACGACTCGGTAGTGATTACAAAAAGAAATAGTTAAGTGGCAGACCACAGAAACTTTCTGAAAGGCAGAAGAGACTAATTATTGGAAAGCCGAAAGGCAACGGGTCATCTCTCCGACAGTTGGCACGTGACCCTAATATTGCAGTGAGTGGGCAGAGTTGCTTCTTGCAGCAACAAGATTAAAGGGCAAATGACACCAAAATATCGCTATCCAGGTAATAAATAATCAGAAAGAATGTAGCATAAAAAAGCAAATAAGTTTTCATGGAGAAATATTACAAATTTTTTAAGAAAGAGGCAAAAAATAAGTGAAATGGGAGCTCCCTCCATTCAAAAACTTAGCTGCGCGTGACGTCATCTTAGCCAAACCGAGGCTAACGAGAAATACAGGCTCCGGCACTGAAAAGTCACCTGACCAAGATAGGTCTATTAGCAATCCAACCTTCATTGTTTCCAACAAAGGAAAAAACACTGATTGTTAAAATACAAGATGGAAACAATGAAAGGTTAATAGACCTATCTTGGTCAGGTGACTTTTTCAGTGCCGGAGCCTGTCTTTCTCGTTAGCCTCGAGCCAAACCGAGGCCGACGAAACTTAGGTCCCTTTCACACGAGGCCACCATGGTGGCGCAGCCGGGTCGTTACACTGCTGACAGTTGAACCTTTCACACGTGGTGGTGAGGGCGCCAGTGGACGCGCGGCCAGAAGAGGGGATGTGCTCCATACGCGATTCTTCGAGCCACCAAACTGGTGGCGCGGCCGCGTCGTTACACTACTCACAGTAGAACCTTTCATACGACGTCGCGCCACCACCACTGTTGGGGAGCTGAGGAAGGGGGTTTCCATAGTAACAAATCGTTTGGGGCAACGTGAACAAAGGGTGACTATTTCCTATACCACCCCTCGCAAACACCTGTGCAGCCAGTTCGCCAGCTGGGTGTTTGCTTATTTCCGTGAATAAAGGGTGACTCATTTCTGGTGGCCGCGTTGGTGGCAGGAGAATCTGAGCACGCCACCAAAAAGGGTGGTGGCGCGGCCGTGGTGGCGTCGTGTGAAAGGGGCCTTACAGGCCATGTACACTACTGTTTATAAAAATCGCAACACCCTGATGGAATGGTCTAATCCATATGCAATTTGCAATATTTGCATACAATGGGTCAGAGTATAAATGATTAGATTTTCAGAGTAATTGCTTGAAAGAACACCATGCCTCGACGACGACGAAGGGTACCATATCAACAGCTGACAGACTTTGAAAGAGGACGCATAATTGGTCTGCGTGAAACGAGATGGTCGTATCGTGACATTGCTGCTCGTGTAGGACGTAATGCAACGACAATTATGCGTGCATGGAGGCAGTGGAGCGAAGAGAACAGGGCACACCGAAGACCAGGCTCAGGAAGAGCCAGCACGACGACACCGCGAGATGACAGACACCTCTATCGCATGTGTGTAGCAGATCCTACAGCCAGTTCCACAGTGTTAGCACAACAGTGGGGTACTACAGTAGGCAGGACAATGTCTGCTAGCACTGTACGACGCCGTTTGATTTCCAGAGGATTGATGGCACGAGTACCATTGTTGCGGATTCCTTTGACTCAAAACCACCGGCGCCTCAGGTTGCAATGGGCTCATCAACACCAACAGTGGCAAGCTGAATGGCAACAAAGTTGCGTTTTCGGATGAGTCAAGGTTTAACTTGCAGCACCATGACGGCAGGATACGAGTCAGAAGACATCGTGGCGAGCGCGACCTTCCAGAATGCATCCTGCAGCGTCATTCAGGACAAACGCCAGGGGTGATGGTGTGGGGTGCAATCAGTTACCATGGCCGTTCCCGTCTGATCAGAATCCATGGCAATCTGAACAGTGACCGGTACATCAGGGAAGTTGTGCAACCCGAGGTCATCCCCTTCCTGCAGAACCTTCCAGGCGCTGTATTCCAACAGGACAATGCCCGACCGCATGTGGCCAGAAATGTCCTCGCCTTTTTCCAAGCACATCAGACGCCCTTGTTCCCCTGGCCTGCTCGTTCACCAGACATGTCCCCAATCGAACATGTGTGGAACAGGGTTGCTCATCGATTGGCTCGTCAGACTCCTGCAGCAGCAACTGTGGATGAACTGTATACCCGTGTAGACAGAGCATGGCAGGGCATTCCCCAGGCCCTTATTCAGAGCTTGTTTGACTCAATGCCACGACGTTTAGAGGCTGTAATTGCATCCCACGGTGGTTTCACCCGATACTAATGTGACAATAAAACGCATTGTATTGACCTGAAAATCTAATGGTTTCTTTTCTGACCCATGATATGCAAATGCTCCAAATTTAATGCAGATTGGGCTATTCCATCAGGGTGTTGCGATTTTTATAAACAGTAGTGTATATCTCGTCGGGCCTGTGCCTGTGAATCGTGTAGGTTTAAAATTGTCCACATGGATAAACTTCTGCTTGTGTAGATTGAGGATAAGATCCAGCGTCATATGGCCTTGAGTCAGAAGATCATTAAACATAAAGCCATAAAAAAAGATTACAAAATAAGCTTCTTGGATTTTTTTTTCCTTATACACACATAAACATGTATTTGCATTACTATAGATGCGCTTATCTATTTTTGGTCAGATGAATATTATATATTAAACATGTATATTATATATATTTTTTATAAACACATGCATTGTTATAGGAAATGATGTTTCGACTTACGTCACTCTTTCCGGGAACCAACTAGTAAGGTAAGTCGGAGTCTTACTGTATGAGGCTATCAAGTTGTGCCCTATAATGAACGACAGTCAGTTTTAAACACTGTTCATTATGTTCATTAGAGGTAAAATTTGAAAACAGAAAAAAATGTTAGACGTATACTCGTTTTAAAGTTTTGTTTTTTGACATTGTTAACCATAATCCTGTGTTTTCAAACAAAAATAAATTATGGTTTTCCATTTAAGTATAAAAAAGGAATAATCAACCCAGAGATGTACAGAATTAAATTAAAATTGAAAACGTCTTTTCCCTAACGTTCTCTTATATATGTACATTATATTGTGGGATTCGTTATACGAAGGATAATATAAAAACAGAATAATAGTTTTAAGAGAGAACAAACTATGATAATATTAATGGCTTATAAACACAATACTTATTATGTAGTTCTTTATAAGTTTATATCATAAGCTGTTAACAGACCAGCAGTGGTCTTGATAAGACCACTGCGTTTGTAAATCTAATATGCATACCTAGAAATTGTAGTGCCGGAAGGAAAAGTTTTTGATTTATAGATGCTGAATCCTCAGAAAATAAAACGTTCTATTCGATCAACTTACAGTCGATCATTAATAATAAGATTTTCAGTGTTTATAGATGAAGGCTGAATAATGTTGGTAAACGCAACATTGAAACTGCTTACGTTGACACTCAGTCATCGTTGGGCAACAATCGTTTCATCCGGTAGGCAATAGCTTTAAAAAAGCTTTTTAACGTAGCCGACAAATTTTGGTTCAATTCTTAAAGAAGCCTAAAAGTAGAAACATCAGGTCTCCCAGAAAATTTTTCTAGAAGGTGAAGAGCAAGTTTTAATTGTAATTAATGAGCGTTGGATGCGAAGCTTTTCTTCAAGTTTAATATATTTAGTTTCACTTTCGTTGCAAGTTTGAATAATTTCAAAAAAATTTAAATCAATTTCACAAAGCGCTTTAACTTTTTCTTAAATTTTTCCCATGATTATAGTTAGTGATATCATGTAACAACATTTCAGCTAAAGATTATAAAATAGATTCAGGTGAGAGTACCTTTGATCGGTTGAATTTTTCACTTGATAATCGGAGACCATTTCGAGACTTGAATACGTACTATAATTAATTTAGAACCAGATTGATTACACGAGACATTCGTAATAGTAGTTAGGTCATTATCACAGAAAATGTTACAGATAGTGAAGAGTGGTCTTATCTGAAGTTCCTTTCTGAAGATACAGAGGTTGAGTAAACAAGTTTATGAAAATTTAGTCAGTCCTTCCGAAACAAAATTAAAAGCAGTCTAGAAGAAATAAGAATACTTTAGCTTTGCATGTTAGTTAGCATTTTAAAGATAAGTATATAATTATCTTGAATAAGCTAGCCAAACACCACAAAATAATTGCAATTGCGTGGTTTAAAGTTGTCTAATTTAATCTGACTGTGTCTAACAAATTTCTTTATAATGATAGAACTATAGACAGTATTTTATATAAAATAAGGGCGATCATAATTCTCGCCCTATTCAAAAATTTTTATTTAGTATAAAACATGGAATGATTTATATTTTTCACGTTATGAAATGGAGAATTGATGGAGGCCTTACAGTTCATAGTAGGAAAGAATCACGCAGAATTCCGACCGGTTTCACCTTTAATATTTTTCAGTTGATCTTATTAATATATTAAATTAAAATTCTAATCGTAGTTAGGAAAGTTCTCAAACTTTTTTTCCATGATTTAATATATTTAATGAAAAAAATTAAGGCTTCCAGTAAATTAAATGTTTATGTAAGATTATAAGTTGACGATGATTATATTAAATGTACGAAATATTAGAAAGGAAAATCTTAATATGCTCAGCATACGTATGTCTTCATCATAATCATGGCCGATCATATAACTTATCAGTTGAAATCATTAAAGCGATGCTCTTAAGCATACATTAAGAAAGCTTCAAATAAAAAATGAATTCGCTGTATCATTTGAGGAGGAATCAAACTGTTCTTAAAGCTTATTCTGATTGGCCGTATGTTAATCTTGCTATTCAATCTTTTCTCCTGCTCTAGGAACAACCAATCCGTAATGGCTTTTGTTTTCAGTCCTATCGCTTTCTTTACATCCCATCATTTATAAGGAGAGGATCTTGAACCGATAGCCATTAGAACTTAATATAGCCCAGTAAATAAGGGACTCCAGTTTACTATTTTCCTTTGATCGACGAAACTATGGACACGCTGCTACCATCACTTAGTAATTTCTATAATGACGATTCTTTTACGAATACAGCAGACAAGTATAACTTACGATTAGTTCACAACCCCTTAATCTCAGAGGAATCTTTAGAAGATTGGATTGATCATAACAGACCATCGGCTATCCCTTGGTAAGTTTTTCATTTCGCTTCTTATGTAACTTTGTTTTTTTCTTTTTTTTTTTTAATAATTTTTCTTTTTATTTTCAGGACATTCGTTAATTCTTTATCCGTGTTGTCGCCTAATTTTAACATGCGATCAAAGAAGCAGGTAGCCTATTGGCAATTCACTTTATTGGAGTGTTGCGAGAAAGTGGACAATGTTTGGACGGAATTGACCTCGTGGCTCACCAAAGAAAAGCTTGGGCGCTGCCTCGTTGAAGCCGAAATATATAAACAAAATCCCGGTTACGTTTTCCGTTTATATATTGATGATTACGAAGACTGGAATCAGGTTTTTGCCGTTGAGATGGCAATACGTTTCCTGGATGTCGGACAGATTATTATGTTGTATCTCGAGGGGCAACCGAAGGAGTCTGACAATGGGAAAGCCTACGTCAGTTGTTTCATACCATCCGCCAAAAAAGTGACCGTCACTAGCGAGTGTGGGGAGATCATTCAATGTTATACGGCCGACGGAGCAATGCTTTGCGAAAAATGCTATCGGTTTAAGTTCGAAATTCCTTTTGATCTCAGCTTCGATGAAGATTTAGTTTCGTTTTTATTATGATGGATTATTGTTCGACGCTTTATTGTGGGATTTAAATAGTTTCATTTCTGTTGTTGTACTTTTGATTAAAGTAAATAATTTTCACTGTGAAATGAATGTTTCATCTGTTGTTGCCATTTTGTTGCTTCATTTTCATGGGGCGAGTGTAAAATGTCCTTCGCCGAGCAAAAGGGGGTTCATATTTTCTTTATCTAACAAAAACATTTTAAACCCTATATTCTTTTGCTTTTTTCTTCGTTATTTGGAACCTCCGTTTTCACCTCCCGAAACAAATAATACGGAAATCTATACTGAGCTGCAAATTTTACATGTTGGAAACCCACTGAACAACCCCTCCATCAAAGAATAGCTCTTAACTGCGCCTATAATTATCCAAACTTTTTTTTTTTTTTAAATTCTTGTACAGGAGATTTCCAATTTCTATCAGGCCAACTATTATCCACTTTCCATTTGGCGATAGATTCACAGATTATTAAGTAGCGGAAGAATGGAGTTGCTTATTGATTTACAGCAGGGCCGTCCAAATCGTGCACGTCGCCCGCGTGCAACATAAACAGCTCGCCGGCAAAGCTCACGGGCAAAGCCAAGGAGATAGTCCAAAACTCAGGAGAGGAGTGGATACAGTTTTTCCTGTGCAGTGTTGCCAGACTTTAGGGGCGATTCCGTTAAACGAGGCATTATTTCTTTTGTCGCTGAACCAGTATTTAAACCTGAGTGGTAGAATCTGTTTTTTGTTTTTTTTTTCATTTAACACGGATCGGATTCTAAATGCTTAATATGCAGTCGTGTCCTATCGGGAAAAGGAAAATACAATTCTACCTGACATCGAGAAAATTGTCACATTAAAACGAAGGAAATAAAATGGTAAACTGCCTCGGTTTGTTTTATTTTTTTTTCTTTACAGTATCGAATTGATAATTAGCAACTCGACTTTAAGGAACTGATCAATGTAATGTGCAAGAGGGGGGAAAGGAAAATTACCCGCGTGCACGGGCGCTGCCCGCGGACAGAAATCTTGGACAGCCCTGATTTATAGAATCATCTGTCTCTTTTCATATATTTTATATTTTTTTGACTAAAATTTTAATTAAAGCTTGGAACTTGGTATGGAGATTCCTCTGGGAAAGATCAGCCATATTATGAAGTTTGGGGCTTATTGTCCCAATGGAGTCGGAGTTATGGGAGTAGCAGTCACGTGGTCCATAGAACTTTATTTTATTGCAACATTTGACGATCGGAAATGAGAAATGAAAGGCTTCTTTTCGATTTTCTAAATATTACGTTAGAAAAAAATCAATCTTTGGTTAAAAAAATAAAGGGGGAGGGGGTTAAAAGTCCGGCCCAACGGGGGCGGCGCAGATAGATCATTTTATGGGCCGCTATTTTCCAAAATCCTCCTCGGGCGGTCAATGTCGTGTTAAGATTAACTGTTGGTTGGTTAAAAATAAAATGAGCTTACTCAGAGTCCTGTACCGCTTATTCTAATCAACGCATTTCCATGAAACTTTATATACAGTCGAACACGTTTATATGAGCACCGTCGGGGAATTGAAAATTTGCTCGTAAAAGTTTACAAAAATCGGAGTTTACAAATACAAGATAATCATTAGGGAAATGATTAGTGGCTATTATAAGCGGTGTGTACTTTTGTCCGGAGTTCTTATAACCGTGTCGGGCGAAAGCTAGGAGCAGGTGGCAGCACATGTTCTGCTGGATCCGGTCAGCTTCCGGTGCTCACATTAAGAATTCGAATTTAATTGAATAGTAGTGGTTTTGTGCAACCGTTTCAGCGACGGAAAAACTTCAGTTCATAAAAAAAAAATTTCAGCGGGTGAAAGATGAAAGCTTTGCTTTCGAAATACGTGTTCAGGCCATTTTATTTAATTTATTTTATTAATTTTTAGTTTTTATTTTGTAATTTTTATTCCATTTTGTTCCTATCGTTAATTTGTTGTGATAAAAGTTGTACGTTCCAATCTTTGTATCATTTTCTACATTCCGGAAGTGGCAGAGGTCCAGTCACGTGATTGCGTTTTTACTTTTCGATACGGTGAACAGGCTATTCAGACGGTGAGGAATTCCAAAGACAAAATTCAAAACTTGATTTTAGTTACAGTATATGTTCAATATCGTATATGCTTCAGTTACATCTTGGAAGCGTAATACAATGGGCACACTTGCAGCATAGGTAGAGTCCGTTAGGCTTTCCGGATATGCATGATGTTTCTGGAGATCTCATAGTCACAAGTCATACGGCTCGGGTTCGGAGAACGGAAGGCAAGTATCTGGAAATGTTCTGGAGATAACAGGTTTATCACAGAAGTTGGCGTGATGCAGCTCCTTCATGGTTGACTAATATGAGATGGTGCTTCATCTTGCCAGGAAGATAGTGCTCTGTAAACATCTTTCTTGCAAGACAGGAACAATGTACTGTACAAATAGCTTATACTCTTTAAAGGAATTGGCCTTGGTGGCTCAGTGGTTGCATGATCGCTTCTGATGCTCGAGGACGACGAGGATTTTTTCAGGGGGGAAATCCTGAGATCACGCACTTCCTTGGGAGACAAAATTTGCGGCCCCTATAACGCCGTCCTTATATGACCATAGTAGTTGAAAGGGACGTTATCACCAACCAAACCAAATACTTAAAGGAATCCTTATGGGACCTGGAGATATCAGCTCCTCAGTGAAAAATGGGTTCAGAATAAACCCGGATGGAGATGCGCAAGCTATCATCTGCAAGACGAACTTAAAACGTTTCTACGGAATTTACATGTAAAAATATTAATGTGTAATACATGGGTAACTGAATTCGATAGCATTTATGGGTGAATGAATCAGATTTTGTATGAGCATGCTTGAGTGGGATGTTTATGAATAAGTACAAGTTTACGAATGGGTGAATAGCGTACGAGGAGCAGTCAAAAACTTCCCGGAATTCCTCAACAGACTACAAATGAGCAATAAGTTGGTGACCTCACTTTTGTGGAAGGGAGAACAGGATCTCTGCTCGCAGGCACAATAAAGCTTGACAGGTTTCAATATTCCGTTTTGTTACTGTTTGAAGTAAACGCGAGTGTTTGTCTTTTGTCGTCGCAATTCGAAGTGATCGAAGAATGACCATCGCTGAGTTAGAGCAAGAAGATGGTATCTCTCATAGATCCATTTTGTCCGATGGTTTGAAGATGAGACGCGTCAGAGCGATGTTTGTTTCGAAAGAATTGTGCAGGATGGCCGCTGGCAATCTGTTCGATAAAAGTACGCAGGACGCGACGCTGAAATAACCTGTCACTGATGATGAGTCATGTGTGTTCGCATGGGTGATCCGAAGGGGACACGTTTCGCAACCATGGAGGACATCAAGTCGAATGCGACGGCCGAGCTCCGGAATATTCCAAAGAAGCCTTTTACTGATGCTTCCAAAAATGGCAGATTGGATGGAGCAAGCGTGTATGCTCGCAAGGGTGGTACATTGAATGAGATTATGTAAGTGTTACCGATGTCCTACCATTAGAGTGCTATACCGTATGAAATGACTGCCCCTCGTATAAAATGGTGAGGGCATGTACCGGGTGTCCCAAAAATGACTGATGGATTTTGAAAATCAATAAAAAAAAAGACGGAATGCGATAGATATGTATCGTTTGCAGCCTTATGCTTAGGAAATCAGGGAATTTTATCCCACCAAATTTCAAATTTATTTAACATTTCTACCAAGAGATGGCGCTGCAGGCGATCTGTAACAGGTATAGTTAAAACGAAGTATTTCAGCTCGCCATTCCATAGTTCGTCGTCAAGCTGATAGCGTGTGCTGTTGAGATTGCAAGTCCGCTCTACCAAAATGTTTTTTCCGTTGAACAGCGGTATTTATTGTGTTAGAGTTCTGCCGGTTTTTATTTTTTTATAGTTTTCAGCGCCACCTGTGGGTGAAAATATTAACTAAATTTGAAATTTGGTGGGATATAATTTCCTGATTTCCTAAGCATAAGGCTGCAAACGATACATATCTATCGCATTCCGTCTTTTTTTTTTATTGATTTTCAAAATCCATCAGTCATTTTTGGGACACCCTGTAAGTGGGTGCTTAAGAATAACCTTGAAACCATAAGATGTTGCTACGGTCCAGACAGTCAACACCATGCGTTTCCGGCATTTATCTGTGGATTTCCCAGAACTGCATGGAATGACTGTAGCTCGCTCCATCTGCTTCTACAGATAGTCGCCCACGCAGGCATGCCGTAGATGTGTATGGTCCGAATAATTGACTTGTACAGAAGTAGCTTGTTGTCGATGCTGAGGGTGCTGTTGCGGCCCAGGAGAGCTATGAGACTGTACTTAGCCCTCTTCGCTTTGTTCAGAGCATAGGTCACGTGACGATTCCACGAGTCTTGAGTCGATGATAACGCCAAGATATTTTTAGTTGTCTACCCAGTCCAGTGTCTGGAAAGTCAGGGAAATGAAAAGTGGTCAGGGAAAAAGGGCTATTTTCATGCATTGGACGATTTTGGGCTACGAAAGTTCCCCAATTGGGCGACCGAATAGTGCTTGAACCTGGCAACCCTGTGTGTCTCTATCGTGGATGTGTATTAGAGGTGAGCGATTGTTGTAGAACCATCATCGAAGGTTTTTGAAAACAATCGATTGTTCTATATCGATTTTTATACAAAAATAACTTATTTTTTTAATTTTTTGCCTTACCCTTTCTCAAAAATTAATTATGGTAAAAATAAAAAAAAAGTATTCAAAGTAATACGATAAATAATTATATTTATTGAATTAAAAATAAAAATGCCAATTAACAATTACTCATATTAACTTGATGCAAAAAATCAATAGGTAGAGAATTTAAAATTAATAACTTTTCAAGATGCTTTGGATTGATTACAGCTCTCTTCTTATTAAGAGTGTTTCCAGCCTTTGAGAATAAGCGTTCAGCTGGTACTGAAGTTGCAGGTGATGTAAGATATTTAAAGGCTAGCGAACATGATATTGGAGTTAAGGTTTCTCCCGCACATTTCCAAAATTCTAAGGGGTCCTGATCATAGGGAGATAATGGTGCATCTAGATACATTGTAAGATTGCTGTTCAAGCCACAGGTAGTCTCGCCGAATGTGTAAGCATTCTTCTGCTTCAGACTCGAATGTTTCGCAGCCCACAAATCACCTTCACTGGGAATATTATCACCGGGATCCATTGTATTTGTATTACGATCGAAAGTTGCTGATCCTGGTTTACTATTGGGAGTGCATCGGTGGAATCTCCAAGAGGACTAACAAGGTAGGACTTTCTTAAGTCTTTTAAACTGTGTCGTATTGAGCAGGTGGGTCCTTCTAAGGACGGCAAAACCCGCACCACACTTGCTTCATGGCGACGTCAGGCGCTGCGTCGAAATCTACCATTATAGTTAAATACACGGATGGTAAAGAGTTGCCATCAAGCTTATAAAGGCGCGTGCAAAGATGCTAGATTCTATGCATTCGATATTATAATTACTGAACAGCTAGAGGCTTTACGTACGGTTTTTAATAACAAATATCTAGACCTTGAACGCAAGGTGGAAACGCTGGCCAAGAATATTAGTAATTTGGATACTAAAATTGATGGACTAAAGTCGGAGATTATGAATGCCCGTAATGAAGCTACAAGCGGGCTTACTAGTCTTGAGCATACAATTAGGGAAATGATGAACTCCCTCAACACATCTAATTCAAATTCGCCCATGATAGTGGATGCCATTGAACCTTTGCAAGACATTAATGATCCCTTACTTAAGGGTAGCATTCCCCTCGAAAAATCAAAATTTTGACGAAAAATTGAAAAAAAAATTTTTTTTCGTTTTTAGCATTTTCAGGTTTTTGTGAATCCATTCTGAAATTTTTATAGCTGAACGTTAATTAGAAATTAAGATATTAATTAATTTATTTGCGTCAGTATTTCTGTTTAAGAGCTCATTATATATCCATAAAATTAAAATTGCTATAACTTGAGTTCTAATTATCCGTTTTAAAAAATTTAAACTGTACTAGGTCAAGAAAAGGGAGCTCTATCACTTTATTTCAAAGTTTCTAAATCAATGAAACAAGTAATTTTATTGGCTGTTGATAGCATTGCATGTTATAGCTATGCGTGATATCAACCAATCAGAAAACAGTTTACAAAACGTGCGTGAACTAGCAATATGGCTGCCTCCATTAGCGTCTTTCTCCTGTAATTCAGTCGTCTTTGTTACCGTGTGTGTCAATTTCAGTTCCAGACATCACCTTTAGTTTATTAATCATTTTATAAACTGTAAAGTAATTAATAATGCCAGGTAGAAGAAGCGATCGGCCAAAGAAGAGACGATTTCATGGAAATCGCTTCACGAACAATAAATCTTACGAAGAAGGTGCCGCCGATACGGAAACCGGACACTTACCACACCGGATATTTACCACACCGGACATTTACCACACCTAACTGCTTCAGTATCGTTCTTGTTCAGAGAAATTCTTGTAATTAATAACTATAAAAGAAAAACAACTAACTATTCACATACGGAAAATAAAACTAAAAGGTAAACAATAATACTAGAGTGTAAAAATTAAATAATAACTTAAATACTTATGTGAATAATAATTAATAATAAAAGAAATACGACAAAATTAAATATTTATTCAAGGTAAACAATAACATAAATTTGATGGTGTAGGACGTTCAATTCAATCGGAACCATAATTAATGCGTCAGGGTAAATATGATGGTGTAAGACTTTCAATTCAACTATACAATTTTGAATTTATTTATTTATTCATTGACGAATCCAACAAATTACTAGAGTGTAAAAAATAAATAATAACATAAATACTATGTGAATAATAACTAATAATAAAAGAAATACGACAAACTGATCACATACTGGAAATTAAATGTTTATTCAAGGTAAACAATAACATAAATATGATGTTGATGATCTTCAATAAGACTTTCAACAATAACATAACAATAAGACTTTCAATTCAATCGGATAGCATGGCCTATACCGATTAAAAATTCTGGCAGTGTCTTCCAACCGGTCACTTGTCTGTTTTACTTAAAATCTTGGACAAAACAAATTCTATAAAGGAGAGAATTCTACAGAGCTTCATTTATTTTGTAAAACTGTATGCCATATTTTACAATTTTATAATCGAGTGTCATAATATTTCTTTGTGAAAATTTTTTATAAAGATCGGTCAATGTTGATTCCTATTAATTCAGCTTTTTTGGTGGATTTTCGAGCTTGATCTAGCGATGTTTCCATGCGAGCATCGGATGGGACCCTGGATGAAACCTTTATCACCACGCCGCCCACAATCTTAATTCTTTATTTCCTAATATTTATCTTCGGCTTCGTTTACCCTGACGCATTAATTATGGTTTCCGATTGAATTGAAAGTCTATACGATCAAATTTATGTTATTGTTTACCTTGAATAAATATTTAATTTTGTCGTATTTCTTTTATTATTAATTATTATTCACATAAGTATTTAAGTTATTATTTAATTTTTACACTCTAGCATTATTGTTTACCTTTTAGTTTTATTTTCCGTATGTGAATAGTTAGTTGTTTTTCTTTTATAGTTATTAATTACAAGAATTTCTCTGAACAAGAACGATACTGAAGCAGTTAGGTGTGGTAAATGTCCTACACTCCGCCGATACAGACGAAAACGCTACTGAAAAAATTACTTCTTTCAGGAAGCTAAGCGCATCAGGTATTCACAACAGTTTTTGCAAGAGTGAGTTGAATTCTGAAAATAATATCAGTGGATACAGATTTATTGACTGCGAACTGGTTTCGACATTAATTAATCAATTTCCCTGTCCTCAGTGGATATGATATCAGTGAAAATCGAAGATAAGGACTATGTAGGTGGTGGTTTTTAAAAATTGATGAAAACAAAAATAAATTGATATTTCAACTTTAAACCTAATTTTCACAGCTTTCTTATTTTCACATTATCACCATCAGTCTTGGCATAATTCTTTATATATAAAAATTCAGGCTCAGGATGCGTCTGTAAATGTTCTAAAAACTTTTGAACCACTTATCCGATTGAGCTAACATTTTCAACATGTATTCCTTAGGTCCAGAGTAAGGTTTACATGTCCCTAAAGTAGGGGGGAAGGGGTAAAATCATATATCTTGGTTTATGTTTGTTTGTTTACTCAAGAGGTGGCGAAAGAGTTTGTTTATCTTTTCCTTGAAACCGAAACTGGACTAACGGAAAAAACTTCCGTTTTTCTCCGGATGTGTAGTATTGTGTTTGCACATTTCAAGTAAGGCTGTGGTCAAAAACCCTCACCGGTGAGAGAATGATGACGTAATTTCTTACTGAGCTAACCGTCTTTTTCTCGGTGAAGACGGTTAGACTAACCGGTTAGGCATAGCAGCACTAACTCGCGTTTCTGACCACGTTAAAATGACGTCACTGTTTTCTCACCGGGATTTCTGACCGACCAAGCGCTAACTCTTCTCACCGGTGAGAGTTTTTGATCTTACCCTAAGAAACGCAAGTTTTTTGCTGTCCTACTTCTGCGCAGTTACTGCAGTTTCGGTTTCAATGGAAAGGTCTATATAAAAATTCAGGGTGCGTCTGTAAATGTTCTCAAAACTTTTGAACTACTTATCCTTTTGAGCTCATACTTGCACCAGATGTTCGTTAGGTTCAGGGTAAGGTTTACATGTGCCGACTGTCAGGTTGGCTCAAAGGGGAAAGGGTAAAAAATAATATTTTGCTTGATCTGTCTGTCTGACATGAGCCTACGACGATATGCGCGGACCAACAATGGGCGAGGTCAAAAATGCTAACACCGAGTTGAGTTAGTGAAGTAAGCCATTGTTGCTACGACAGTTAACAATCGAGCAATAATCATTGCTTCACCAACCCAACTCGGTATTTGCATTTTTGACCTCGCCCAATGTATGTTATGTCCTACAATGCAGAGTAAAGTTTCTGCAACAATAGGGCATAAAAAATTACTTTGGCTATGACCTCGCCCAATGTATGGATGAAGAAATAGAGGATGGGAAACTCCATTGTTTAAAGCGTGATTTTTTTTTTCACTGGCGCTCTCTGGCCATTTGCGTGGGCATTACTCTCTGTCTAGCAGACAACTTTACTTTTCCTTATTGGCCTCGATGGCTCAGTGGTTACGTGATCTCCTCTGATCAACACCTCCTAGACAGAAGGCCTGATAACGGAAACGTCATACATTGTTACATCATCATTAGTCGACCATATTTAGGGCTTATTATAGGTAGAAATAGGATTAACAATGGTCGACTAATGATGATGTAACAGTGTATGACGTTTCCGTTATCAGGCCTTCTGTCTAGGTGGTGTTGCTCTGATGCCCGTAGATGTGGCTTTGATCCCGGCCGAGGACGACGAGGATTTTTGCAGCGGGAAAATACTATTATATAAAAGAAAGAGCGAAAATGTATACACTCACTCACTCACTCATTCATTCATTTCGAAATCTCCAGAACTATGAAGCCTACAAACTTGAAAATCGGCAGGTATATTTCTCTCGGCTTCTAGGTGATAATGGGATAAAATCTAAGCAACATTTACTTCTTTCATTTTTTTCTCTGGGGCATTGTTTTTGAGATAAAAAAGTTGAAATCCTACCTGCACGAAAGAGTTGTTTGGATCTGTGGAGACACTTAAAGACATTGGTATACGAGGCACCAGTGGGATCAGATGAAGAGCTGGTAGCCGGAAACGCCATAGCTGCGGACCAGATTCGCGAAGAACCAGGAACTTTTGAACTTTTTACGTCAGTCCATGCGGCGACGCTGTGAAGCCTGCATTCATGCCAGAGGGAGTGAATTAGAACACTGATTATTGATGGAAATAGGAGAGAAAATTCCACAGCCTGCTCACCGTGCAGACGTGCCAACCAATTGCGTCACTGTGGACATGGAAGCATTAACGCTATTTACAAGTCCTTAGGGCTGGTTGGAGCAGTACCCAGATCGTAGATTTTTATTTATTTTTTAAAAATTTTGTATTACGAAAAATTCTAATAAAAAGCAATTCATTAGAAGCGTCATACACTATTTTATGTTTGTGCAAAATTTTAACACTCTTTCTTTAGTAACAAAAAAGTTATCGATTTTTGGTCCGAACTTTCCTATTGCGTAAAATCGTTCTGCGATTGTAAGCGTATTGGAACTTTTAAAGTTTTGAACCCAATTTTATCAATGAAGACAAAGAGATAGAGAGTGGGTCTTTTTGAAGAGATAAAGACATTCCTATTCAACTTTTTGAAGGTCTTTAAGAATGCGAAATCAAATTTCAGAAATTCAAAATTTTTAGTGCACAAGCAAAGTCTTGGGGGCAGCAGTCCTATGGAGGCTGAGTCTGTGAGTATTTATTGAAATTCTGACTTCGGATTCTTAAACACATGAAAAATTAGAATAGGAATGTTTGTAAGACACACTCTCTATCTCTTTGACTTCATCGATAAAATTGTGTTCAAAACTTTAAAAGTTCTACACTTTCAGGGCCTCTATCTCCTAAAGGGTTGAATCAATTGAAAAAACACCGAGAATAAAACATTTCTTGAAAACTGTGTACAATCTGAATATAAGATTAAAATAGGGGTTACTATTTAGGATTTATCTAAAGTCACATTGGTGTGTGCAATTTCCTCAGCTGGGGTTAATGGTCCTGGTTTGTCGAAGAAAATGAGGTAACATTGACAGTGAATTCAGACCAGTAAGTGAACATGTTGGAGGAAATTTTTTCCACGACTTCATGAATTGAACTTAAGGGTCATTTGGTTCCAACAGGATGTAGCAACGGCTCACACTTCAAAGGCATCAATGGCTATTTTGATGGAACACTTCCCGGAGTACATCATCTCATTAAGGGGCGATTTGGAATGGCCAACACGCTCCCCCTATTTGACCCCCTTGCGGTTTTTATGGTGTGTTTTTTTAAACGCCGCGGTTATGTTAACCGTCCAATGACCCTGCAAGACCTGAAAGCCAACAACCGGGCAGAAATTGCCGAATACCCCATGCAATGAGCAACGCCAGAAATCTGCTTATTCAGTGAATGGACCAGGGAGAGCGTCATCTACCTCATATGATTTTCAAGACTGTCTAAAACAAAACTTTCAATATGTACTTAAATTATAAATAAAATATATAAAACAAAATAGGTTTTGTTGGGTTTTGAAATCAGGAAGTTTTGGTCCCCACCCTGTATATCAACAACTTGGAATGATGTGTAAAGTTAATGATAGTCGAAATTGGATCAAAGGCACCTGGTTTAGTGGAACCATTATGGTTTATTGGAACTTTCAATTCTAAAATATTGCATGTACTATATCAAACAACTTGATTGGTTAGTTGGTTTGTTTTGTTTGGTATTAACGTCCTTTTCAACTGCTATGGTCATTTCCAACTTGAAATGATGTGTAAAGATAAATACAACGTAAAATTAATGATAATTCAAATTTGTTCACAGGTACGTGGTTTAATGGTATCATTGTGGTCCATTGGAAACTTTTAATGCTAAGATACGGCATTTAATATATGAAACAACTTGGAATGATGCGGAATGAATGACTACAACCTTAAATTAAAGATAGTAGAAACTGGTTCCAAAGCACCTGGTTTAGTGGAACCATTATGGTTAATTGGAAGTTTCAATGCTAAAATGTGGCATGTAATATATCAAATAACTTGGTATGATGTGTCATGAATGCATAAAACTTTAAGTTATCGATAGTGAAAATAGGATTAAAGGCACCTGGTTTAGTGGAACCATTATGGTTCATTGGAACTTTCAATGCTAAGATATGGCATGCAATATATCAAACAACTTGGAATGATGTGTAATAATGAATACAACATGAAGTTAATGATAGTTCAAATTTGTTCAAAGGTACGTGGTTTAATGGTATCATTATGGTCCATTAGAAACTTTCAAAGTTAACATAGGGCAGTTGAAAAGTATGGTTTCGCGAATGGTTTAGTTTAGCCTTTCGGTACTTGGCTATGTCATTTCTTAATGGTTTATTAATCCTAAACGTTTTTCATGTGCTCATGTTGGCTGTGTATTAACTTTCAGATGAATAAAAAATTCTTCGAATTTGAGCTCGATCAACGAAAAAAGCTTTCAATTTAAATAGAAAAATTTCATGTTGAAAATTCAAAAAGATTTCTTTTTAAAAGCTTCCAATGCATAGCGTCCCCAAATACGGCCCTTTAGTAGAACCTAAAACATGTATTTTTTCTATATAAATTCAAAGTTTTTTACATGTGTTCTTTTTCTGAATATTCACACACAGAAATTGCAACATTTCATAAAAAAACAGCCCGAGCAACGCCAGGTAAACAGCTAGTATCTTTTTAAAGAATTAACATATCATGAAATTTTTTTTTTTAGTTTTTTCATACATAATCGAGGAACATAATGAACTTGAACCATGGATATGTGAAAATTAATACTTTTTTGGTTTGAGTTTGAAATATGTATTAAGCAAGATAACGTGGCTAAAAATGGTAGAGATATATTCATTTCCCCCCCACCTGAATGGATAGAGCTAATTTAATAATTCTAGTTCAAAATGTAATACACATTAAGTAGAAACGAGAAAAAAAATTTCAACTCAATTGGACTAATAACTTCATCATAAAGTTGACAAGAAATTTATGCTAATTGGGGCTTTTTTTTAACACTAAAATGCTGTTTTTTAATACAAAAAAATTAAAAATTAATGTTTTTGTTAATTTAATTTAAAATTTAGGTTCATAGAAATCATATATTAAAAGGATGATGACCATTTTCTCTCAAGTTTTCAATTTTGCCTTTTCGAGGGGGATGCTACCCTTAACTGTGCAGAGTCCCTCTCAGTAGAAAATGGTGGGAATAAGCGTAAATTAAATGAGGATCTGAATACGGAAGTTAATAACTGGATACCTGTCTCAAACAAGAAATCTAAGAAAGGTATGCGTATTGACAATATATCTAGTGAAACGGCCATCAGTGACGTAGCTGCTGTTGCCTTCTGCGAAAAAGCCAAGAGATCTGTTCAATCTAGTCATAGAGAAGGAAACCTGTATGTCCCTCTGATTATAATCCGTACTCACGGTAAACCAATTAGGAATACTCTTGAAGCATGTGCCCTTAGAAAGCATCACAGCCCATACTGGCAGGATTGACACCATCAAAATTAAGTGTCAAAATGAAGAAATCCATAAAAAATTAGTGTCAGGAATTAAGAGTGAAAATATCTTGAAAATATAGCTTCATCAGCTGAAGTCGGAAAAACTGTTAAAATATGTTATAAGGAATGTTGATACAACCTATAATTTGGACGATTTCCTTGACGATCTGAAGAAGACAAATTAATTTCCAGAGAAAATAATAAGACTAAAAAAGGCAAATGGCGCTGTTGATATGCCACTGATCTTGGCACTCTTTCAAAAAACGCTGAGCATAATAGGACATTTAAAGAAATCACTCGGATTGGTCAACTCCCGGCGCTCGTTGAGCTGTTTAGGGGCAATAAGAAATCTTTTCAATGTTACAATTGCCTCAGATTTGGACACGTTTCTATGGGTTGTACTGAGCTGCCCCGTTGCAATAAGTGTGCAGGAGACCATCAGTCCAGAGACTGCAAAAATGTAAATGGACAGGATCCTCCTAAATGTATTCGCTGTGAAGGATAGCATACGTCAAGTTTCTCTGGGTGTCCTAAATATCCCAAAACAGTGAGCAGAGTGCGTGGTGCTAAGACTATTGAAGGGAGATCCTACGCATCGGTGGTTTCAAAAACTGTTGACTAAAACTTCAACCCGTCTGATTTGCAAGCTATGAACACGAAAATAGGCGCGATGCTCAAATTATATGAGGAAAACGGGAAATCTATTCCGCAAATTGTTAAATCGTTCTCTAAAGTTTAATCATGGCTAGCAGCAGCTTCGAAGTAGTCAATCAAGGAAGACTTAAGTGTACCATCTGAAATGCCAGAGGCATTTCAGGTAGGAGAGAGGAGTTCTTCGACTTCCTATCGAGAAACAAAACTGATATTGTCTTTGTCTGTGAAACGCACCTCAAGTCGGAACGGCCATTCAAGCTGCCTGGATACATGGTCTATCGTAAAGATAGACTCTCAAAGAATCCTGCTCATGGTGTTTCTGGAGTAGCAGCTGTTATAGTCAAAGAGGGTGCAGGTTCGGAGTATTGAGCAGCTGTTATAGTCAAAGATGGTTCCGAGTATTGAGCATGTTGTAGTCATTACTCGTAGCTATTTAGGAATGGAGGCGGCCTCTATTCTCATCAAGGACCACACGATTGGCTGGGTTAAGTTTGCTGCGCTGTATAACTCTCCGGGACATGCCATTGACCCCTGTGATCTCGACCAGGGTTGCCAGGTCCAAGCACTATTCGGTCGCCCAATTGGGGAACTTTAGTAGCCCAAAATCGCCCAATGCATGAAAATAGCCCTTTTCCCTGACTTTCCAGAATGTGGGAATTCCGCAAATCTACATTATGTCTATGATGTAAGCTTCCAACTATTACTGAACATTATGAAAATACAAATACACCATACAATAAGAATATTCGTAAATTACAAACTTTTATTCTTCAAAAAAATACAAATCAAAATCAAAGATTAAAAGACATCGCTATAAATTGAATTGTTAAATCTTGTTAACATTTCATTAGTTGGGATGAAAGAATTGCAACATTTGTTTTCACTTTGAAGTTGTGTCCTTATTCTAATGATTGCGTCTAACAAAGGTAACTCCATTCTATTTCGGAGAGGAGTTTTGACATTATTCATGATGGAAAAGACTCTTTCGACGGATGCATTGCTGATAGGAAGAGTGAGAACTCTTAGTGCAAATGTTGTTTATCAGCTCCTATATACTCAATTGCGAATAAAGCACCAATGGGAGGCCAGCGCCAAATTTCGAAAACGGATTGGCTACTGCATCCAGTAAAAGAACAATGATATGACCTAATCACGCCTCTGGTCTTCCATTGGTCTTCTCGTCTCGTCCTCGTTTTAATAATTGTCTAAAACCAGTTTTTTTTGTTATTTGACAATAATTTCGCCGAAAAATCGTCACAAAATTCACACAAAACAAATCGCCCAAAAATCGCGAATTTGAAATTTTAGTAGCCCAATTTAATCGCAATCGCAAATTTGAAATTTTAGTCGCAATTTGAACAAAAAAGTAGCCCAATTTGCGATAAATCGCCCAACCTGGCAACCCTGATCTCGACGAGTTGCTCTCTGATCATTTTCCTGTTGTTCTGGCAGGCAATCTAAACGCGAAACACCCTCACTGGAATTCCAGATGCATTAATCACAATGGTGCTACTTTATATGGTTACATCCAGAACCAGCTGGACACTGTCGCTATCGGTCCAATCAAACATACATATTATTGTGATCATTCGCCCACGAGCGATGTCCTGGATATTGCTATTCTCAGGGGTCTCTTCAAACCGTTCAATATATACACGGTGGACGATTTAACATCAGGCCATCTTCCAGTTGCCCTTAACTTCGTTGGCTTAAATATGCACATCCTGAATCGGCTTCCTATAAGGCGGGATTGGAAACTCTTTTGTGACCTCCTTAAAATTAGCAATGGCTACACAGCGAATGCCTCCAGCACCAATGAAATCAATGATAGAGTCAAAGACATTGCCAATCACATCAACAATGCGATGTCTGCTAGTGCTTGCCCTATAAACCCTAAATATCCTGACCATCTCGATCTTCCTCCATGGCTCGTAGAAGACCTGAGCACCCCCTTAAACCTTTCCAGGTACTGCGGAGTGGTATTCCTCGATGTCAGTAAAGCTTTTGACCAAGTGGGGCATGCGAGCCTTGTCTACAAGATGATTAGAGACGGGTTTCCTCCTGATTTGATTTTGATGGTGAAATCCTTTCTCACTGACAGGTCATACCAAGCTTAAGTTGGTGAAAATCTATCCACGCCCCGTATTGTAAAGGCCGGTGTCCCTCAAGGTTCTGTCCTCGGGCCCGTGCTATTTAATTATTTTGTGCATGATTTTCCGAACCCTAAAAATTGTAATCTATATTTCTATGCTGACGATACTGCCATTATGACATGGGCACACAAGCCGGCTCACGTTATCACTCGTCTGCAGCACGCCTTGAAGATGCTCGAATACTGGTTTAACTGCTGGAAGCTGAACCTTAATGTCGGAAAGTGCAAGGCTATGTACTTCAACAGAAAATTCAAGCATCCCCAGTTTCTCTTGTTCTATTCAATAAGAAACTGGACTGGGTAGACAACTACAAATACCTTGGCGTTATCATCGATTCAAGACTCTCTTGGAATCGTCACGTGACCTACGGTCTGAACAAAGCAAAGAGGGCTAAGTTCAGTCTCATAGTTCTCCTGGGCCGCAACAGCACTCTCTGCATCGACAATAAGTTACTTCTGTACAAGTCGATTATTCGGACTATACTCCTCTATGGCATGCCTGCGTGGGTGACTATCTATAGAAGCAGATGGTGTGAGCTACAGTCATTCCAGAATGTTACCTTGAGGAGCATTGCCCAGCTTGACAGAAGGACTGTGAAAAACCAATTCATCCAAACGGATCTAGATATGGTCCACATCGGTAAGTTTATACAGGATCTCCTTTAGATTATGGTGCAGACGATGAAGATTCATGACAATGACCTAGTGACTGGAATACTGAAGAACTCAATGGATATGAAGTGGCATATGAAGTATCGAAAACCAAGGCACATTCTTGACATCAACTTTGAAGACATCAGCAGCGTCTCCTTCCCGGACTACTGGAAGATGTAATAATCTTCTTTCTCCTTAAGTGTAAAGAAGGGCTCTTTTACCACAACAAAAGTAATAAAGAAAATAACAAAAACAAAAATAACAGAAAAATGCAACCTGGAAGCGCTTTTCGAGAGCAAAGCTCTCAACATTCGGCAGGAACCAAGGAGAACACGTGGAAAACCCAAAGTGAACTGATTACAAACGACAATCGACCAGTGAAGTGTACATTTGTTAGGATGAGACGAAAGCAGCGCTTTCACAAAGCTCATCGAACCAGAATAAATTCCAGATGAATTACACTGAGGTAGTCAAGAACCCTGATCAACCCAAGCGGTCTTCCACATTATATAAAAAAAAGAAAATAAGATTGACGATTGTCAGAAACAAAATACAAACGAAGTAAAAAAAAAAATACAGCGAGAGGGAAGATTATCACATCCTCCAGTAGTCCGAGAAAGAAAGGGTTGCTAATATCTTCAAAATTGATGTCAAGAACGTGCCTCGGTTTACGATAATTCGTACGCCAGTTTATATTCATTGAGTTCTTCAGTATCCCATTCACAAGTTTATTGTTGTGAGTCTTCATCTTCTGTATCATAATCAAAAATAGGTCCTGTATAAACTTTCCGATATGGGCCATGTTTAAATCCAAGTGGACGGATTGGTTTTTCAACGTCCTTCTGTCAAGCTGGGCAATGGACCTCAAGGTAACATTCTGAAACGACTGTAGTTCACTCCATCTGGATTTACAGATAGTCACCCACACAGGCTTGCCATAGAGGAGTATGGTCCGGATAATCGACTTTTACAGAAGTAGCTTGTTGTCAATGCTGAGTTTGCTGTTGCGACCCATGAAAGCTATGATACTGTAATTAGCCCTCTTCGCTTTGTTCAGAGCATAGGACATATGCCGGTTCCATGAGAGTCTTGAGTCAAAGATAACTCCCAGATACTTGTAGTTGTCCACCCAGTCCAGTTTCTTATTGAACAGAACAAGAGAATCTGGGGGACGCTTAAGCTTCCTATTGAGGTACAAAGCCTTGCACTTTCCTACGTTAAGGTTCAACTTCCAGCAGTTAAACCAGTCTTCGAACTGATTCAAAGCGCACTGCAGCCGAGTGATATCGTGAGCCGGCTGGTGTGCCCATGTCATAATGGCAGTATCATCCGCATAAAAATACAGATTACAATTTTCGGGTTTCGGGAAATAATGCACAAAGTAATTAAATATCGGAGGCCCGAGGACAGAACCCTGAGGGACACCGGCCTTTACAACACGGGGCGTGGAAAGATTTTCTCCAACTTTGGCTTGATAGGATCTGCCGTCAAGAAAGGATTTCACCATCATAATCAAATCGGCAGGGAATCCGTCTCTGATCATCGACAATCGAGAATCGAGCAGTGGAGTGAAGAATCAATTGCGAGTGGTACTGAAGCAGAACTCCCAAACTCACTCGTCACATGTATAGACCAGGGGAATTACACTGAGATAGGTAAGAAGCCTGAAAAAATCCCGAAGGTCCTCCTCAAGATGATTGAAGAGTATTCCCCTGATTCTGGGGATAAAAGGTTGATTGAAGATTGCCATAGAAAGGGAAGGGGGGGGGAGCCAGCGGCGAATTAGGCTATCCAAAAATCGGGGAAGATAACATTCCTGACATCGTCAAAGTTAACTTCTAAGACATTGCTGGGCAAACGATGTTTTAAGCGTTTCCTGTAGTCTGGAGGGTTGTGAATTTCAGACACCAACCGATTCCTGTGAATAAGCATCTTCGGGAGCATGGTCGTTATTGTATCCTGCACAAAATTGCCAATATGCATCATTCCTAGATCTTCATGGACGACATTTTTGTTGGCTACTCTACAATTAGGTTTCTCAATTGCTCTAAGAGTAATATTTTGGTATGTCTGCAGCTCCTTGCACCTTGTTTTGCACACGGAAGCTCAGGCTGGCATACCATGAAGCAAGATCGTGCGGATGATCATTTTGTAGATGAGCAGCTTGTTATCAATGTCAAGAGCACTGTTACGACCAAGCAATGCGATCATACTGAATTTGGCCCTCTTAGCCTTATTCAGCGCGTAGGAAACACACCTAGATATTTATACTCTTTTACCCAGTCGAGCTTATTTCCGTACAGGGTAAGCAAACCTGGGGGGGTTTCTGCGTTTGTTAGTGAAGAACATAGCTTTGCACTTGCCAACATTTAACTTCAGCTTCCATCTGTTGAACCATTTTTCGTAAAGATGCATCGCTTTCTGCAAGCGAGAGATGACATGGGCAGGAAGACGGGCAAAGGTTAAGATGGCCGCATCATCAGCGTAGTAGTACAGCTTACACTTGTCGGGTTTTGAAAAGTCCTGGATAAAAAAATTGAACAAGGCTGGTCCCGACAATCGACAATCGAACAGTGCAGGGAAAACCAGACGAGTGGTCCGAAAGCAACGCTTTCACTGCCATACTCATCCAGGAAGTAACCGGGATAAGTACATTGAATTAGGCAAGAAGCCAAATGAAACCTAGTTAAGTCATCCAGAGGATAAGATGGGTTCCTTTGCTATAACGACGATAGAGTTGATTGTTGATTGACGAGGGGCACGAGGAGCTATGAGATCCAGTATTCGGGAAAGATGGCCTTTTGGATTCGTCGAAATTGATGTCCAGAACGTGTCGAGGCCTGCGATGCCTGAGGAAACTTCTAAACGTGAGCGGGTGTTCCAGAATATCTGCAACCAGAGGATTTGGATGGTCCTTGAACTTCGGAAGCAACTTCTTCAGCGACTCCTGTACATAGCTACCAATTGGAGATATATGGAAATCTTCAGCAATAGAAATATTTGTTGCGACTCTCCTGTCAAGTTGGGCGATAGTCCTCAGAGTAACGTTTTGGAAGGTTTGGAGATCCTTCCATCTGGATCTGCATATTGTAGCCCAGGCAGGCATACCATAAAGAAGAATGGTTCGTATAACCATCTTGTAAAGCAAAAGTTTGGTATCCACTCCAAGAGCGCTGTTTCGTCCCAGAAGGGCAACCAGACTGAACTTCGCCTTCTTGGCTCTATTTATCGCATAGGAGACGTGGTCTCCCCAATTTAGCCTGGCATCTACCACCACACCGAGATATTTATAATTTTTTACCCACTCGAGCTCTTTACCAGAAAGGAAGAGGGAGTTCGGGGGTTTTCGAAGTTTCTTCGTAATGAACATCGCCTTGCACTTGTCAACGTTTAAGTCGAGTCTCCACTTTGCAAACCATTTCTCGCACAGATGTAAGGCCTTTTGTAACCGTGATATGACGTGAGCGGGATTTCGGTCAGTAGTCATGATGGCCGCGTCGTCAGCGAACAGATATAGCTTGCAATTAGTAAAAGTTGGGAAGTCATGGGTGAAAAAGTTGAACAGTGCAGGGCCCAAGACAGAACCCTGCGGAACACCAGTATTGACGTCAGAAGGGTTAGACATGGAGCAGCCAATCTTGACACGAAATGTCCTGTTTGACAGAAAGGAACTAATCAAGGTAGTGAGCTCGTCCGAAAAACCGCAAGTAATCATCTTGTATATGAGGCCGTTGTGCCAAACCTGATCAAAAGCTTTACGGACATCCAAAAAGACAAGACCACCGTACTTGGCACAGTTAAGAGGAGTGTTTAGATTTGTAACAAGACGCCAGATCTGAAGTTGGCAGGAGTGACCTGGGCGAAAGCCAAATTGCTCATCACGAACGAGATTGTTTGCTACACAGAATTCGTCAAATCTCTTCAGAATGATGCGTTCGAAAACTTTTGACAGCACAGGTAGCAAGCTTAGGTGGGTCTTTAGCTGACAGCTGGAGCAGGGTTTAGACCAGGCTTTTGTATGGTAACTATGACGGACTCTTTCCATTGGTCGGGGAAGTAACCATGTCTCCAGCAGTCATTCATGGCTTTGGTAATGAACGAGACAATATTAGAAGGCTAGTTCTTGTGCGCACTGTTAGTAATGGAATCAATACCTGCTGCTTTCTTGGTTTTAAGTCGCTTGATGACGTCGGAGATTTCTTGGGCACTAATGACTTCCGTAGGGGTGGGAACACGATGAAGGTACTGGTAAGCGATACACCCATCGTTGACTATCTGAGTGTTTTGGAGGCTGTCCAAGTTTGTCTCACCAGGCGTGGTAAATTGACTTTTCAGGGAATCAGCGATCAATTGTGCCTTATCCCCGTCGCTGGTGACAACGTTTCCATTGCCTGCAAGCAGTGGCGGCAATTGAATTGGTCTGTTACCCTTTAAGGCTCTCACAGTTCCCCAGAGGGAGTTGTCCTGGACAGTCAAGGATTTCAGTTTATCGTTCCACCTTTGATTTCGTAGTGCTTTAACCTCCTCCTGCACCTTGCGAGAAAGCCGGTTGTACTTAGTCTTGAAGAAGGGAAGTCGCTTACGCTGCCATAATCTTCTGTAAGAGTTTCTTTCGAGAATAAGACGCCTGATATAAGGAGGCAGGTCGAGGTGTTCAGGACGCTTACGATCGATAGTAGAGGTACTGGAAGTAGTGGCATCGTTGACAACACAGGTGATTGCATTAATGTTACTATTGATATCCTCCTTATCAATAACCTCCTTGTAAGGAATGCTATTTTCTCTAAGAATATCCCTAAAGAGTTTCCAGTCCTGTTTAGAGCGGAGCACAATCTTCTTATCGATGTTTAAACCTTCAAAAGTAAGCATCACTGGACGGTGGTCAGAGGATAAGTCGTCAACTGTGAACATATTATAGGGCTTGAGGAAACCTTTAAAAACTGCAATATCCAGCACGTCGCTAACAGGAGAGTGGTCGCAGCAGTATGTGTCATCAAGGGGACCAGCAACGAAGGTGTCAATCTCGTTTAACGTGTATCCATATAATATATTGCCGTTTTGATTGGGGCATTTGGAGTTCCACGCGTGGTGCTTGGCATTCAAGTCGCCCCCAACAACAACTGGAATGGGCCCAGACAGTAGCTCGTCAAGTTCGCACGGATCAAGCTTGTGCTTAGGTGGGTTATATAAACAGATAAACTTGGTTTCACCTGCGTCCACATCGTTTATAATCACGGAGACTGCTTCCATTCCCACAAAGTCTAGTGTGACAGACTCACGATGATCAATGCCATCCTTTACAATTATCGCTGCTCCGCCAAAAGCGTGGCTGGAATTATTACCCAGTGGCCGATCCTTGCGATAAACACTATATCCAGGTAAGGTGAAGACTTGAGTAGATTTCAGGTGCGTCTCGCACACGAAGGCGACATCGACATTCCAATTTGTAAGGAAATTGTAAAACTCGATGCGCTTGCGAGCGATTCCCCTCGCATTCCAAATATTGCAACGGAGTTTACCTTGAATAACGATCTTGTATGGGTGTCTGTCCATGGTCATTTGCTAGATTCGTGAGAGGCAGTCTGTGGCACTGTTTTTCCACTTTCCTTGTAGTGATTTAGCAAATTTCCTAGAAACCTGTACATATCACGCAACTGATTGTGGTCGACCGTAAGTGTATCACTAGTATCAGCAGGATTGGATGCGACCGAAGCATAGGACTTTCCCTCTACCACTTTTGTGCTTTTGATCCTCTTGACTTGTGGATATTTGGGACACTTGGTGTAGCTAGATGTGTGCTGACCAGAACAACGTATACATTTTGGGGGGTCTTTGCCTTTTATGTTAGTACAATCCCTCGACTGATGGTCGCCAGCGCACTTATTACATCGAGGCGACTCGGTACAACCTTGGGACACGTGGCCAAATCGTAAACAGTTATAGCACTGTAAGGGCCTCTTGTTGCCTCTAAATAATGGCTCTTGTTGCCTGGTCCCGACAATCGACAATCGAACAGTGAAGTGAAAAGGACATGAGCGGTCTGGTAGCCGGGCTTCCATAACACACTCGCCCAAAAAGTAACCAGGGGAATTACACTGAGTTAGAGGAGAAGCCTAATCACCCTCTTGAGTCATCCTGAGGATAGCGTCCTTATCTTGTAGGACGAGGACTAGGATTGTGGATTGACGTAGTGATAACCCCGGACAAGTGCGGGTTAGGAGATCCAGTAGTCAGGGAAGGCGCCCTTGTTGAGATCATCAAAGTTGACTTCTAGGACATGACGGGGTCTACGAAACCTTAAGGGACCCCTAAAAGCTAAGGAATGATCCAATATATTGGCTACCAAGGAATTATCATGACTCTCAATTTTCGTGAGCAGCTTCTTGAGGAGCATCTGGACAAAGCTACCAATGAGGCCCATACCGAAGTCATCATGTATGGAGTAGTTGTTTGCGACTCTTCTGTCGAGTTGAGCAATGGTCCTGAGAGTTATATTTTGGAAGGTCTGGAGTTCCTTCCATCTCGACTTGCATATAGTAGCCCAGGCAGGCATTCCGTGAAGCAATATAGAGCGGATCACAACCTTGTATAGCAAGAGCTTATTATCTAGTCCAAGCGCACTGTTCCTCCCCAAAAGCGCAATCAGGCTGAACTTCGCCCTTTTTGCCTTATTGAGAGCATATTGAACGTGCTCATTCCAGTCCAATCTAGAATCAATCTTAACGCCAAGGTACTTGTAGCTCTTAACCCAGTCAAGGTTTCTTCCATATAGTTTGAGGGGCCTTGGGGGATACCTGCGTTTCCGAGTGATGAACATGGCTTTGCATTTATCAACGCTAAGCTTCAGGCGCCATTTGTCGAACCATTCTTCGCACTGAAGCAAGGCCTTTTGTAAGCGACTGATGACGTGGGCTGGGTTCCTGGCGCATGTCGTGATGGCCGCATCATCAGCGAACAAGTACAGGTTACACTTAAGGAACTCTGGAAGGTCATGAATGTAGAAGTTGAACAAGGCCGGTCCCAGGACGGAACCCTGGGGAACACCAGCGTTAACATCACAGGGGTCCGACAAGGAGTTACCAACCTTGACACGATATGATCTGTTGGTCAGGAAGGAGCGAACTAGAGCAATCAGCTCGTCAGGGAAACCGGAGTTGATCATTTTATAGATGAGGCCGTCATGCCAGACTTGGTCAAAAGCCTTATGCACATCGAGAAAGACAATTCCGCCGTACATCGAATAGTTGAGAGGACTGTTCAGATCTGCAACGAGCTTCCATATCTGGAGTTGGCAGGAGTGATTCGGGCGAAAGCCAAATTGCTCCTTGCGAAATAGATTATGAGACTCGCAAAAGTCGTTGAACTTCTTCAGGATAATGCGTTCGAAGACCTTAGATAGCGTGGGCAATAGGCTAATGGGCCTGTAGCTGACGGGGAGAGCAGGATTAAGACCCGGCTTAAGTAAAGCAAGGATGACTGAGTCCTTCCAGGCTTTGGGGAAGTAGCCGTGGTTCCAGCAGTCATTTAGGATCCTGGTAATAAGGCAGATAACCCTTGGTGGTAAATTTTTCAGTGTACCATTGGTGATGGAGTCAATACCAGGAGCCTTGTGGCTCTTTAGACTTTTAATTATGATTGAGACCTCGGTGACGTCTATGGCTTGGAGAGGGTTGAGTACACAAGGAGAGCGATCATAATTTATGCAGCCTTCTTGGACTTGGCGGGTATTCTCGATGCTTGCCGGTCTATCTGCAGTGGGGGTGGTGAATTGGCTCTTCAGTGCATTGGCAATAAGTTGGGCTTTTTCCTGGGAGCTGCTGACAAAGTTACCATTGTCTGTAAGCAGGGGGGTATATCGGCGGCCTTCTTGTTTTTGAGGGCCCTGACCGTACACCAGAGGGAGTTGTCCTGGACCGACAGGCTCTTGATCTTGTTGTTCCACCTTTGGATTCGCAGCTCCTTGACCAGATCACTAACCTTGCGTTTTAGCCTGTTGTACTTAGTCTTGAAATGGAGGCACCTACTACGTTGCCACAATCTTCTGTAGGAGTTCTTTTCACGTATAAGGGTCCTGATAGATGGAGGAAGATCGAGAGGATCGGGTCGCTTTCGGTCGACAGCAGTGGCGCTGGCATCAGTGGCTGAGTTGATCAAGCAAGTGATGTCACCAATATTACCATCTATGTCATTGCTGTTGGCAGGGGCTTTGTATAGAATGTCTCTTTCCTTCAGCAAATCTCTACATAACTTCCAGTCTTGCTTACGACGTAGGCTGACCCTTAGGTCAAGGTTTAAGCATTCGAAGTTGAGTGCGACTGGACAATGGTCGGAGGATAAGGCATTCACAGTAAATATATTAAATGGCTTGAAGAAACCCTTGAGGACAGCGATGTCAAGTACATCGCTGACAGGCGAATGGTCGCAATAGTAAGTGTCGTCAAGAGGTCCGATAACTAAAGTATCAATCTGATTCATCATGTAGCCACGAAGAATGGAGCCATTTTGATTCGTACATTTGGAATTCCAGTGTGGGTGCTTGGCATTCAGGTCCCCAGCCATGATAACTGGAGTGGGCCCTCTTAGCAGATCATCAAGCTCACAGGGGTCAAGCTTATGTCTGGGTGAATTATATAGGGAGATGAATTTTACTTCCCCTACGTCCACGTCGTTAATAATGACAGACACAGCTTCCATTCCAGAGAAATTGGTGGTGGTGGTCTCACGATGATCAATGTCTTTTTTGACGAGGATTGCTGCCCCTCCAGACGCAGGGCCAGCAGGATTTTTAAGGGGGCTATCCCTGCGGTAGATGGAATAACCAGGCAATTTGAAGGCCTGATTCGATCGGAGATGAGTCTCACACACAAAGGCTATATCGATATTCGAACTAGTAAGGAAGTTGAAGAACTCTAAGCGGTTGCGAGAGAGCCCCCTCGCGTTCCAAATAGTGCATCGAAGCTTGCCTTGCTTGATTACTCTATAGGGGTGTCTGTCCATGGTTAGATTCGGTTACGACTGGAGAAGGCTGAGGCAAATGTTTGCTCTTTTCCTTAAACAGATTCATTAGGTTCCCCAAATATCTATATATTCTAGAAAGTTCGTTGTGGTCTATGAATCCAGTACTAGCAGCAGCAGAAGCAAAAGTTCTACCTTCCACTACTTTGGTGCTTTTGAATTTCCTGGGCTGCGGGTATTTTGGGCATTTCGTATAGCTAGAGGTGTGTTGACCTGCACATCTGATGCATTTGGGGGGGTCTTTGCCCTTGATATATAGGCAATCTCTAGACTGATGGTCTCCAGCGCACTTGTTGCAGCGTGTTTTGCCCACTTCAAATTCCACAGTTGAACGTGCATTTTCTGTTTATGGGATTATTAAAACAAATTAAGAAATAGATTGGCAGTTCAGATGATGCAGGCAAATATGGGAGTGAGATATGGTTTAAAGAGAGAAAGTATATCGTTTGTTGATTTCAAACCATCACAGCAAATGTTGTCAATGTTCAATCAAAATATGTATGACCATATCAATACCGATGCTGAAATTGAAAATGAATTCTGTAATTTATTCACAGTTCTAAATACTCTGTAAAATGATTTGTACATTATTATTTTATTTTATGTATTTTTTTATTTTTAAAGATTATCTGATTGTATAACATTTGAAATTCTGATTGTAAGCATTAAAAAAACTAGTCAAAAATTTTCAGTTGTTTTTTTTTAAGTGGTTATTTTTGAAATCTGGTGGTTTCTGCTGGGAAATCGTGCGCAGTCTAGTGGCAACGTTCGGAAAAAACTTGGCAACACTGGTACGATCCCCGTCATCGAGAGTTGCTTGGTGGACATTCCATAGCTCGGAGGAAACATAGCCGGAACCAAGGGCGGAATTGTGCCGTCGGGACTTGGAATCGTGCCGGCGATTGGTCCTCGCGCGATTTCACAATATCTACAGACCATCTCTACGAGTGCTTCCCGGCGGAGCATCTATATCACGTGAGGCGTTACTGGTGGAGCATGGAACTGAGCAGACGAGATTTCTGTTGGAAGGGTTTTCGTGGCGCGAATTATCGTACAATTACGAAATTTACCTATAACGTTAAAAAAAAAAAGTTTAAACGTTATTTACTAAAAAGCATTATGACAAATTTAAAATTGAATAAAACACTATACTAATAAAATATTATTCCAACTTTATTTTTAGAAACCATTATGAAAAACATTTCTTAAAATGTAAGCTCGTTAAGTTTGAGATATGGCTACGAGAAACACAAAATTTTTTACTAAAAATTAAAACCTTTATTTACTAAAAATATGAAAAACTTAACAAAAAAAAGAGAAAATAAACACTGTAATCTTAAATTTTACTTAAAATTATTAAAAGCATTAAAGTTATTAGTATTAGAATAGTATTTAAAATTATGATAAAATTATTAGTAAGTATTAAAGGTATTTAAAAGTACAGTACTTTGTACTGCATTCAAAAGTATTAGGAATTATTTTGCACTGCGACTTCGTCCTAGTGCTACATTTTTTTGGACCCACTCAGTTATGTTGTCTGGCGCTTGTTTTTTTTGTTGCTGGTAGGGCTCCAAAAGTAGTGTACTGGTGGTCACGAAGTTCTTGAGCAATTGCTGATGCAACTGGCCGACCCCCAAAAAACTTCCTTTTACCAGACAGTTTATATTTCCGCCGACCAATTGCAGTTGGTTGAACAGGTATCTGCTTTCCTCTTCTGATTTGTTTAAGTGGAGCTGGACCATAATTTCTCCCAAATGTATAAAGTGCTGAAATTAATCCTGTTTCTGTGGATGCATATTTTTCTGCATTTGATAACATTCTTTCAACTGCTGGTCTAAAAACTGTAGGGTTTCTTTCTATGTTTTCTTCAATCTTGCTGAAAAAGGAATGCAACCTTGATTTAAAGTCATTGTTAGTGACTGGATCAGCATTTTCTTCTGTCCTGTTTTGATTCTCAACCTCAGCTGTTTCAGTATCATTCTCTGATTGGCACTGCGAGACACTCTGATGCAAAGTTATCTGAGAAGCGCCACATGATTTGGTACGTGGATCATATGAAAGTGGCATTAAAAATTCACTGTTTTCTGGATCCCGACTTATAGCATTCTTATACATTAGAAACCTCGTACTCATATTGTACATGTAATTCATTTCTACTCCTGTGAATAATATTACAGCACTGATGTGCTTGCAAAGGAAACCTGTGCATCCTACCATAACAGGAACAAAAGCAATTATCGGGATCAACAAAATAATTGGCTCCCTTTTCTTCCTTTACGTGGTAACATTTTAGATCGTTGTCGTATTGTATATTTCTTGTTTGACTATTGATTCTTTAAGCACAAATTTCTTCAACAAGCTTTTGGGATATCTTGATTATATGACTAAGGAATGATAAACCAATTGTATTGTAAAATGGACGTTATGAAATTATAACTATATAAATATTAAGTTATAATAATAATAATAATATTACAATTTATTTATTTATTCAAATTATACGGGAATACCCCTTTTACATGATCAATATAAACAGTAACAATGATATCAATAAGATAAAAAAGGATGAAATAAGTAAAATCTGACAGGTACAACGTAATATCAAAAGATGATTAACACAACAGGTAAAATTCAATGGATAATAATCAATCAATCAATCAATAATGACAATTATAAAAGTATCAAAATATAATTTAATAAAATAGGAATTGTTAAATTGAAGTTTTGATATAAATATAAAAATTATTCGATAATTATATTTTGATAAAAAATTTATAAAATCAATTTGATAGAAAATTTTAAAAATTATATTTGAAAAAAAAATGATAGCTTGATAAAATAAAATTCACAAAAAAAAGAACTACACATGCAGTGTGTTTTAAAAGTTATTAATTTATTCATTTATGGAGGTTTATAATTTTGAGGAAAATCTACCAAAAACTTATTCTAGTTAAAACTTTCTATATTTTATTTTCGTTATTCAATTTTAAACGTTACATTCAAGTAATGATGAGTGATAGTTAACTTCGCTAAAAAAAAAAAAAAATAAATAAACTAAACCTAACGTCTAAGTTGTATTTCAAGTTTTTTAAATGCTCCTACTTTCACATTTAACAGACAGTTTAACCTTGTTAATTGAATTGTATTTTCTTAAAAAAAAAAACTATATTCGACTTGTAATGAAAATTTTCAGTAATTTTTCTTTAGTGCCACAATTGTGTGGAAAAATTATATTTTAAGGAATTTATTAAACTCCAAGGAGCAACAGATCGAAGGAGCATGAAGTGTTGCTTATTTGGATTAAAATTTTGGATCAAATAACGGATATTTCATTAAAAATTTAATCTAAGCCGCATCCTCCACATGCATTTCATTGGTAACTATCGCTGTGTTTGGGCAACACTACCTAGAAAACAATCGCTGTGTTTTCTAGGTGGCGTTGGTTTGGGCCAACAATGGCTGACAAACTCACGTGACTCCCGTTCTACCAATTAGCAGCTGCGGGCGGCGCGGAAAATGATTGCCGTACTTTCCTAATCTAGAGCTTTAGGGTGAACACGTCTCCTATGCGATAAATAAAGCTAAGAAGGCAAAGTTCAGTTTAGTTGCTCTTCTGGGGCGAAACAGCGCCCTTGGAATGGATAGCAAACTTTTGGTTTATAAGATGGTTATACGAGTCATTCTTCTTTATGGTATGCCTGCCTGGGCTACAATATGCAAATCCAGACAGGGTTGCCAGGTTGGGCGATTTATCGCAAATTGGGCTACTTTTTTGTTCAAATTGCGACTAAAATTTCAAATTTGCGATTGCGATTAAATTGGGCTACTAAAATTTCAAATTCGCGATTTTTGGGCGATTTGTTTTGTGTGAATTTTGTGACGATTTTTCGGCGAAATTATTGTCAAATAACAAAAAAAACTGGTTTTAGACAATTATTAAAACGAGGACGAGACGAGAAGACCAATGGAAGACCAGAGGCGTGATTAGGTCATATCATTGTTCTTTTACTGGATGCAGTAGCCAATCCGTTTTCGAAATTTGGCGCTGGCCTCCCATTGGTGCTTTATTCGCAATTGAGTATATATGAGCTGATAAACAAGGTGCTGCTATGTATGAAGTAAAAGCTGGTGTCCCACAGGGTTCAGTCCTGGGGCCAGTATTATTCAATTATTTTATGCGAGACTTCCCAAGTCCTTCTAAATGTAAGCTCTTTTTTTACGCAGATGACGCTGCTATACTGACCTGTGCTCGTCAACCAGCCGTAGTAGTCTCGCGGCTGCAGAAGGCTCTAAAGGAGTGTGAAAGCTGGTTTAGCCAGTGGAGGCTTAAATTGAATGTAGACAAATGCAAGGCGATGTTTGTCTCCAAGAAGAGAAAGAGATCATTAGATTCTCTAACACTATATGGCAAAAAACTGGACTGGGTTGAAACTTATAAATATCTTGGTGTTGTTATTGACTCTAAACTTACCTGGACTCCTCACGCAACTTATGCGTTGAATAAGGCCAGGAGAGCCAAGTTTAGCTTGATTGCTCTGCTGGGCCGGAATAGTGCTCTAAACATTGATAATAAACTCCTACTCTATAAGGTCATTGTTCGGACTATCTTGACCTATGGTATGCCCGTCTGGGCCACAATATGTAAAACTAGATGGAAAGAACTGCAAACGTTCCAAAACGTTACCCTTAGGACTATTGCGCAAAAAGATCGGAGAATTGTTCGCAATTCCTCCATTTATAATGACTTCAACATGACTCATATTGGCAAATACGTTCAAGGGCTCATGGAATCCATGCTGCCCAATATAGAAAATCATAGCAACGAGCTAGTCTCGGGCATTTTAAAGCATCCTATGCATAGAAAGAGATATCGTGATCCAAGGCATATACTTGATATTAATTTTGAAGACATTGATAATGTCTTATTTCCAGATTACTGGACTTCATAGGTCGTGTTTTATCTAATACTAGTGGTCTGCTTCTAGTCTAGACAATCGTCAACCAAATTTTCCTCCACCAAGAGGAGGCAATTTTCTTTCATACTTTGGATGACCCTTGTGGGTACATCAGGCTTCTTTTCTAGTTCAGTGTATTTCCCTTGGAATATGATTATGAAGGGTGAGATTATGGAAGCTATGCTTCAAGTTCCACTTGAATACCGATACACTACACTGTTCGATTGTCGATTGTCGAGGTGCTGCAGCATCAGTAGTCCTGTCAATAGTCCATCGATACCTTTCACAAATTTTAGAAGACTTCGCAAATGTAAGTAGACTTTCCCCTGTTTATTTTCTCTCTTGGTTTTTAATTTCGATAGCCTAAAAGCTAGCACGTAATTATTTTTTATTTAATTTTATAATGCGGATGGAGTGGAATAGAAGTGGTTATGAGTACTAGTGGTTATTTTCCTAATTCAAATATTGTTGGTTGTTCCTACAGTATAATGGGTAAATGGGCGAAATATAAAAAAAATTACCAGAAATCATGGGAAAAAGAAAAGGACTTTATGGGAAAAAAGTAATTACGCAGTATTTAGGGATGGTAGAAGTGATTTCTACAACAGCTGATGCCCTGTTCGAAAAATTACAAATTTTTATGAATGATCTTGACATCCCCTTAAAAAATTTACTGGCAATAGGAGTAGATGGTGCAAGCAATATGTGTGGGAAACACCATTCCCTATTCACAAAGCTGAGAGAAATAAGTCCTAATTTAGTACTTATAAAATGCGTATGTCATTCCCTCAACTTATGTGCTGAAGCAGCTTGCCGAAAGCTTCCTTCAAGCATAGATTTTTTACTAAAAGAATCTTTTAATTGGTTTAACCATTCTAGTTTAAGACGAGATGCTTACAAGCAAGTGTATACACTCATTAATACCATCTCAACAGAGCCCACTCAACTTGTTCAGCTGGCTCCAACCCGGTGGCTCTCCAGATTAAATGCCATCACAGTTCTATTGGAGCAATGGCTTGAACTTAAAACTCATTTTGCCATAGCTAAAGATAAAGAGCACTGCTACATGGCACGAATATTATATGAAATGTATGCTGACGAATCAAATTTGTTGTATTTTATTTTTTTAAAGCCAGTTTTACAGGAGCTCAATAACGTTAACTTACTGTTTCAACGAGAAAATGCTGACCATTTTTTTATTCTTTCAGAATTGAAAGGCTTGGCCTTATCGTTATTAAAAAGAATTGTACATCCTAATCATGTCTCGTTAGAAACAAACGTTTCAAATTTTGAATCTATCTTTTTGCCATTAAACAAAGTAGATTTAGGATTTGAATTTTTACAAGAGCTGCATAAAAGTGGAAAAGGTGTTAATAAGGATGTTTTAAAGGAGCGATGTTTCAACTTTTTACGTTCATTGTGTGCAGAAATTCTACGACGATTTCCTAGTAATTTTGTAATGTATGAAAAGGTAAAAAAATCTTTCTCCTGCACTCATTCTCAGTCAATGCAGAAAACCATTTTCTGAATTGCCACTAAAACTGATCAACATGGAAGGTTTAGAAATTAGCATGATTGAATCTCAGTGGCGATCAATAATTACTAAAGATTGGACCTTATATTTTAGTGAAAATGTGCCAAATGACTGTCATCAATTTTGGACTGAATTGTACCATTACAAAAATGCTGGAAATGAGTATGCATTTCGAGAAATTGCAACATTTGCACTAAGAGTTCTCACTCTTCCTATCAGCAATGCATCCGTCGAAAGAGTCTTTTCCATCATGAATAATGTCAAAACTCCTCTCCGAAATAGAATGGAGTTACCTTTGTTAGACGCAATCATTAGAATAAGGACACAACTTCAAAGTGAAAACAAATGTTGCAATTCTTTCATCCCAAATAATGAAATGTTAACAAGATTTAACAATTCAATTTATAGCGATGTCTTTTGATTTTGATTTGTATTTTTTTGAAGAATAAAAGTTTGTAATTTACGAATATTCTTATTGTATGGTTTATTTGTATTTTCATAATGTTCAGTAATAGTTGGAAGCTTACATCATAGACATAATGTAGAATTGCGGAATTCCCACATTCTGGAAAGTCAGGGAAAAGGGCTATTTTCATGCATTGGGCGATTTTGGGCTACTAAAGTTCCCCAATTGGGCGACCAAATAGTGCTTGGACCTGGCAACCCTGAATCCAGATGGAAGGATCTCCAAACTTTCCAAAACGTTACCCTGAGGACTATCGCCCAACTTGACAGGAGAGTCGCAACAAATATTTCTATTGCTGAAGATTTCCATATACCTCCAATTGGTAGCTATGTCCAAGAGTCGCTGAAGAAGTTGCTTCCGAAGATTAAGGACCATCCCAATCCTCTGGTTGCAGATATTCTGGAGCATCCACTCACGTTTAGAAGTGTTCTCAGGCATCGCAGGCCTCGACATGTCCTGGACATCAATTTCGACGAATCCAAAAGGCCATCTTTCCCGAATACTGGATCTCATAGATCCTCGTACCCTTAGTCAATCAACAATCAACTCTATCGTCGTTATAGCAAAGGAACCCATCTTTTCCTCTGGATGACTTAACTAGGTTTCATCTGGCTTCTTGCCTAGTTCAGTGTACTTCCCCTGGTTACTTCCTGGATGAGTATGGCAGTGAAAGCGTTGCTTTCGGACCGCTCGTCTCGTTTTTCCTGCGCTGTTCGATTGTCGATTGTCGTCGTATGAATTTTCAGTGCACGGTTCCCTTGAAACATCACGTCATCGATGTCAGAAAACCTACTCGATGCTTAACGAGAAAACACCACGTCATCGATGTCAGAAAACCTACTCGATGCTTAACGAGAAAACATCACGTCATCGATGTCAGAAAACCTACTCGATGCTTAACGAGAAAACATCACGTCATCGATGTCAGAAAACCTACTCGATGCTTAACGAGAAAACGTACTCGAAGCTTTCTGGTTAGCATCGATGTCAGAAAAACTACTATTCCGCATAAATGAATTTATAAAATTAAAAACCCATATGTACATTTCGGAGATCCGTCTCCTTTTTTTTAATTTTATAAATTCATTTATGTGGAATAGCGTTTTCTTTTCTTCTGTTGGCGTTAACAGCAAGCAAAATAAAAGAAATGTCTTCACTTTGAACAGTTTTCGGTATTTATTTTTAATGAAACAGAAATTCAATAATTAAGACATTTATCGCAAATCACTAAGCTGTTCAATTGTTAGTGAACTTAAAATCAAATATTTTTGTATATATTTTGGGAACTACACCACTCTCTACGACTATTGACTATAATAAAATAGAAAGGAAAAAAATCCGGGCATCGATGTACCTGAAAACATCGAGGTTCGATGTTGACATCGAATACATCGCACGGCTCTACTTTCTAGGTGTTGGTTAGTCGTGCCATGAATGAGTATCAAAAGCGACTGAAAACCCTGTGCCTAGAATATGTTCAAAAGAAGACGACGTTGGAAGAATTTTTAGATGGTATAGGACATACAATCAGACTAATTTGAATGTATTATTATTTAATTTTATTATTATTAAATTATTTAATTAAGTAATTTACCCATTATAATAAAAATTTAATCCTGCAATCCTCCAAGTGCCTTTTATTTATTGTACGTAAGCAATTTTGTGTAATAATTTTGATTCTGGAAATGAAGGATAATTCTGATATGAGGGGAATGTCTTCCAGGCATCCGGGTATGTTTTGACCGGTGAACTTTTGACCTATCCTCGTATTAAATAATACACCAGTGAGAGAAGGGCTCATGATACTGTTTCTATCAACGAAATTGGTAGTAACCTTACAGTATAACAGAGGGACAACAGAGTTTCCTAACTGTTATCTACCAATTTCGTTAAATAATACAATAAGCCAGAAACTGTAGAGAATAGGAACAAGATAAAAAAGGCAAACGAAATCACTATTCCGTGAAATTTGACAGAAATTCGTGAAGGGGTGTTTCAGTAATTAATAATGAAAATAAATATAAATAGTAATGATCTTACTCAGTTTAATTTTATGTTAAATAAAGATGATGTAGGGCCAAACACTGAAAATAGATTAGTTATCAAAGATTAGTTGACCATGTCAGCGAAATAAGTGCATTATTGGCATGTGAAATAGTGACTTCGCTTATCGCTTTATCCTGTACACTGAATTATTTATATCTTGTGAAATACTATTACATCAAATTTATGATGATTTTTCCAGGTTACGTTGGGTTGTCATCATCTTTCAGACTACCTGCAATAGAGAGAACAAAATTAGCATTTTCATGGAAATGTCGTTACTTCTCGGGTATCCTTGGATTATTCCTTATGACAATCGTGGTAGATTGAGATCGCTGCGAAAAAAATCCTTTCGGGAGAAAAGCACTTTTCTTTCAAAATATCATTCTTACCTTTAAATCATGAAAATCGGAGAGAACATAAACCATTTCTTTACATAAAATAAAATACATGTAAATTGCTTATTTTCGTTTATGGGATAAAGAATGAAGTTTCAAGAGTGTATGAATAGAGACTATAATTAACTTTTTTTTTTAACTGAATAGATGCCGTGGAATTTAAGTCTAACCCCCTCCCGCCCCCTTTTTCTTTTTGGTCATTTTCATCGGAAAAAAATTCTCAAATTTAAACTGAACTCTTAATTTTTTTCTATTTTTGTCATTGAATAGACATGCCACTTTATAGATAGTAAATGCAAATACAGATACATTACAACATACATTTCAAAACACAATTTATTTATAAAAGTAAACACCATAATTTAAAAAAAAAATATTAAAAAATAACATGTAATTTTGTTATTCAGAGAAATAAAATGTGAGAAGATTTTTTCCAATTTAATTTATTTTTTTTAAAACAACAGAAAACGCCAAGCAAATTTAGGTGTAATAAATTATAAATATGTTTTACGTAAAAAAAAATTATTTGTTTAAAATATATGAATCGATTTGAATATTTTAATCTTATTTTAATATTTGACCCTTTTCCTCCTCAAGCCCGAATCCAACATTCTTTTGCATAAAATCAACTCCTAAATTTATAATATAATTTTTTTTTGTTTACTTCATGCTCTATTTCATAATGCAGCTCTATATCATTAAAGTTCTATTTAAAATAAAATTTTTCTCTCTCCTCATAACAATAATAATAATAAATGTTAATAAAAGACTCTAGTGTCTTTTCGTTAATCGGGTTTAATTTTTATATTATTCAGGGAAGTGCAATGAAAAAAAAAATACTTTAATGTCCATCCATACTTTAAAATATTACATTCACTTATCCACTAGGATCCGCTTAAATGATTGACTCTTACGTAATTATCTTACTCTGTGTACTAATTAGGCAGTAGACAGTGGGATAATAGTAATACCGTTAAATGTCGCTAGGGTAGTGGAGTTGGGCGCATAAGGCACTAACTACAAAATAGGGACGGATCAACAGGCGGGAGGTGACGATCGAGAGTTACTCATGATGCAAACGCAACGCTTGTTCGGATGTGGACATTATAAACGAAATTGCCAAATTTTGGTAAGCCTAAAAAGAAAAGTATATAGCGATTTAATTCTTTAATATATTAAGTAAAGTAGAGGTTTAAAATATCTGATATAGTTAATTGAGATATTTGTTTCGCTTTCTAGATATCGAAACTAAAACTAAAGTTGATTAAAAACGTAGATGAAACAATTCTAGACCTATGAACTCAAACTTATTATAGGTTATAACATTTTTTTTCATATATGACTATTTATTCTAAAATAAAGTTTACAAATAATTTTTGCTTCCCATCAAAAATTCAAGTGCATGTAGGCAGCCTCGCCCGAGGTTGAAATGATTGATGTTTAAATAGAGATAAGTGCTCATCTTTAGCTTTAAAAAACATTTACAGCAAAGCAAACAGAATTATCTGCTGAAGTACTTTAATAGAGACATGAATCATAAAAAAAAACTTGCGGATTTGAATATTTAATTTAAAAACGTGAAAGACTGTCTGGAACATTTGCTTTTCATATCTATAAAGATTGAATGGTCCGGGGGGGGGGGGGGTACTAAGAAAAGAGATTCCAAAATTTCTAATGATTACCAAATTAATTTGAAATGTCAGAATGATGTAAATTTGACTGACATGATAAATTGCAAATTTTATCACCATCGTGCTTTTAAATTTTGTAAGCTACGGATGGAAAAAAAAAAAAATGCTGACTGTTTTAATATTTAAAGGAGGAATTTTTTTTATTATTAATTTAAATCATTTTTCCAGTTTATATGGTACATATAATTTATAACGACATCACATGTTTAACAAGTAGTTTTGAATATTAATTTATAGTTTTTAATGAAAATCTTTAGAATATAAGTAAAAATGATGAATTGATGAATATAATTGTAGCACTGTATTTGTAGATGTCTAAAAAAATTTTGATAAGTGAGAAGAGACTCTTTTCATTTCTGTTCAAGCAGAGCATGTCATTAATCATCTTAGGGGCCGTTCAAGTATTACATAACACAGTTTTTGAAGATTTTTGACCCCCTCTCCCCCCCGCTGTAACGCGCCTTAACGTTTCGCTTAACCCCCCCCCTCCCCCTTAAACGTTACGTAACACCCAAGTGACCATTTTTACCTAAAAATGTCAGTTATTTCACGCAAAACACCGGAAAAATCACTAAAATATCGCTTGTTGTTGTTTCCACCGCGTTTGCAATAACAATAACAAATAAAAAAGACATTCTTATTAATTCAACACATTCAAGCGTATGTTATTTTATCTATTCATATTGCTCTATAAAAACGATCACACATAATGTAATAAAACTTATTAAGTTTTACATTAAAATACAAATTAAATATATCTGAAATAAGAGTAGAGAGAATATCAAATCTACTCACAAAATCCAAAACTTTGGTTAAAATCAGCCTTCAGGAGGAGTACTCTTACAGGGTGTCCATAATTAAAGGACCTTATTACAAAACTGCCTACAGGAAAGTGTGAAATTTTGTAGAGAACTAATGAAGGGAATTTGTTTCAGCAAAAATAAAAAATTAGTTACAAATTTCGCCACAGAGGGTGTTTTACGTTGAATAACTGTAGAGTGCGGCCATACGTGGGACAGTTTTCGGACAGTGCGGCCAAACTGAGACAGAATGAAAGTCGCATTGTCTGTCTCAGTTTGATAACGCAGTACTCACTGAATGCTAAGTTCTTATCTTTAGGTGGTGTTAAGCCATCCCGTGTTTTGATAGTTATGTATAAAATCTGTCGCCATAACATTATCAGCATACTCATAAGTTTGAAAAACCCGTTAAACCAACGGCTGCAACCAACACCTCCTAGAAAGAAAGCCAAACAACCGTAACATCATTCATTGCTGCATCATCATATTCCGACCATTGTTAACCGTATTTCTACCAATAAAGAAATATCATTTCTACCAATTTCTATCATCATAAGTCCTAAATTTGGTCGACTTATGATGATGTAAAAATGTATGATGTTTCAGTTGTTTGGCTTTCTTCCTAGGAGGTGTTGCTACGACAATGGTAAACAATGCGTTTTTTGCAGACATATATATACAAAAAATAATTTTTTTTTGTAATAGTTAAAAAAATTAACATTTTAATTAGTATCTTTATTATTTTTTTTATAATCATAGAACACACAAAAATAGACATTAAAACAACAATCAAATGAAGTTGTTTTATTTAAAACAAACATAAAAATAATTGGTGTAAGCAAACACTGGCCCAAAAGTTTGAATAACAAAACTTGTATTTTTAAATAATTATACATTACATTCATTTGCATTATCATCATCATCATCATCAACTTTTTCTCTGATGTGATTGTACATTTCTTGATTGCATTTTCTTTTCATATCTTCTATGTGTATGAAACCGTAGCAATGAATACCTTGTCTTCTAAGAGAAAACCTTATAGTCAAGATAGACTGAAAGAAATCAACATTCAGATTGTTTCTCAACTTGTATTTTACGGAAAATGCTCTCTCTACTCTAGTGTTCGATACTAAATACCTGCAGTTAAAATGTAAACTTATGTGCCGTCACGCAGCAGCTGTTACCTACTGTGTAAAACTGAAGAATATTATCGGAGATCCTGTGTTCAATGTGTATGCCGCTCACAGTGATGTTAAGTTTACGCGATCGCGCATTGGTGAGTTAAATTATTTTACCAAAACAGTAATTCCGCAGTAGCTGCTCTACGCAAATTTCGGACTTTGAAGGGGATGCGAAATAGTTCCATGAATGTGGAAAACCTTTAGAAAATGATAACAAAATTTGAAGAAACAGGATCAATGTCAGTTCATGCTGGCAAAGGAAGAAAACCCGGGTCTGCATACACGTTAGAGAAGGTTTCGCTTCAGGTGGTAGAGGACAGAGCTGCAAATTCCCATGATAGTACCTGTGTCGGCGTGTAGCACAGGTGTTGGATAGACAACGTTCAACTGTCCATAAGATCATGCGGAATGTCTTCCGATATTATCCGTACAAACTTTCACTTGTGCAGCAGGTGCTTCCACATGATTGTGACGATCGATTCCAGTTCTCATTTTGTTTTCTTGCTCGCATTGAAGTAGATGCAGAATGGCCGTGGAATATCCTCTGGACAAATGAAGCGCATTTTCACTTGGACGGCGCAGTGAATACACATAACTGCCGCATTTGGAAACCAGAAAATCGACAACTATTGTAGACGCTAAGGGTCCCGAATTGAATGAAAGAAAACATAATTTTTTGGTAAATACATAACACAAATTTATTGTGTGATTTTACAGAACCCTCGGTGCGTGAGTCCGACTCGCACTTGCTCGGTTTTTTAATTTTAACAAAAACTTAATGTTACATAACGCGTTGCTTAACCCCTCTCCCTCTCCTATAACGCACCGTAATGTTTAACAAGACCCTTCTTCCCCCCCCCCCCCCAAACTGCGTTACGTAGTACTTGAACGGACCCTTACATTTTAATATAGAAATTATATGTGCTAGAGAAGATGAGTGTAAACGAAAAGAAGGACCAGACACAAAAGATATGGGTGAATATACAAGGTAGGATCAAAAAGTAAGGTAACAAGTGCCCTAAAAATAAACCACTATATGCTAGTAACTTTTTGTTTTTGTGTGTTGTAGGTATTGATGGGTAGTATCCCTGGTGACCGCTAGAGAGCAGCACGGCGACGCAGTTGCAGATAATCGCAGTTCGAAGATGAACAGTACTGTGAGCGGAACCATACGAAATGTTCAGTACCTCTGCAATGTGTGACAGTGTGATTTGCCTATCCTCCCTAATAATTCCCTCCACCTGACAAATGTTCTGGTCGCTAGCAGATGTTGATGGTCTGCCACTTCGATGCTCATCAGTGATGTCAGTCCTCCCATTATCAAGCTCCCTACACTTGTTTCCTCGATAACACGTTGCCATACACCTCCACAAGTTCCCAATGGATCTCTGCTGGTTTCTTCCCCTTTGCATGCAGAAACCTTATCACACTTCGCACTTCAACATTTGATCATGTTTCCAGTAGCCCTTCCATCTTCGAACTGCGTCACCGTGCTGCTCTCTAGCGGTCACCAGAGATACTAGCCATCAATACCTACAATACACAAAAACAAAGAGTTACTAGCATATAGTGGTTCATTTTTAGGGCACTTGTTACCTTACTCTTTTATCCTACCTTGTATATACAGTGAATATATTTTTGGTGCAAATTCTGATGAACGGATTGGTAAATAAAATTTAGTCAAAATAATACCACAACCAACTGAAAATGTAATTGATATAATTGAAATAATTGATGTTTAAATAAAATATGTTATAATCCAAACCATTATAAAATGAGTGGGATTTGATGGAAAATACATTTTACACATTATTGTAGGACTGAATTGCTGTTTAAGCGCTTCGTTCAAAAGTTTGGTTTGAATAAAAAATTTGGTTTTTCTTTGATGGAACTATTTTTTTATTTTGTGTGAATGGATTGCACCGTCAATGCGAGTGGAAGTTTGGATGGGTGGGGGAGGAGTTGGAGATAAACATCTGCCTCATAACGTAGGCGCAACACTGAAAATGCCAGAAAAACCACTATGGTTGTCTCAAGTGATTAAAAAAAGCGTGAACCCTTTTCCACCTGTGATTGGCCTGGGGGAAATTATTCACCCCCTGTAACTAAACAGGTTGGGGTATGTATGTATTTGGTTAGGATAGGTTAGCTCAAATAAACACAAAAACCACTATGGTTGCCTCCAGTGATTAAAAAAACGTGAATCATTAGCCACCTGTGATTGGCTTGGGAGAAATTATTCACCCCTGTAACTAATCAGGTTGGGGTAGGTATGCATTCGGTTAGAATAGGTTAGGTTGGTTAATGTTCTCTGTCTGAACAATCGCAAAGCAAAAAGTTCCGAATCCGCACAATCAAAAAGCAAAACTTCAGAATCCCAAAAAACTAATTAGTCTTGCCACGCTTCAGTCTGAGTACTGTTGGGCCCCCCCCCCCCCCGCGGGCAACCACCAGAGGGTATGTACCCAGGTAGCATAAAACGTTATTGTGACGTGATTTCTTGGTCACCTACGATATTACTGTAAAATGAGTTTAGACGTCTTATCGTTTTTATGTCTCATCATCTGGACGTCTAACCAGTAAAGAATGGCGTGAATACAATGTGTTTTTCATGTCTAGTTAATGCGTTAAGAACTGGTGATATGCAACATTATAACGTAATTATTAATAATGTCTATTATTAATGGAGTTATGATAGACCCATATTGAATAAATATTTAATAATGAAAGAATAATAAATAAATAAATAAATAAATTTTAGACTTACTGAAGTCGTGACATATTTACCAAGGTTTTTTCATTTAAATCACATTTGAAAAAAATCAAATCAAATAACTTTATTTAAAGATCTTAACTGACGAGATTAAAGTTCGAAAACGTTAGTAAATATCACAACTTTAATTTTATTATTTCTTTCATTATTAAATTTTTCTTCCAAGGGAGTCTATCATAATTCCATTAATATCAAACATTATTATATCAGAATTGCATTTCGAATACTCGTAAAAATAAAAAATAAAAATGCAAAAATAGTTTTTAATTGTAATATTTATTTGTCCAAGCAGTGAAATTTTCAAATAACCGTGAAATGATTGTCATGAATACATCGTTGCATACACTGCGTTTACATGCACACTTTAGTTCCGGATTGAAAGACCAGTTTCAATTCAATCCTGAAAAAAGTGGCATGTAAACAGGCTTCAACACCCCGATCCGGATCGTATTCAATCCAGTCGAAAGAGGTGGTTTGAAACCAGGGAAGCATGCCTCAGGAAAGAGGTCAATCCACTAATGTGCATGTAAACACCCCGATCCGAATCGAGTTTAAATTTGCTGTTTAGTTGAAAGAAAAAAATATAGAAAATTTTAGCTAAAATAAGTGCTTGGTTGATTTACATCTCAACACAATAAATATCTATAAATAAATAAATGAATAAATTCTAAAATACATTGCATGTGTAGTTTTTTTTTTGTAAATTTTTTTTATCAAAATGTCATTTTTCCAAATTTAAATTTTTCAAATTTTCTATCAAATTGGGGTTTTATATATATATTTTTATCAAAATGTAATTTAATAATTTTTTATCAAATTGTAATTATCAAATTAACTTTTATATTTATATCAAAAATTCCAATTTAACAATTTCTATTTTATTAAATTATAATTTGATAATTATTTATAATTATTATAATTGTAATTTGATAATTTTTATAATTTAATAAAATTAAAATAAATTATTAAATTGAAGTTTTTGATATAAATCTAAAAATTAATTTGATAAAAATTTATTAAAATTATGTTTTGATAAGAATGTATAAAATTATATTATGATAAAAATAAGTATAAAAAACTTAAACATGCAAATGCATTTTAAAAGTTATTAACGATTATTATTTTGAGGTGTAAATAAATCAAAAACTTGATCTAGTTAACATTATAAATAACCTCAACCTTATTATTTAAATATAGAAAATTTTAATTGAAAACAAAATTTAAAGGAAAAATCGATAATTACAAAATTTATTGATTGTCAATTATATTTCCAGACGATAATAATCAGAAAATTTTTAAAAATTGTATTTCAGCCATATTTTAGAGGAAGCGTAATTCAAGTGATAAGGCCGACTGAGCCAACAATGGCGGGTTATGTAGCAGATGACAAAGTCTGGCGTACTTTCCTAATCTAGAGCTTTACCCACAGGGCATCTTAGAGGATTCGATCCGGATCGAAACGTGCATGTAAACGCAGTGATAGTGAAAATAAGTTCAATATCAAATAGTGTTCAATTACACAAAGATAAAAACATTTCAAATTGACCCTTAAGATTTTAAAAAGTATGAATCAAAGGAACAGCAGCACTTTGGTTTTTTTTTTGTTTTTTTTTTTTCTTTTTATATCACTGCTGTTTTCTAAAGAGATGGGAAGTAATAATAATTTTGATTGAATGTCATTCAAACAGACTAATGAGTAATTATATTTTTGTGAAAGTTGTATTTTAAAAATGTTAAGCTATGATGATTGACAAGGATATGCAAAAAAATTTAAATATTAAATTTTTAACCTTTAAAAATTAGAGTAATGGTTTTATTATTATTGTAATAGCATTAATATTATGTGTGATATTGTAATAAAAGTGTGATAAGAAAAAAGGGGGGGGGGGAGAAAAGAAGGAGGAAGACTCCCTAGTCTTTTAAATGTGCATCAATAAAATTCCGGGGAAGAACGTTAGTGGGAAGCGAAGATCTAACTGTTCCAATGCTAAATTTTTGATGCCAAAAGAGCAGCAACAGTCTGTAGCGAATGAGGCGCTATGGGTATCATCTTCTGCAGTTGTACAAGCGTGACAACCTCCCCATGAGTGTTCAAGAGTGGACTGTTCTGTTCAACTCCCTGTTGTGATCTAATTTCCATTTTACAGTATTTCTTTTAATGCTTCCGATAATTTAGCTAATATTAATACTGTTTGAATGCACAGTTTTCTGTAATGATGTGAAAATTCTTGCCGAACATCTATCTTTGATTTCCTGAAGGCGTGAAGCCCGTTACATGAGAGAAACACCCATTGCACATGAACGCTTTCTTAGCCTCTGAAGAACAACCAATCAGTTGCATGCCGTGCATTCATAGCGTACTTTGTATCTTTAATGAAATTACAAAAAAATTAAATTTAATAACTTTTTATGAAATTTGATACAAATAAAATTATGAAATATTATATTTTTTAAGAACAGGTATATAATTAAATTATATTTTTGTTTCAAATAAGTATAAAATAATTATGCGTTTAAAATTGCTTAAAATGTATATATTTTTGATAAAAATGATTTGAAAATTTTTCAGTATACATGTATATAAAAATAATTTCTAGAAATAATTATATAATTTCTTTGTTATTGTGTTAATGATAAGAAAATATGATATGAATGCACGGCGTGAAAACTGAAATTATTTAAACCTTTTGTTTTGATTGGTCAATTCTCAGGGGCCAAGCAAAAGTCACTGAGCTTGCTATTGCTTTTGGTTTCAGTTTTAGCCATTTTGCCTCATTCGCTTGGTGCGCTGGTTGTTTCCGGATATCAAAAATCAGAGGGAGCTTCGCTTCCCATAACCTTATTCCCTGAAAATTCCTTGACAAGTCTTTTAAAATGGGAGCAGTTGGCAGTACAAACTGGAGAGAAACAATCAATGACTATGATCCGTATGCTCAGTGGTATAGTGCTCCAGAGTTCGATGGCATTTTATTCATCCGAATTCTGTGACATGATCTCGGGGGTGTTAAATCTTCTATGATAAAGTAGATAACTTATTATTAAAATTTGCACACATTAAGAAAAATACATGGAACAACTATCACCTAATATGTGTTATGTTCACCAATGGACTGTCAGGGATACTCTTAGGATGAACTATCAGTACTATAAAGCATACTATCTATAAAACAATGCAAATTATTGTTCAAAATTATATTTTGACAAATATATTTTCCAAAAATATTGAAAAATGATTGAAGAAACATTCAATTTGTGAAGGATTCAGAAATGGTTCAGTATCCCTTGGAGGAGGAACAGGGAAAAGGATTTAAATTTTTTTTGTGTGTGTGTAATTTTTCATGAAACTCACGTTTCCCAGTTGTCTTATTTTAGGGCATTTAAAAAAATTTTTTATATGAATTTACATTCATTACTTATTAAAGTACAGGTAGATCCCGTTATACGCGATACATATGTTCCGCGAAACTGCCATTATACCGAATTCGCGTAAAACGGGTTCCATTTAACATGTACAGAATAGAGTTTGGTTCTCATAAGCATTAATTATTTCCTGATATAACGTAAATAATTCCGTTATAGAAGTATAGGATTAGTAACAGTTTTCTATTTTTTCGTCTTAATATAGCACCTTATTTTATTTTATAAAACTCAAAATACACTAAAATACTCAAAATACATGTACACTGTAACGTGCCGTTACCTTTCTTGGCTGAAATTTTTTTTTTGCCTCCCCTTCAACCACTTTTCGAGATCTCTTACGTTAGATTCCCTCCCTCCCATCCTAGTGGAGTTACTTTACGCGTTCCCTTCCGACGTTGTGTGTTTCGTGTTTCTCATCTTACCCATATTCCTGGTGTCTATCGCCCTTAGTCCTTACCTTGACTGTGCGATCGTAGGCAGTCTCGGGTGCGAGCCTTATAGACCTGACGCTTAACTATTTACTTTAACGGAGGTTACTGTGCTCCCCCTCCTTTTTTTTAAGAATTAAAGGGATCACGTGACGTGTTCGGTTCGCGTTGTGTTTTTTTTGGTTAATGATACCTCGTTTGAGAAGTTATTCGTTCTATTTTTCCTCGCGCTAATTAAGTTTTTCTTCTTGTAGGTTTATTTTATGCGTTGACTGAGATCGCGATTCTTCGCGCCTTGCGTCGCTAATGACGACATCTCGCGTCCTCTGCTGTTCGCCTCAGGGTGAATTCTCTTTTAGCGCTTGACAAATATTTGAATTTTTAATTTCTCGCCGAGACAATTAGTTTAGCGTTTAGTTTTGGTCAGTATTTCATCGCGCCTTTTGTTGGACTTGTCTGGTTCGTTGTCCTTTGAGTCATTTCTCGTCATCGATTAATGAGCTTGAGTAGCGTTCGTCTTGTGTATTTCTCGGCTTGCCTTTTTGGGTTTTTTTGCCGTTTAGAGATTTCCTTTTAATTTTCGGTAATAAAATAAGAATTTATTTTGAATTCGCCTTCTTTGACAATTGATAGTGGATGTCTTAGCCTCTTGTCATTGATATAAAACGTGTTCTTCGACGTTAAAAGAAATTTAACTATTCTTTTTTTTATTTATTTAGGAAGCTAGAAAAGATTTTTTTACTATTTTAAGATAATATATTTTTGTTAATTATATTTCTTTTACGGAGACTTCTCGTTAACGCTATTGTTGGATACTCGCGCGTTTCCCCTGTTCTTCTAGCTTTTTATTGTTTAAATGACGTTGTAATCGACTGCTCGTTTTCCTAGAGCAACTGACTATCTACATTTCTGAGAACTTGGATGGCACGCCGCGTGCGCGTGTTATTTAAATTTTTCTTAATCTTCAAAAATTTTCTTGGTAGAAAAAATAATTTCCTTGGGCAGATTCAGCCAGACCTGCAAGAGAAGCAGCATCGGCTCCTCTGCCTTCTCTTGAGTTCGGGGATGGCCTATCCTTTGGCAAACGTACTTAATATTTCCAGTCTTCATCAATCTTGACTTTGGATCATGACCGTGTAGTTCATGTTAGCTATTGGGACTTAGCAGATTGTAACTTAGCGTCGCTTCTACCTTGGATCGTCCACTGATTTTACATTAACCGAACTGTTCAGGATCGTGTTCGTCCAAGATAAGATGTGTCTTATGGACCTTCGAAATAGTATTTTTCCGCCATAGTAGCAAGATCGATTCTCCCGTTCGTCATGGAACTTTCGCCTACGTGTGGTTCGCTTTCACTTCGTTTGATTTCATATTATGAAAAGCCATGCAAAATTTTTTTGCAATGTTATGATTGCTTCGTCGGACTTAGCCGGACCTTTTTTACATAATTTCTCAAAGTCTTAGTCGCGGCTTATGAATTTTTTCTTTTTCCCTTTTAATATTGAATTTTCCTGTTTGTATTACTAATTTCAGTTATTCCTAATGACAGGAAACGATACTCTGTTGTAGTCTATCATTTTAATTATTTTCGTTTTCTTTTCCAGGACCTCATCCATGTTGTTGCCGTCTGTCTTCATCTGTTCCTTTTGTTATGCGTATGCACCCGTTGGTCCGTCCCGTGCTCCCATTTTACCACCTTCCCTTATGTTATTGTTTCCACAGTCCGTATATTAGTGTATATTTTGTTATTCGTCTTTAGGATCCTTGCGGAGGAGGTCCAGGGTTTTTTTTTTTTTTAATTTCTTATCACTGTAATTCAATTATTTAATTTTTTGGTGATTCCAATTTATTTTTTTTCTACCTCTGTTGTATATTGAAGAAGTAGTCGAAATTGAGTAGTTTTTTTTTTATTTCCAGTTTTATTTTCCTTGATTTCTTGCTGTTGATGATCTTATTTATTTGCAGTATGAGCAGTTCTACTTGACCCTTTGTTCTTCTAGTTCTTCCGTGCTTCCCCCAAGTTCTCTTCTTCCTGTACTTCGGATTCGTCTTACTCTAGCCTCGCTTCGGACTCTGAGCGTCTCAATATCTTGTTGGTCGTCGCTACGCCGCCTTAGATTTTCTGTCAACTAGACTGTCCTGTTTCTCAATTTTTTTGAATACATTTGACCCTGCTCAGTTCAGTACTATCCTGGTTCTTAACAGCAATAAAGGAAAATATTTATTTGGATTTCGCTTTTCCTATTTTGTGTTTTTTTTTCTCTTTCTTTAGTTTGGATAGTCTTGGGTGGCGGGTTAGTCTTTACAGTATTTAATTGGGGTTAATTTTGTAGCGCAGTTTTTCTCCTGTATTTCTCTCTTTTTTCACCTTACTCGGAAGATCGTTTTGTTCTTTCAAGTAAGCGTATTCTTTTATCCTCGCAGATAGTTTGGGTTCTGGTAACTGTTTTCATTTCCGTTAGGGGAAGGTTTTCTTTTGAGTACTTTACGCGTCATTCTTGGGGCTTTGGCTGTGCGTGCGGGTAAACACGTTTCGTCTTTACTAGCACGTTACAACACTTACTTACTTACTTACTTTTCAAACCCGCTTATCCGTTAATGTCGCGGGGGCAGCAGCCCTATGGAGGATCTCCAGCGATCGCGATCTTCCGCCATCAGGCGCATGTCCTCTCTGGTAATATCCAAGCGACTCGAACCCAGATTCTCCATGTAGTCTAGCCACCTGGTTATAGGCCGACCCCTTGGTCTCTTACCCACCGGCTTGGAAAATAACAACTGCCTAGGAAGACTAGTTTGGAGCATCCGTATCACGTGGCCATACCAGCGCAACTGAGATCTCTCAATGTGGAGAAGTAGCGGCTCAACACCTAAAAGGTTTCCCATATTGTGCTGCTGTACACTCTATCTAGTAGGGTAACACCTGCCACACCTCTCAGAAATCTCATTTTGGCCGCTTGTACCCGCGATCGCACTCTTTCGGTCATTACCCAAGCCTCATGACCATAGGTGAGAATGGGGACAAAGATAGATTTGAAGGCGGAGAGCTTGGCTTTGTTACCCAGCTCACGTTTCATTACCACGGATCGCCACAGTTCACGTCTGACAGAGCTTGCTGCACCGATCCGAGCATCCAATTCTTTCTCCTGCCGTCCATCACTCGTGAATGCAATCCCGAGATACTTGAATTTCTCCACCTGTCTCAATGAGGCTCCCCTAACATGGAGAGCGCACTGAGCAGGCTGTCTTGAAAGGACCAGAACCTCGGTTTTAGCCACACTGATCTTCATCCCAGCTTCTTCACATTTGGCTGCAAACCGGTCCAGTGCATGCTGACGGTTTGTGCGAGAAGACCCAAGGAAGACAAGGTCGTCAGCAAAGAGCAACCTCTCCACCAGGCAGTCGCCCACACAAACACGCTCATCGCTTCGGCTGCCCCTGTCTATCCAGTCCATAAAGATAATGAACAAGAGGGGCGATAGTACGCACCCTTGGCAGAGTACAACACCCACGGTGAACGGTCTTGACTTAATGCCATTTATCCGGACACACATCTCAGAGCTTTCGTACAGAGACATGATAGCAATCAGTAATTGCCCATCCACTCCATACTCTTGCAACACTTGCCAGAGCTTCTCCCAAGGAACTCTGTCATATGCTTTTTCGAGGTCCACAAAGCAAGCGTAGACCTCTTTTGCATACTCCCAGGATTTCTCAAAGATTTGCCTTAGAGCAAAGATGTGATCCGTCGTGCTTCAAAAAGAAGTGTCCACAATCTAAACTTGATATTGCTTTGGCTTTCTGTACCAGAAGATTCTGATGCTGTTTCCAACAGTCTTTTTCCTGTAATATTGCTGGTGGAATCCCGAAGAGAGTTTGGAAGAGGAGCTCGGACTGGTTGTTAAGGGATCGTTCGAACTGGCAGGATGTTTCGTGAAAAATTGCTTGATTGTCGGCTGTGACGTTTTCTTCATCTTCATCAAGGACCTCCAACTCAGTTTCTAATAAGTAGGATTTTCGGGCCCGCTTTCTTCCTTCGGTAATAATACTTTCTTTACGTTTCGACGGCATTTTAAGTCCTACAAGAATAAATCTTTTCGCAAACAAATTAGAAACTCAGCTGATCTCGTCCAAACAGATGTATAGCAACCTTATCATTCATAGATAGCCAGTGATGTGCTAAGTGTGCACAAACACGGATAGGAACAAAACAAAACTCAAAAACGAATTTAACTCCTAACAAAAATGGAAGAGCTTTCGCATGTTGGCGATCGATGGGTCTACTAAATGAAAACCGCGTATATCCGAAATCGCATATAACGGGATCTACTTGTATGCTTCTTATGGTAAATACGTACTTACTTTAATGAACTCAACTTTAGGAATGAGTAGAACTTTCTGAATCTCACTGATTTATATTTTCAAATGCTTTGTTTATTTCATCAGCCTCACATTGAATATCAGATGTGAACAATGCTCGTTTTGCCTTAGCATTAGCCTCTTCCAAATTATCTGTTAAAGAAGATGCATTATTCAATAAATTATTTATATACCAATTCCATTTATAAAACATTTGTATCTTCTGCCCTATGTATACAGGGTTACAGGGAAAGTCGACCTAAATATTTAAGGACATTATTATTTAGGTCTTGCCGATAGATTTGACCCTATATAACCTACTACCCAAAAGTTAATCGTTTTCTAGATATGTGACTTTTAAATAAATATTTACTCTTTGCGGTCTGGGACCGTTTTCTCTGTCATTTTGTGTTTGATTTGCCTACGTAACTGAGAGTATTTATACCTTTTTGGACAGTTAAAAAGACATAGAAGTTATTAAAATACTTTGCAGGATAACTTTCATAGAAATGTTTTTAATTAACATGCTTCAAAGTTGGGAACACTTAGTGAAAACATCTACATGCAAGTTGTTTCAAGTTTTATTATTTATTTTTATAAACTGGCATACCCCCTACATAAAAACGGCAAAAAATTGGAACCTAAAGTCTGGAAATTAAAAAAAACAAAAAAGTTGAATCTAGAGCAAAAAATTTTATTTTTTTCTTTTAATTTAAAAGTCACATATCTAGAAAACGGTTAACTTTTGGATAGTAGGTTTTAGTGTGACGTTCATCTCTTTCAAATGATTGAAACTTGTTTGTGACATAAATCACGTGGCCGGCAGGCCACTTGCCTTGTAAACGCCAGCTCAATAACTTGCTGTGAAATTGATTAATTTGGAACACCGTCAACAGAAGGAGCCAGTGTCAAGTTTGTTAGCAGCCAATGAGAGACTAGAACTCTCGTGAGAGCGAGCCTGCTCTCGCAAGGAATATAAAAGGAGGTGCTTTCGGATTCGCAGTCAGACTGGTTTCAGATTCCATTGATGCAGCACCAGCAGATAGTTCCGGATTCTTCGGCAAGATATCACCGCCCAGTAGACTGCGAACCGTAAGTACCCAGTTCTCTTTTATTTCCCCTTCAGCCAAGCGGTATTAATTGTGTCTTTAGTCTTGAAACATTACTGATGCTAATTCCCTATTACGAACAATTTAAGAACTTTTAATGGTGCTGATCTGAATATTGTACTTTCCATTTGTTAAATTAATCATCCTGCAAATATTTTGGAAACATTCATCTGTATTTATATTTTCTTACTGTTGTACTCTAGTTTTCATTTAGTCATCTTGTAAATAAATCACCTATACTTAAGTTTATCTTGGGGGGAGGCCGAGGCTTGGTGGGCTTCCACTGAACACACAAATTCAGGGAAGGTAAGCAACATCAGGCACTGCTAGTCACCGGATGGGTGACCATCAGTAAAATATGATCTTTACCCCCCCCCCCCCTCGCGGCTGCTGCACCCATCTTACAGCAGTTGTTAATCCAGGTCCATTCAGGGACCCAACTCGTCGGCCTCTGGCCATACAGGCCCTGGATGGACGTATTGGATTACAATCAATAAATTAAAAAAAAATAAAAATAAAAAAAAATCTGCCTAGGACCCCTTTTTGTTTGTTTTTATAACTTAAATCAAATATCCAATGACAAATTAATTATTGGAATATCACAATGGTGCCCGAACTAAATAAAGCTGATATAATTGAACCCAGTAAATCTAATTGGAACCTCCCAATACATGTAGTTAAAAAGACAAATGGCATCATCAGGGTCACTTTAGACCTCCGTAAAGTAAATGATGTGACAACGGCATTAGATTTTCCTATGCTGAAGATTCACGAATTGTTGCATGATTTAAATGAGCATGCCTGGTTCAGTGTCATTGATCTGAACTCAGGCTATTATCAGCTCCCTATTGCACCAAAATTGCACCACTGCTTTGCATTCCAAACACCATGGGGCAAATTTCAGCTTACCCGTATGCCCCAGGGTCAAATTAATTCTGCCCACACGTTTCAGTCCTTTATGACTGACATCCTGTATGACCGCCTAGCTCAAGGCATTTACATACCCGCCAACTTGTACGATTTTTCCGTACAATGTACGATTTTCAGTGTATTTGTACGATTGTACGGATAGCTTTGAAATCATACGAATTTTGACAGCATTAGGCATTAGAAATAGACTTAAAAATGCATAAGCGAAGCAATATTATAATGTAAAGTCGAGAGGAAATGCCATAACAATGCACGTTTCTGCGTTTTTGACAACGATATAAAATGAGTAGATTGCTCGTGAGTAATTAGTTCAGTGCAGCCTTCATCTTCTGCACGCGAGGAGACTAGCTGATTTCTCAATAGCGTCCTCTATTTATTGGTGGTCTATATTAGTCTAAAGAAAATTACTTCTACTACAAGTTGCGAATCTCCATGTTAAGAGTTTGGCACTGTGCACGCTCCTCTCGCAGGAGCGCTGGAGTCCAGTCGAAGTCGGTGTTTTGAGGTTTTATGCATTAAACGGGAAATTTATAATGTACAAAGTTTCTTAAAAGTAAAACTTGACTACCAAACTCTAGCAAACTACTCGCTGGTGTTTATATGTTAAAATTAATGAGTATTATTAATATAATTTATTACTTTATTTAGTTATAACAGCGGGTGCCCCCCCCCCCCCTCTTCAACTGGCGATAGTTTGCCAACCATAGTAATGGCCCCCACAGTAATAATCATCGACATTTAATATCCCTGGGATATTAGATGTCGATGGTAATAATTAGTAACTAGTAATAATAGAGATAAGTTACACGTTTCGCCGCTATCAAATTGTCCCAAAGATTAATTAATATTTTATTCTTATATTAGAAAATATTTTTTCACTTGTGATTATATCATGCAAAAATTTCCATTAAACAATGAGTTTCTAATACATGCACAAGTAGCAGATATATCATCTATTGCAGAGAGGCAATTCACTGATATCAAATTTTTCATTGAAAAATATCCAGTTATGTTGACTATAAAAGAAAAATAAACTATTGATGAAGCAATTGACAAACTGCAATCTGAATTTTGTTCTATTCAGATTGACAATTTACCTGATAGTATTATGAAAGAAGAAAGAATTGATACAAAATGGTCACTCGTAGGCGAAATAAAGTCTGCAGATGGTACTTTGAAGTACAACAGGTTAGCGAGCACAATGCTGTCTATTCTTACTATACCACACAGTAATGCAGAATGTGAACGCATTTTCTCTGTAGTCAAGAAAACAAGAACGCAATTTCGTAATTCCTTATCAGATCATAATTTGGAAAACTTGTTGATAATGAAAAGTTGGCAGAAAGGAAAGTGTTATAAACAAACCTTTGACAAAACTTTTCTAAAATTAGCTAAATCTGCTACATACGATTCCCTCAGAAGCTGCAACATTTCATCCGTTTAATTTTATAAACAAAATGCCTGATGAATAAGGTTCTTAATATGATTCCTTTAAAATGACATATTGTATATATATTCAATTCAAAAATATATTGCCTAAAAATATTCACAGACAAAATTTATGCTTAATTCGCCTTCTGAAGTTGCTGATATGTGATTCATAAATATGAATTAAAATTAGATTTTCTGTTAATAATCTGTATCTATTTAGTAATTTTACCAATAAAAATGGGGTGATGTCTTATTCATTAATATAGGCTCTTCATTTACATTGTAAAGGTATGTAACTTTAAAGGGTAAATTTGAAAATCCAATCCTAAGCATGCTTCGCAAATAGTGAACTCATTTCCGTTTTTATTTGCAAAACAGGGGTTCAGTTTCGGTTTACGAAAATGAACCCACTTCCGGTTGACAGAAACAGGTTCCGGTTCCGGTTTAAAAAATTGTACTATTTTCTGATTTCCAATGTTGGCAGGTATGCATTTATGTCTTTCAAGATGATGTATTAGTTTACTCTAAAACATGTGAGGAACATTTGGAGCTCTTAGAATGGTTATTTCGAAAACTCAAAGAAAACAACATCGTTATGAAACCCTCGAAGTGTAAGATAATGATGTCTCAAGTAACATATCCTGGACATATTATATCCAAGGAAGGTCTGCAACCCGATCTGGAAAATGTGAAAACTATCATGAATTTACAACCCCCTATCAATGTCAAGCAAGTGAGATCCTTTAATGGTGCGGTAAACTTCTACCGGCCTTTTATTGCAAACTTATCAGGGATCCTATCCCCTATAACAGAATTAACTAAAAAGGACAGAAAATTTGTTTGGTCCTCAGAATGCCACATGACATTTGAAAATATTAAGAAAATCCTAAGCCAGTCACCGGTCCTGGTCTCGCCAAACTACAACAAGGATTTTTTTTTTTTTTTTTTTTTTTTTTTACACACAGATGCTTCTGATGAAGCTATAGGGGCATTCCTGCAACAAGAGGCAGATGGGGGCATGAAGCCCATAGCGTTCTTTAGCACCAAGCTTCAGAGAGCCCAAAGAAACTACAGCACAGTTGAGAAAGAACTATTAGCTATAGTTCTCGCATTACACCAATTTCGTCCCATGGTTCTCGGCTTTCCCATACATCTACTTTTGGACCACAAGCCTTTATCTTTTCTATCCAATCTGGGTCAGGTGAATCAATTACATCTTCGTTGGTCACTTGAGGTGCAAGAGTAGAACCTCATCGTTAGTCATATTGGTGGTGGAAAATAATGTGGTGGCCAATTACTTATCTCGACCTAGTGTCAGGGAGTACCTAGGGATTATAAAAATAAACTCCAATACTCTACTAGAAAACATTAAGACATCCCAGAAAAATGACCATTTTTTTGAAGAATAAGCTTCAAAACTTAAGAAATAATAAAATAATTTGCAAAAAAGGATATTTCGAATTGCGAGAAGGGATGCTACCTTGGTTTAATAAACAGGAAAAAAAAGACAGTTCTCGTAGAGTTAAAGGCAAAATATGTGTAGGAGAAGGCATGATAACAAAAATAATCGAAATGGCCCATGACAATGGCACAAGGGAGTAAACAAAACTATCTGTGCAATTAGGAAGCAATACTACTGGCCATCTCTTACAGTCCGTCCCAAAAGTTTATAGACATCAATGTTTTGTTGATTACGTCACTATGACATCAATGATGATATGGAAAGTTTTTGGGTTTTGAATGAAAGCATGTGCGAGTTGATAATACGCAAGTATGACAAAAATTTTACTTTTCACAAAAGCATTGAAAATGTTTATGATAAACCATTGAAAATGCTGTGTCCCAAAAGTTTATAGAACAACATAATTTTATGCAATATGTAAATATTTAGTCATGATGCAAGGTTTAGGGTGTATAAATATGCTGTGAAGTGGCTCAAGAGCGACATTTTACTCATCAACGAAATGCCTAGAGCTTCCCAGCTAACAGCTGACGAGGTTGCCAGAATATTCAGCTTAAAATCGCAGGGTGAATCTGTTCATGACATTTCCAATGCGTTAAACCGTTCTAAAAGTATTATTTACCGAGTTCTAGCTTGTAGAGAGCCACACCAACCAAAACATCGTTCAGGAAGACCACGTATGATAAGCTCTTGTGAAGAAAGACTGATACTGAGAATGGCTTCCTCCAGAAAATGTCCATACGTAACATCACTGTTAGTTCAGATTTGCATATACAGTAGAACCTCGTTTTTACGAACTCGCATTTTACGAAATTCCGGATTTTACGAAGTAATTCTGAAATCCCGACCCCCTCCTGTTAATTTCCATATAATAAACTTTAAGTTTTACGAAGTATTTTTAGGACAAAATTCGGATTTTACGAAGTTAGAAGTTGCAATTGGTAGTAAAAAATTTTACTAAAAAAAAAAAGTGAAAATTTTTTGCATGAGCGGCCTGATTGCATTTTTTTCGTCTGGTTGCATTTTGTTCATTTGGCTTATGTTATCGCCGTCGTGATTGATGATTAACTGGATAGTTTCCGCCGTCGCCAACAGAGGGAGCCATAAGTAATGCAGCTGAACGAAAGTGAAACTGAACTTGCAGTCCAGTGAAGTGAAGATGATGATAGCGAATTTGAAGGATTTGAAGAGTGGGAAATCCTGAAAAGTAAGCTGAATTTTCAATCTAAATTCTCCGAGTTTATTAATATTGATGCGAATGTTTTAACTTCTCCGACGTTAAACGAAAACGAACTTTGCGATCTTATCAAAGATGGCGGCGAAAAAGAAAATGACAATGGCGAGAAATTGGAAAATACGATATTCAAAGCAACATCCTTACAAATTAAAAGCTCCTTAGAAACTCTAAAAAACCATCTGTATGCAAATAAAAATGTACCAGACGATATTTTTGACAGTTTTTTTTTAATTTTCAACTCACTTAAATAATGCTATAACTTCAAATATGCATCAGACAACAATTCTTAACTACTGCCTATTAAAAGTTTACGTGTTTTTTTTGTTTTTTTTTGGAGGGGGGAGGTTTGTTTTTTACGAACTTCGGATTTTACGAATAAACACCATTGGTCCCCTGAAGTTCGTAAAAACGAGGTTCTACTGTATCAAAGAATACAGTTCACAGACGTATTAAAGAAGCTGGTTACCTTATTCACAAGAAAATGAGACATAAACCGCCACTCACAAAGCTTCACCAAAAGAAGAGGTCGCAGTGGGCTCGTCAGCACATGTCTTGTGGTGATAAATGGCTGAGTGTGCTGTTCAGTGATGAAAAAAAATGGAATCTGGATGGTCCTGATGGATATGCAAGCTACAGGCATGGTTTAAGGAAAGAGCCCCAAACATTTTTAGCAGACAACAAGGTGGTGGATCAGTGTTGATGATGTGGGGGCCTTTTCATATAATGGTCAAGCGTCCTTAGCATTTTTAGATGGACGACAAAACTCAGAAATGTATATAGAGACACTACAGAGTCATTTGATTCCGTACGGTCAAATTTTCAGAGGAAAGAATTGGATTTTTCAGCACGATAACGCATCCACCCATACATCCAATGCTACAAAAGACTATCAAAACGGAAAAAATGTATCTGTTCTTGATTGGCCACCGATGAGTACTGACCTGAACCCCATTGAGAACGAGTGGGGCATTTTATCTCGGGAAGTTTATGCCAATGGACGTAAGTATTCATCAATCAGTGAACTCAAGACATTAATCGAGTATGCTTGGTACAATTTAGATCCTAAAACGTTACAAACTTTGATTCTTTCTATGGAAAATCGTGTATATGACATCATACGAAACAACGGAAAATCTATATGCTTTTGAGAACCAAGTGTTTTCTTGTAAATTTGAGATTCCCATGCATTCTATATATTTATGGGACAGTTCTCTTTTCATTTATTTTCTATAACAAATCGCTAATGTAAGTTTATTGTCATTTCTATTTTGGTTAAATACAAGTTGTATGTATTTAATAATAAACCTATTTGAACTCGGTCGTATTTCTTTTTGTTCCTTTGATACATGCATTGTATTGATGTCTATAAACTTTTGGGACGGACTGTAATAAAGACACACATACTTAAGGTGCATCTCAAAAGTTTAAAGAAACTTGTTTTTGTTCAAAAGAAAAAAGACTATTGAAGCTACATACAAATGCTTTAATTACTAGCTGTACAAAGCACTTAAAAAAAACTCCTGAAAATATTGCTCACGAAAACATAATAGAAATAAAAATATTCAACAAAAAAATGAAATTTTGCGTGTCTCAAAAGTTTAAAGAACCACCCTCAGATGCTAAATGGAAACATCCAGTATGTAAATTTGTGAGTTATGGGGTATTAATCTGTTGCAGAGTTAATCATTTTTTTCAAAGAAAGCTTTTCTTCCACTCATAATTGACCTACGACAATGCCTCGCCAATCTCAATTTACAATCGATGAAGTGGCTGAAATCTGGCGATTGAAAACCAATGGACTATCTGTTGCTGATATTGTCACAATTACTGGAAGATCCACAGCAGGGATTTATAATGTTTTGAAGAGTAGTTCATCGTTACACCAAAAACCACGATCTGGTCGTCCTAAAGTTATCTCGGCTTGCGATGACAGATGCATTATACGACTGGCAGCCACACAAAATCGTTCTGTTTGCCAGATACAAGACGTGACTGGGTTAAACATACCGAAAGACACTGTACACCGGTGAATAATTGCGAGTGGACATGTTGTCTCCAAATAAGATGACGGAAACGCCTCTGACTGCCAAGCGCATTCAAGAAAGGCTATGTTGGGGACAAGAACATATGGCCTGGAAAGACGAATGGATGTCGGTGTTGTCAGTGTTAAAAAGAAGTGGAACTTGGATGGTCCTGATGGGTGGGCATCATACAGGCACGACCTACGACATTGTTGTCTCCGAAGACCTTTCAGTCAAGACAACAAAGAGCTGGTTCTGTCATTGTTTGGGGCGACTTCACATTCAGCAGTACCACAAATTTGGCTTTCATCAGTGGAAGAGAAAATTCGCTGACATACCAAGAAACCCTTGCACAGTATCTGTTCCCATCTGTGATCATTAGTGTGGCCTGGAATTCGTGTTCCAGCAGGATAATGCCAGCATCCATACTTCACGATCAAAATGGAGTGGTTCAGAAAACAAAATATTTACGTTATGACGTGGCCCCAAGAATCCCAGACTTGAACCCCATAGAGAATCTATGGGGAATCGGTGACCAGACAGAACGGGACAGACAAGACGGGAAAGGACGGAACGGGACGGTGATAAAAAGGGACAACGACAAAACGGGACGGTGACAAAAAGGGACACTGACACAAAGGGACGGTGACAAAAATGGACAATGACACAACGGGACATAGACAAAACGGGACAGAATCATGATGTTTCAAATCAGGAGCATAGATGATGCTAGAGCCTGTGTTATAAAATACTTTATTGATGTGTCATTTTTAGAATTGAAAGCTAAAATAGGAATTATTGATATTAAATTTAGCTCTAATCCTATTCAGATTGTAAATCATATAGGGAGTGCAAGTGTGATGTCAGTCCTTGGAATTCTTCAGTCACGTGACTCGATTTGGTTCCAAACAAGTCTTCTCGCTTCGGGATTTAACATGGTTCCAACGTAGGGATGGAATAAAATCGCTTTGTATAAGCCCAGTGTTTATAACACATTTAAGATGTGAAATTGTTTAGTTCCTCACTGCTCAAGAAGGAGCCAAAACAGCGATTTAGATATCTAACGTTTTCCCAAAGAAAGAAAGATCCGCAAACGATGGCATTCTTTTGCTAAGTGATTAAAAGTGATTAAAAAGCGTTCTAATATTAATGTATAAATTATATAATGGGATTAAATGTCTTAATAATAGTATCAATTACACAAATTAACATAATAATTTAAGAGATGTCATTTTTACTAGCCGCCCGTTTCAACGTTACTAGTACGTATATTGCGTGGTTCCAATGTTTGAAACCAGCGATCCCATTTCCTAGGCTCTCGGCCCGTTCATCGCGCAAATGACGTCAGCTGTGACGTAGTCACTTGCACTCCCTATAGAGGAGGTTCCCGCAATTAATGTAAGAGTGAATGTTAATGTAGTAAGTATTTGAGAAGGTAGAACCTATGAGTGGGGTATGAACTCAATAGCTTAAAAGTTAGCTTATCTTAGTACGGGGCACGCAAGATTTTGAATCCTGAGGATTAGTTCGAATCTGAATATTATAAGAAAATAAAAAAATGCATAAATTATTTTATCGAAATAATCCTTTAATCAGGCATTTTGTTTTCCAAAAGTTTCAATATATGAAAGTTTGAATGTAAATAATTTTTCAATGTTGATTAAATTGAATAATTAACGACTTATAATTATATTAAACGTTTATCCTGGTCAAAATGCATGCAGTATGAGGGATGTAGAAGAGTATACTCATTTTATAAATACTTACAAGACGGTAAGGTCAATTGACATTTGACAATATTAAGACATGGATTTGATTGTAATTGTATATTTAAAGATGTAATTACGCCAACTATACGTGACGGGAGAGCTCACGCCATCCGGTGGCTCATCGTGTAATGTTAGTCATCCGGGAGGAGTCCCAAAAAGCTAAGGGGACCTCTGTGCTATCAGAAACCAGATAGCGACCTCAGGGGATCTATTTATACTAGTCATCGGCTATATGTGACTAAGTCCTTTCCTTGCCATGAAGGGTAACTGTCCTCTGATATCTTCTTCAGTATAAGTGCACATTTAGTGAAAATACTTAAGAATATGCTCCTGATATTCTTAAGTTTATATAAATTTTATAAACTTTCGTGGAATGTTTTCGTGTGGTGATGAATCGATGTAACGAAATATCGATGATTTTGTGTGACGATGAATCGATGATTTGAAACATCATGATTCTGTCCCATTTTGTCTATGTCCTGTTGTGTCATTGTTCGTTTTTGTCACAGTCCCGTTTTGTCATTGTCTCTTTTTGTCACCGTCCCGTTTTGTCATTGTCTCTTTTTGTCACCGTCCCGTTCTTTCCCGTTTTGTCTGTCCCGTTTTGTCATGTCCCGTTTTGTCATGTCCCGTTGTGTCATGTCTTGTGCAGTTTATGCCAGGTTTATGCCAGCGGACGTCAATTTTCTTCGACTGATGAATTAAAAAGAGCAATTGAAGATGCATGGTACAATGTAAGACCAGAAACATTGTTCAACCTCATAAACTCAATGCCGAACAGAGTATTTGTAACAATCAAGGCAAATGGTCGTTCAATTTAAGCTGTTGTAGAATTCATGCAGTGTTTTTTCAGTCGTTCTTTAAAGGACAACTCTACGCAAAAATTCGATTATAATTTTTTTACAGAATATCAATTTTTGATATAAATATAACACGATTCCGTTGAAATTTTTAATTTTGGTCCATAATTTCTATATAAAAAATGCTTTGAAAAGTGAAAAATAGCGCGTTTGCATTCCCCTCGCGCCGGCCATTATTTTTCCGGAAGTGACGTAGTACGAGGTTAGCTGCTGGGGTCGATTTAATGTTTTAATGCTAATCCCAGTTGTTTGTAAGCTTCCACAGCATGATTTTTTTAAGTAAAAAAAATTAGAAAGAGTTTCCAAATATTACTTTGGTTATAATAACATAAACGTGAATCTCCTTTTTGAATGAAAATAAAATAAAATTAAAATAAAATAAATATATGAAAGGCACGAATGTAAGTTCTAATGAAGGAGGGGATTAAAAAAGGTGATTCACATGTTATTGAAATATTATCAAACCACTCCAATAATTATTTTGGACATTTTAATTCATTTAATATACTCTATGTAAATGAATATTTATTGAAATGTGTGTAGCTTTTAAAGCGAAGTCACGAATGGATGATTTTCAAAAATGAGACGTTACATGAATGACACTGAATGAATTTTGAATTTTTTTTTAGTTTTTTTATTAAAAAATTATACTATGGAAGCTTTCAAACAATTAATGCTAATTATTTCTCTAATTCACTGTGTTGACATGGATTTTACCGCTCCAGCATTACAAATTAGCTTTCTCTCTCTCTCTCTCTCTCTCTCTAACATCTCCTGATATTTTATCACTAAGTAGACCTAAATATTTTTTTGCCTAAATTTATAAATCGCATATTCGTCACACCTCATTCTTATCTAGTATTTGGCTATAAGAATAGAGGTAGTGATAATAATTTATCATTTCTTCAATTTCCTAAGTAAGAATTAGGAAGAAATGGATAATTTTTGATCGAAGAGATAACTGGCTTCCGACCGCGAACTAGTCGACGCTGCTCCGCTCACTTTGAAAAGTTTCGTTTTGTTATTGATCCTGTCTTATTAATGTACGTAGGTATTAATTTAACTCACAATCTATTTGCGCAAGGCTATGTAACTAAAGAGGTATCCGGATAAAACGCAACCGGACAAAATGCAACTACACGTTGCAAAGTGTTCAGATAGCCACATTTGATTGAAAATGATGAGAAACGTAAGAACATAGAGCTCGTTTTCATTTCTAAATACTACATTCGAGAAATTCAATTTTTCAAACAATAGACGAACTCAGAGCTCCTCCTACTTCGTCAAGGGGAATTATTTTGTTCATTGAAGCATTTATGGAAGCCAACCAGAAATAGAAGGGGGAGGGGGGGGGGGACTGCCAATTGATTATGATTTGAAGCCACTTTTTTGGTTAAAATTCGCAAACAGTAAAGGGGAGGGGGGACTAGTTATATGGTGCTAAAACCCCATTAAAATTATATTAGATAATCTAGTTAAATAAGTAAATGGTGCTAACAGTAGCAAATTTTTGTTTAATGTTAGAAGCTAATACATTTGTCTTTTAAACTGGTTGAAATAGTTTATATTTAGTGATGATTGTAAATTAAAATATATCAGTGTAACAAAATACATTTGATAACCTGAAATTTAGTTCGATTTTCCATAAATTTTAGTTATGAATCAAATAAACAAAGAAAATTGCTTGAGAGAATTTTAATTAGTTTTAATAAAATTTTACAGTATTTGAAACCACAGTGTTCTTGTGAAGGAAAGATTTTTCGAATGGCTGTCACAACGCAACGGGGAAGAAGTTTCTTTTATTTCTTTCCAGGTGCACCCAAATCTAATGGAGAAATTAGTTTGTTGGTATATCGTAATCCATGCAGATTTTTGAAAAGATGGAATTTTCGATGATGCACTCCGAACCATTGGGCATATGCTGATCGATCTCGGCTTAATCACGACAGCATACGTTCGCACTTATGATGTCGGCATATCTTCACATATTGTGCACTGAAACCTAACTTAAAAATTAATATCATGAAATTGTTCACATTTAAATAACATACGTATTAAATATACTTGACAATTTGTTGCGAGTGATACATTTCCGTCGATTCGGCGACACTGTATTCCTCGTCTAATGGCGGGTGATCGCGGTTCTAAACTATATGGTTTCACGCCTAAACCATCCAAATCACCCACAAGGTTCTCCAAATCGTTGTCCAATTCATTATATAGATAGTTGTTAAAATAAGCCTCCATATCTTCGTAAGTCTTAAAACTAATATCTGAATCGCTGCTTTCATGTCCAAACATTGTGAAAATTGTAGTGAACGCAGTACTGAGTGAATGTAGATCTATAGTGAATGTTAAAGCTTCACTGCAAAGCTTGCTGAGAGCAATCCTCGCACTACGTCACGCCTCCACCCAAGATGGATGCCCCCGATTTCAAATTGCGCTCGGAATTTTCGTTTTTCACACATTTAGGATTCGAATTAAAAAAAATTAAATATGCTATGATGTTATTAATAGGTTAGTCTTTCGATTTAAGTAAAGTTGTATGTGACCGTAGAGTTGTCCTTTAAACTTTTGAGACATGCAAAATTCCATTTTGTTGAATATTTTTATTTCTATTATGTTTTCATGAGTAATTTTTTCAGGAGTTTCTTTTAAGTGCCTTGTACAGCCATTAATTAAAGCATTGGTATGTACCTTCAATAGTCTTTTTTTCTTTTGAACAAAAACATGTTTCTTTAAACTTTTGAGATGCACCTTACATACAAGAATGCAAAATATGCCAAAAATGTAAATTGTCCAAGGGACCGGTGCCATTTCAGACAGGCATCAGAGCTAACTGCCCATTTCAGAAGATGGCGTGGGATCTGATCGGTCCCTTACCTGAAACAGATCAGGATGACAAATACATACTGGTCTGCATTGATGGCCTATCTAGATACCCGGAAGCTATTCCAATAAAGAATCAAACTGTGGAAACTATAGCGCAGGTATTCGTTGAAAATATAGTCTGCCGGTATGGTATTCCTAGTGAAAGTCATCACCGATCGTGGCGCAAATTTTACTTCAGAAAATCATGAGTAATGTTTTTCGGGATCTTGGTATCATTCATACATATACTACTACCTAGCGTCCATGCTCGAATGGCCTGGTGAAAAGGATGAATCAAAACATCCTGGAGACCGTATGTAAACTGTGCGATGGTAGGCCATTTGAATGGAAAAAGTTCCTCAACTCAGATTTATTTTGCATAAGGACTTCTTATAATGCTAACACCAGAGATGTACCCCGTGGGAAGGAGGGGATCGAGTTGACAATACTATGACACCCTCACAATACAAATCGGATCTGGTCGCCAGATTGCAAATTGCTCATACTTTAGCTAATAAGGAGAGTAATCTAAGGCGTCTTGACAAGTTGAACAAACGAAACGCAGGTAGACAACTGAGGCAATATAACACAAGAGACAAAGTTCTTCTACTACTGAAACGTAGAGGTAAAAATAAGTTGGGTCATAGTTATGGGGGTCCTTATATCATAGTTGAAAAGATCAGCACTGTTAACTATACGATCAAGAATGTTCGGACAGGGGAATTGCAGGTGGTACATGTAGATAGACTGAAAACTGCATGGGGGAATATTGAGTTTGGGGGAAATTCTTACAGACGTTCAAAGAGGAAACCTCCACCAGTCCTGGAAAACAGCTATGACTCGGAAGAAGATGATGAAACCCCAGCCATCTTCCCTCAACTGAGGAATGCAACCAATGCAGCTGACGACAATGAGCAGCTACAGGAGGATGCTGTGCAACCTGAGGTCAACCAACTTGATCGACAGCAAACTCAGTACAATCTCCGTCCACGCCCAAGACTCAATTTTAGAAGATTGAACCAAGCAGGTGACTAGCCGGAAATCATCTGGATCTTGGACTTGGAACCTTGACACCCATCAATGGGTACCTCTCTTGCCACCTGGGGGGGGGGGGGGGTGACGTTCGTCTCTTTCAGATGATTGAAACTTGTTTGTGATATAAACCACGTGGCCGGGAGGCCACTTACCTAGTAATCGCCAGCTCGATAACTTGCTGTGAAATGGATTAACTTGGAACGCCGTCAAGTTTGTCAGCAGCCAATGAGAGACTAGAACTCTCGTGAGAGCAAGCCTGCTCTCGCAAGGAATATAAAAGGAGGTGCTTTCGGATTCGCAGTCAGACTGGTTTCAGATTCCATTGATGCAGCACCAGCAGATAGTTCCGGATTCTTCGGCAAGATGTCACCGCCCAGTAGACTGCGAACCATAAGTACCCAATTCTCTTTTATTTCCCCTTCGGCCAAGTGGTATTAATTGTGACTTTAGTCTTGAAACATTACTGATGCTAATTCCCTATTACGAACAATTTAAGAACTTTTAATGATGCTGATCTGAATATTGTACTTTCCATTTGTTAAATTAATCATCCTGCAAATATTTTAGAAACATTCATCTGTATTTATATTTTTATGTTGTTTTACTCTTGTTTTCATGTAGTCATCATGTAAATAAATCGCCTATACTTAATTTTATCTGCGTAGGACCCCTTTTTGTTTGTTTTTATAACTTAAATCAAATATCCGATAACAAATTAATTATTGGAATATCACAATAGGGTCAAATCTATCGGCAACGACCTAAATAATAACGTCCTTAAATATCTAAGTCGACTTTCCCTGTAACCCTGTATATATATAAATGTATAAAATTTTATTCATTTTCTGGAGCTGTATAGAAATCAGCCAATGAACCAGTTATTTAAATGGCATAGAAACAAAACCATTTCAAAAGAATTTAAAATTTTAAATGAGTTAAAGAAAAATTTAATTTTTGTTAATTTTAAAACCTAACATCACGGTATCACTGCAAATTTGCCACTTAGAAAATCGTCGGACATTATAATATGGGTATTTTATATAAGCAGGAAATTTGACACGTTTTTATTTTAATTTTTACAATTACATTACCTGTAATACAAAAATGTCTTCATGTATCCTCGCTTGGCTTTCCTTCTTTCAAAAGTGCAGACTGGAATTTCGATTTCGTTTTATAATTAGGCCAAACACCTCACGTTTTCTTGGTGTTAGCCAATTTCTATGAATGATGGAAACTCCTCCTTCATTTTCAAATTCCACCATCTGGTACGACTAAAATAAATGAAATTTACACACGATTCGTTATGGCAGAAATAGTCAATCTTCCCACCAACTCCCAAACAGTCCTCACTAAATTTCCCACAATACCCTAGTCGTATGTGACCACTGACCTCTATATAACCTGGTCAGTGCGCATGACATATACGGGATGCGTAAATATCTGAACAATGGGAGATTTGCCTGCAGTAGTAAATTGTAGAATCACTGAAAAACAATTTGAGTTGATATGCTTCTTGAGGTTGTTCTGTTTACCTAGAACTGTAATTATCCCGGGCAACGCCGGGTGACTCTGCTAGTTTAATATATTATTTCAAAAACATCATTGACAATAACTGCAAAAAATGGAATGCAAATTTTTCATTCGTATTTACTGAGACATGTTAGCTTTGGAAATTGTTCTTTTTGTTAGATTTTAATTGGCAAGTTTAATCTTTTTTACATAATTGGAAATAGCAGTGCAGGATTCTCCCCAGGTCCTTTTGAACGAGCCTGCCGCCCAGCTGATGTTGGTGACCGCCCAGCTGAATACACGAAAAACTTAACACAACTGCATAATATTTTGTTTGTTTTTAATTTTTGTCCACCCAGCTGATAACATTTTCTGGGGAGAACACAGAGTTGTATGTTCGCTTATTTTTTCAAAGCTACCGTAATTTACGGTAATAACGCCGCAGCGGTAGTTAGGCCGCACCGATAAAAACGTATCATTTTAGAAAAAAAAACGGTAGTTAGGCCGCACCCCCTCCCCCTTTTAATAATCAAACGAAATTAGCGCATAATATGCATTGCAGTACCTTAATTTTCCTGTATATACAATGTACACTTCATTATTTATTACATTTATTCGCTTTTCATTTGAATTCCCCACTGCCCGTCGCCATTTTCACAAATCGAAACACAGTTGTACTTCATGGATTGAGAAGGTACATTCGTATTTTTTATTGGCGCCGGAAATTCAAATGAAAAGTTGCATAATGAACTTCAGACGGAATTAGCGTATAATATACATCGCAGAACTTTAATTACCCTGTATTTACAATGTATAGTTCATTATATAT
>JAHWFO010019795.1:175801-225154 GCA_023313115.1 Rhysida immarginata | reverse complement strand
CTATAAATACTGTAAGTAAATACGATAAATAAAGTCAAATTAATTTCTATTTTTTTCTATTAATAAAGACTTTCGACCCCCCTCCCTCCCGCCAATGTAACTCCCGCTTTCGCTGTAGATGAGTAGGGTTGTTCGCATAATGATTTTGGATTGATCGCCAATACATTCATATATCGTACCTATTTTCTTTTAAATTTGCTTATTATCTTTTTTATAAGAAAATTTGTTACACTTTTTGAAAGAGTAAATCGCAGATAGATATTTTTTTTTTTAGTAAAAATTATCCGACTTCCATGCTGTATATAAAAACGCGATGGCCTTTGAATTGATGGTTTTAAACTAACGAGTCGTTGTTCAATCTTTTTCTAACATTAAAAATAATATTCTAACACCTCGGAACAGTAATTAAGCAGTCACATAACTTTTCATTCATAAATTATTAAGAAAATCACGTGTTAAGAAGTTAATGTCGGCGATTTGCTAGCCCTGAATTCACTGTACTTGGCGGTTGCGATTAGTTGAAGATGTTATGATGTCGTAGAATGCTCTCTATTGTTATTGGTCAGCACCCGGCAGTGAGTGCGTTGATAGAACCATGGCCGCTGCCGAAGAAATAAGGAGTTGTGCTCGTTCATTAAAATGAGATTACTGTAATTATTTACACATTTAGTTAATAAATTTATAAAAGTTTCATTAAATATATAAAACTAATGAAGATGGCTATATAAATAATAAAATTACTAGCTAAATTACTATATAAAATACTATGGGACGCTAAAATGTAGTATTTCAATCTTTTTGAAATATTCAGAATTACTGATAATAATTCGTTATTTCCAAAAAAAAAATTTTTTTTTTTAGGCCGCACTCACTTTTGGCCGCACTCCTAAAATTTTCGATTTTCTTGAGTTTAGAGCTACGGCCTATATTCGAAAAAATACGGTAACTAAATCAATAACAGTCAACTGATATAGGGTGACTGGATTTTTGTGGAAAAAGGCTCTGTTTACGAGTGTTTATTTTGGTTTGCTTTAGTTGAATACACTGCATTTATGCCTTTATGCCACTGTGGAAATGGGATGATGTTTCACAAGCAGGGTTCTCCCCAGGCCCTTTATAACGGGCGCGCTGCCCCCACTGATTTTGGCGACTGCCCGGCTGAATACACGAAAAACTGCATAACATTGCATAATATTTTATTTGTTTTTAATTTTTGTCTGTTCGGTTACACTAGTCAACACGCATTTTGTGACTAAGACCACACATAGTGTACTTAGTAATAATTTGTAAGTAGAATCCGAATCTGCTTTTAGATTTTTTCTATCACGTCACGTTTCCAAGTTATGCACTTCAAGACTTCTATGTTAAAGTAATGGGTGGGAAGAGAACTCTTTGCAGTGTTGAACTATCCATATTTTGGGGCTGTAAAGAAATTTACCAGGCCCCAAACACTGAATGATTAAAAATGTTTCATTGTAAAACAAGAAAGCTGTGCGTGCTAGAGAAATTTAAAAATTATATTCGTAATCAGCAGAAAAAATACTACCAAAAATCACCCACTTTCATTTTGTCACAAGAAAAATCTTAAATTTTGTTGGCCAGTGTTATTTTAGCTTACCACCCACCTCATAAAATTTTCTAGGGAGAACACTGACAAGGAATATATAACACAATCTAATATAAGAAGTAATCAACTGAAACTTAGACTAGCAACATGACTGTACAACCCCAACATTTTTAGGAAAGATAATCCATATGCTTCCATTGTATGCAGGCTTGTATGGGACATGTAGTATAGTCAGGGATGGATGAAAGCAAATTTGCTCATTGCAGCAACAAAAATTCACTTTGCCATTTTAGTAGTGTTTTTGGGCAAATGTCGTAAGACCTCCAGACAGCATCTATGTCAGTGATATCTTCACTTCAGCATGTGAACAAATCAGCTTTTAAGAGTTGGGTGTTTCTTTGCAGCTTTCCAATTTTTTGCTTATAGAGAAAGGCATTGCTTGAACCACAGGACGACCAGGTAGTGGCTTAAATCTCATCTCTCTGAATCTTTGCATCTTCATAATGAATATTAACGTCTGTATCTGATAAAATGTTGAATAGTAATATCCTTCAAAAAATGCACCATCTATTTGTCAACCGTTTGGCATGTTTTCCTCGCCGTATTGATTATCTGCTACATTAACCCTACTGTGCTAGCTGCATGTGTGTATTAATTGCATATTATTTATAGAGAACGATAATGTTTCTTTATCAGTGTGCATTTTGAGATTGTGATCAGTTTAATTTTGTTTATTCATGGGACAGGCATTAAAGGAGTCTCTTGCCAGTTACCCACGGATCTGGCAATCGATCTCTGCTCAGCAAGTAGGAGACTTCATTCATCACAAAAGAGAGTCCTCTTCCTATCATTGACGGTCACTGCCTCTGTTCAAATAAGCCATATGCAAAGACTTCAGAGAAGCAAAGAGAAGAGTTTAGTTTGGAGAGTTAGCTTGGACAGTCATAAAAGAGAAGAAAAATTAATTATCTTATGACTGTGTGTATTACTTAAAGTAAAGAAGGACAAAGAAACATAACCACTTCCCACAATAATATATAATTAGTCATGTATATGTATTTCGTCAGCATGTAATAGACAGTGAAAAGAATGGGGAGAGAAAAGGGTCACGTAATAGGAAGTAACAAACTACAGAAATAGCCAATTGTATGAATACAGAATAATCGAATTACCTTGGGGGAGGATACTGATACTGTTTGATAAAGGCTTTACAACGTAACAAATGTGTACAAGAAATTAAGGAATATGTATACATGACTGAATAAATAATATCTATAGTAAATGAATAAGGGTCCAAAGGATCGGGTTGTGGATCCAATGTAAAACGCTTCGCAATCTGGGCACGATAATTTGTACACTCCTGCCTGGCTGTAGGTGTTGTTCATCCTTGTGTCCGGTTTAGGGTTCAGCATCCTCTGGTTGGAATATTTAGTTCTGTATGATATGCTCATACCCTCCTTTCTGAATATTTTCGCAATCCTATGGATGTCAGGATTAAGGTAAGTGAGTGCGGCGTATCTTTTTTGGTTGGGTTGAGGTGGTTTTGGGTTCCGTATGCTCTTCCGTACCCTGTTGAGGATCGATGCGGTCACATAATCTGGAAATTTATTTATACGAGCCAAGTTGAATTGAGCTCGTATACAACTTGGCTCGTATAAACGAATTTCCAGATTATGTGACCGCATCGATCCTCAACAGTGTACGGAAGAGCATACAGAACCCATAACCACCTCAACCCGACCAAAAAAGATACGCCACACTCACTTACCTTAATCCTGACATCCATAGGATTGCGAAAATAATCAGAAAGGAGGGTATGAGCATATCATACAGAAATAAATATTCCAACCAGAGGATGCTGAACCCTAAACCGGACACATGGATGAACAACACCTACAGCCAGGCAGGAGTGTACAAATTATCGTGCCCAGATTGCGAGGCGTTTTACATTGGATCCACAACCCGATCGTTCCTAACTTGATTTAAGGAACACAGATAGTCGTGGATCAACAAGGACAATGTATCCGCCTACGCCAAGCACCTAATAACTAATAAACACCGCTTGGTCGACGTGGACCAGTGCATGCAGATACTGTGGACCGGAAAAGACAAAGCCAAGATACTACTACGAGAAGAATACGAAATAACTAAACATAAAGACATGAAGCCAACAACTATGCTCAACAACCAAACTAGTGATGGGCGATACTTTGGTATCGAGTATTGGGTATCGAATATTTGTCAGTTTCGAATCCCAGAGTATCGAATACTCGATACTATTCGATACTGTTGGAATTTTCGTATTCGATACCGTTCGATACCAAAAACAGCCAATGAAGATGCAAACTTGCAAAAAAAACAATAAAATTTTGATTATTGCAACCTACATGTCGAGGTGTGATTATTACAACCTACATAAGTACTACTTCACTTACTTGCTCTTTTACATTACAGCAAAGGATCTACAACAGAAGAAATTGGAAAGACAGCTCTTATACTTCATCACGCATGATTTAATACCACTTGATATAGTTGAGAGTGATGGATTCCATTCACTAATTACTGGGTTGAACAACAGAGTTACCATTCCGTCAAGAAAGAAGGTTACAACATTACTGCAAGACAGGTACGAGATGCTGAAGAAGCAAGTGAAACATCAGCTTTCTGGTGTAGATAATATGACCATGACCATGGATATTTGGATGGACACAAACAAGGCACAGTCATATCTTGGTGTAATATTACACTACATTGAGGACATCAGTATTAGATCAATTAACCTTAGTGTAAGACCTCTCAACATTAGCCATAGAGCAGAACATCTAGTTAAAGAAATTTAAGAAGTGTTAAAAGAATGGGACATTGCAAAAGTTAAGATAGCTGCCTGTGTATCTGATAGTGGGGCGAATATAAAGAAAGCAATTGAACTTGGTTTTGGCATGCAAAATCATCTCCCATGCATGGCCCATATGATGCATTTGGCTGCAGCTGATGCTATAAAAGATACCACTACTTTACATTCTTACATTGAAGATGTGAAAGCTGTAGTAATGTATTTTAAGCAAAGTGTAAAAGCAGCAGACAATCTACGCCACGAGCAAGATGGTGAACCAGACGTGTATAAACTGAAGCAACATGTACATCTGTTGTTCGAGCATGTGCTGGCATGAGAGCACACCCCGACATTCCGCAAGGTGACAGCCTCCAGATATTGGAAGACTGTGTCAAAGTTCTTGGTCCATTACATTCCGTGGGGATAAATACCTAACAGCAAGCAAGGTGATTCCTTTACTTTATTCTCTACGTAATAGCACAGTATTAGAAGTAGAAGTAGGGAAGCTAAGGGTTTTCCTGTGTTCATGGTTTGAGGGCGCTTGCAGCAATTTGGGCCCATCAACTGGTGCTCTCAAGCATCACTTGCAGTTGGCAAAATACATTTAAAATAAGTAATTGAAATAGAAATTTTACACCATTTGTCCTAAAAAAATTTTCTTGTTACTAGAAGTTAATTTCAATACCAGAAGAAAATTAAAAACTATTATTTCTGGTTTTTCAGTACAATCTATTAAAAATAAAAAATGCAGAACAAAATCCAATAAAGTTGATATGAATTATTTCCCAATTATGCAAACTTGGGACGTTTTGCTAACAGCCGACCTGGCTTATAATCGTTTTAATAAATTATTTAAAATAGCTTTATTATCTCAACAAATTAATAAAAAAAAAAGTAAAAAAAAAAAAAAAATCGAAAATAAAAAAATAATTTCCATCCAAAAACAAACAGTAAATATAAAAATTTTTATTTTTTTAGAATTACACCCTTACGAAAACATGTACCTTAACTTTTTTTGTATCAATTTACCTATTAATGTATACATAGATTGTTACAAAATAGATATTGTACAATTTACATTTTTCGTAAGGGTGTGATTCTCAAAAAATTATATTTAGTTTATTTTTATTTGTATTTATTTATTTATTTCTTGGTTATTCTTAGATTCATTTGATAATAATGATAATATTAATGTATTATAATTACAATGAAATCTAATAGTATAATAGTAAAATATTTATGAAATTAGGTAATTTAAATAAATCAAAGTACAGCCGAAGCTCAAAATGGATATGTTATACAGTAAATAAAAGATAAGGCTAAGGAAAATAAAATAAAAATGGTTTTTTTTTAATAAAATCTTTAAAACATAAAATTTACAGAATTTTTTTATATAAAAATATTTAGGCTGGAAAAGGGAAAAAAGTGTTCAATATTAGTTAATGAAAAACTTAATCAATTTCTTGATTTCAATACGCTAATTCTTAGTCAAAGGTTTATTGAGGAATGAGATAGTACAAAAAATATTTATATTCTTTGTAGATTTTTATTTTTTTGTATATTCTTTTATAGAAATAATATTGGCTAAGGCAAAGGGAAATTGGTTGTTTTTTATTTTCGATTTTTTTGTGTTGAGGTAATAAAAGTATTTGGAATGATTTATTGAATCCTCAGTGTTTTAATGACACTTTATAGTGTAATCGTTTTCATTTAGTAGTTTAAAATAATTAAGTCTAATCATTTAAAAAAAAAAATCTTTACTTTTTAAACCCTTTATCAGACAATACTAATTAAGATGACAATTTTTTTTATTTAGTTTGCTCTTTTCAGCATTATATTAATAAAAAATTGTAATTATAGAATGTTGCAAAATAAAAAGTTAAAAAAATGAATTTTTGAGGAAAAGATACAGCGATATTTTAAGATAAGATTTAAACGCTATTGGGGAATTTTAAACCACTTTATTTTTGTATCTAAAATTAAATACTGATTAAAAATATAATATTAACAAAGTCTTATATATGGTGCTAAATTTTAAATTGTATATTTTATATTGGATTTTAAAATTTTATATTTTATATTATTTTTTGAATTTTGAATATTGTATTACGCCTGATTTTTTTTTGTTGAAACTATTAATTTGTATTTATTTTACTTTTATATTTATAATCTGTCTGGTTGTATTTTAAAATATAGCGATTTTTGAGTGTGATTTATTTATTTTATTTTTATATTTATATTCTATCCGTTTGGAGTCTAATAAATAGCGATTTAAGTGTGATTTAGATTTTAAACCAAAAATCTCACGAGCAAAACTGCTCATTCAATCTGGTAAATTTTATAAATTATTAATTTTTTATATACATTTTTTCTCAAACATTTTGCAATAAGTGCTTCTAGAAAAGCATTTGTGAACGAAGCACTTAACTATCGTGTAATACATTGAAAACTATATTAATATCGTAATAAGTGAAACGTTTATTAGCTATATACGTTATAATGACAGAACAGTTCCAAATGTTTACGGTAACAGAATAATGTGGGAAAATAACGGTAAACTCAGCTCTTATGGTGAAACAGCTTACACATTCGTGCTATTTTCTCTCTCTCAGCTAGGGCCCAAATTGACCGCAGCGCTGCTAGTTCATGAAAAATCCGTGACAAAAATGGGCGGAACTTACGCTAGTGATGCATCAACATAGTATTTTTTAAATTGCTCCAAAATGAGCCATTATAAAATCGAAATTATTGAAATGAATGAATGCCTGGAATGCCTATTGTTTATGGGGAAAAGTTTTTAGTTCATTTTATTATAAACAAAGTGCTTAATTTATTTAAATTCACAGGTCTGTCGAAATTGGAGTGGGGGAGGAGGTCGGTGAAGCTTCCATACTTCTACTTCTAATACTATGGTAATAGCATGGACAGTATCGTGCCGTTAACGAACACCGGCACTGAATTGAAGATAAACATCATGAAACACATGGCAAAGAGATTTTTGGCTCTTGACACCAAAAAACTGTGGGCTGTACCAACTCTCCTGGATCCACGATTTAAAGGAATCCACATTAACGGATCCGACAGAGTAAAATACACATAAAATACATTAGTGATTGTGTGAAACGCTTAGCGTGCACAAGCACACAGGAAGTAGTTGCGGAGGTGGAAGGTTACACTGAACCTTCCTCATATAATTTTTGGAGTTCGCATCATATGCTACTTAAGTTCCGAGCATCAAATTCTGAAAACCGACATCACTCCGTTGCAAAATATTTCAGCTCATCATCAGAGAATCTTGATCTGAATGCTGATCCACTTAAATATTGGAATGATAACCAAGCCAGCTTCCCGGAGTTGTATCGTCTGCACAAAAAGTTTTTATGCATTCTTGCTACGTCTGTCCCATCAGAGCGTCTGTTTTCTAAAGCTGGTGGAATAGTGACCAAAAAAAGAAATAGATTAGCGCCTAAAAGGCTAGAACAGCTAACTTTTTTGTCGCAGTTTTCACAAAATGTTCTCTTTGATCCTTGAGATATTTTGAATTAATAATTTTGTATGTTCCCGAATAAAACAGAAATGTAAATATGATGAAAATGAAAATAAACTTGCAATGGTGAAATATTCAATGCAACTTGGTGTTTTGTTACTTTTTTTGGATTGTTATGTCATTTTACCAAGTATCGAATACCGTGGTATTGAGTACCGATACCGACAGGTATCGAATACTAGTTTCGAATAAACTCTTAATATTCGATACTGGTATCGAATATCGCCGAACTTGGTATCGCCCATGTTCGAAAGAACTGATACGATCCAGCTGCTCCTCAATTTCACCAAGATGCAAACCACCTCCAACCGAACAGGATGTTAAGACCTCCATAAGGTCCGTGCTTTTCCTTATATCAAACATCTATTCCTCTACAACCAGTCACAGTTTGTCATAATGTTTCCCATTACTCTGTAATTTATTCCATTGGCTTTAACACTCTTTCTACCATGTATAAATACCAGGCCTGGCCAGCCTCACATCTCTGTAGCTTAACCGCCTCCGATGATAACATCCAGTTGAAACGCGTCAGTCAAATAAAAGGTTTCTACCGCATCTCTTTGGACCCTTATTCATTTACTATAGATATCACGAAGATGCTCGACGAACTCCAGGTATGATAAATAATATTGTGGGAAGTGGTTATATTTCTTCACCTTCTTTATTGGACAGTCATCTCAAACAGTTAGATATTCTTTGTTGATAGATACTTTTGTGGCCTGTCTTGTTGGCACCATTCAGCTGAGATAACTGGTGATATCATGAGGCTTTGGAGTCTACATAAAGTATTTAACAAAATTATATTAACATTTTGTGTTAACGTTTGAAATACAGTCAATTCTCGTTAATACGAAACTGGGTAATACGAAATTCCGGTTAATAAGAAAACATTGTGTGGCCCGTCCCCGAAAAAGCAATTACTATGTAAAATTCTCTGCTTTATACGAACATATTTTTATTAAAATACGGTTTATACGAAAGAAAATTTCATAATTTTATTGAAAAATAGTCCTTTTAGGAACAATTTTAATGATAAAATTACAGATTTCGAAGTGTAAATTTAATAAAAATAATTTTCAAAGTCATTTCATATGTGATTGCTTCTGAATTACAGTATTCGAATAAATGAATACTCGATATTTTTAATCAGTCGATATTTTTATTCGATAATTTTTAGTCGATTATTCGATAAAAAAAAACATCGGTCGAATTTTTCAAACTAACGAATCACGTGCTTTCAAACTAACGGGAAATCTGATTCGCGAAATCTGAATCACGTGCTTTCAAACTAACGGGAAATCTGATTCGCTAAATCTGAATCACGTGCTTTGAAGCTAACGGGAAATCTGATTGGTTCAGCTATTCAGATCTGAAATCCTGTCACATGGCGCTCAAATCTTTATTTAAACAAGTGCAATATCGGTATTGTTTCAAAATCAATTTTCTCATCGCTACAACGCAGTTATCTACAGTCAGGAATTTTATTCAATGTCAGCTTCAAGCAAAAGGAAACGAAAGGATCTTTCATTAGATCTGAAGTTACAACGCTGACGAAACCGCCCTATTTTATAATCTTCTGCCCGAGAAATCTTATCATTTAAAAGGTGAAAAGTGTCATGGAGGTATGCATGCGTCATTTAAACTTTATTGTATTTTTTACCGATAATTTTGTACATGTATCTAATGTTTTTTTACGGTATCTTTCATAGGGAAAAGTAGCAAAGAACGGTTGTCAGTATTATTATGTACAAATATGGATGGCACTGACAAGAAAAAGCCGATAGTTATTGGCAAATTCGCCAGGCCACGCTGTTTTAAAAATGTAAAAAATTTGCCCGTTATTTATTTCAACAATAAAAAAAATCGTTTTAGCGCGAAAACAAACTGTTATTACAGATTTTTTTAGGAGAGATGAATAAAAATTATTTCTAACTTAAAGTATTCTATTTCCGTGCTTATTTCATAACACTTTTAGTATTGCTGGTTTATACGAAATACGAATAATACGAAAAAATTTCTTGGTCCCCACGATTTCGTATTAACGAGAATTGACTGTAACGTATAGTGTCTCACTTTGTACGAATCTGTATTAGGAATCCAAAATGGCCAATTTTTCTACTCATCATGTGGTAAGCCAACAGTCATTTCTTTATGAATCTCTGTTAGATGGTCAAGTCATTTTACATCTCCACTCACCAGCTTATTTTATTAAATGGTAACTATCCCACTCGATGTTCTCCTCAGAAAAGTTTCTCAGATGGGTGGTAAGATAAAATAGCTGGACGGACAAAAATTAAAAACAAATGAAACGGAGTGTTGTCCAGTTTTTCATATATTCAGCCGGGCGCTCACCAAAATCAACCTGGCGGTACACCCGTTGAAAAGGTTTGGTTTTGTTTATTAGAATTTTGGCGTCGACTACTAAGGTCATTTTGCGCCTTTTAGACAAGTTATAAGTGTACGCAGCCCAGGACAAACACAAACACCCATATCCACGGCGGGATTCGAACCCACAACCAGGCGAACTCGAGAACTAGAAAGCCTACGCCTTAGCCCTCTTGGTCACCTGGCTGACTCGTTGAAAAGGGCCTGGGGAGAACCCTGCTACTGTTGGGAACAAAATTTTTTATTAGCTTTAAGATAGTGAAAGATCTATTAAATACTGAAAAAATACTAGTACCGTAATTACAGTTGGTAGGTCGGGCCCTAACTAATATAAAAGTGAAAATATTTACCTGTGCAGCCTAACCAACGCTGCAGCCAAACTAGCGTTTTTTTTTTGGTTTTTTTTTTTTTTTTTTTTTTTTTTTTTTTTTTTTTTTTTTTTTTTTCGGAGTCAACTTGCATATGTAATTTTAAAATTCCTTATTCTTTGTTGACTTTCGTCCGGTTGCATTAAATTGAGTGTTTAAATTGGAACAATAGATGAGTGAAGGTATTCATACGTAGGGGAGAGTGGGGTTGGTTTGGACAAATAGATTTTTTCAGTTGAAACTATTCGCATGCTGCCTAAAAAATTCATAGGTTGCGACACTTACAGAGATTATGAAAATCTATTTGCCAGAATGATCATAACAAAGGTAAGTGAATAAGAAATAAAATTTGTTTTGGGGAGTGTTAAAAATGTTTTTGAGGGAGGTTTGTTCATGAATTTGTTGAGAGGTTATACGAGAATGTTAACAGTTAGAAATTTATTCTTGAGGGACAGTACTATACTTAAACGTATTGCAGTTTCATTTCGGCCATGTGCGTCGTTGGCTTAAACAAGATTTTATTTGATTTCTGGCATGGTGGAGTTGATTCGGACACAATAAAGGGGGTTGGTTCGGACGCGTCCGAACCAATCCCATATGCCAAATCGATACTGTATTTATTTCATTTGTTTTAACATTTGATCTTTCTTAATTTATATGGTTAGAACTTACAAAAGGAAAGTAAGGCAAGATATGAAGTGAGCCGTGAATGCAGTTTTGGATGGATTATGCATTTGCAAAGCATCAGCACTGCACAAAGTTAAATGTTCCACTCTACAAGATTATGTTGGAAGGATAAGAAATGAACAGCCGACAGAGTTCCAGCTCAAATTATTCCTTCATCTGAGCCTGTAAATGGAAATCAGGTGAAGGAACACAAAAAGAATTCCTGTGCCATTTCGCAAGACCCACAATAGAGAAGCATTTAGCAGATAAAGAATTTCAGATTGCCTGTTCAAAACTTGGAATCCTGTATGCTAAAGTGAAGTCCATTCCATTTTCAAACTTGTGATTTTTTTTAATGTGATAATGTTAAGCAAGTTGTGATAACATTTCCGTGCTCTTTTGGTAATAAAGTTACCTTGTATTTCATTAAAATGGTGATAAAATCAGTTTGTCCAAAACAGTCCTGCAACAGTCTGAATCAATCCCACACATAAAGGTTGCTTTGGACATTGCAGAGGTTTTTTAAAATATATAAATACCGGGTGGGCAAGAAATAACGTGAGGTGTTCAGAGCTCGCTAGCGGGAATTCTATTAGGCCAAATGCAGTACATTTTGGTGTATATACTTAGTGGAACATGCAGTTTCGATTTCTACAAAAAAAAAAAAAGTACCAAAAGTCGCCATAGGGGGCGCTTATTTCAAGAAAACAATGAATACATTTGCATAAGTGCGTTCCGTGTTGAGCAATCATGACAATAAAAGGCAAGGCTGAGGATTTCCCATCATTCACGAACGAATGGCCTGACAATGACGCTTACTCTACCTGAACGGGCGTTATTAGTCAAGTTGTTTTATCAGAAGAGCGACAATGCAAGTGCTGCCCTTCGTGAATTCTGGAGATTGAAAACGTTGCGAACAGGACCGATGAGCATAACTAACTTATGGAAAATGATTGAACGATTTGAATCTACCGGAACTCTAGGAGTGCAACCAGGCCGGGGACGCAAACGAATCAGGCAGCAACACGTTGAAGAAGTTGCAACTGCTGTTGTGGAACAGGAGATGACTACTGTGCAAGGTACCAGCAGTGCACAAGCAATAGCACGCCAAACAGATATCCCATATTCGACGGTGAGGAAAATATTGCATAAGATATTGACATTTTATCCCTATAAACTCACACCTGTTCAACAATTGCTTCTTCGAGATGAACGTACCCGAACTGACTTTTCGTTGAGATTTTTAGCCCGTATCAAGTGGATGATGCATGGCCATGGCAAATTTTATGGAGTGATGAGGCACATTTTTATTTGAATGGTGATATCAATACCCACAACTGCCGTATTTGGGCTGCATCAAATCCACAAGTGTGTCTGCCAACTCCGATGCATTCACCGAAACTAACAGTATGGTGCGGCTTTACTGCTTCTTTCATCATCGGCCCGTACTTTTTTGAAGAAATCCGTCCCCGTGGACCGGTGACTTGTTCCGTCAATTCTGCCAGGTATGCCGATATGCTTGAGATTTTGTGATACCACGATCGCAGGAAAAGGGTTGTCTGGATTCTACCATTTTTATGCAGGATGGTGCGCCACCGCACATCGGACGTCAGGTGCAGCAGATCTTGCGAGAACGTTTTTCAGACAACAGAATAATTAGTCGTGCATTTCCGATGGTATGGCCATCCAGGTCGCCTGATCTCAACCCTTGTGATTTTTGGTTATGGGGATATTTGAAAAGCCTTGTGTATCAAGCACATGTTCCTGAACTCTCAACCTTAAAGGATCAAATAACGTTACATATCAGACTAATTAATGCAGATATGCTGCGAGCTGCCGTAGAAAATGTTGTGTACCGCATCAGCTATTGGAACAGCACACTGGTGGTCATATTGAAACACATTTGTAATTAAAAATAAAACATTGTTTATTGTTGTTACTAAAGTTGGTTTGTACGGTATTTGTTCATTTGACAATTAGGTATTCATTGTTTTCTTGAAATAAGCGCCCCCTATGGCGACCTTTGGTACTTTTTTTTTTGCAGAAATCGAAACTGCATGTTCCACTAAGTATATACAACAAAATGTACTGCATTTGGCCTAATAGAATTCCCGCTATCGAGCTCTGAACACCTCATGTTATTTCTTGCCCACCCGGTATATAGATTATCGTGTGACTATTGGAAAATCACAGGTACAGGTAAATGACGAAAGGTTTAGAGTACACAATATCATATACACATTCACTATTTGATTTTCGTCCGAACCAACCCCGCTCTCCCCTATACAAAAAAGTGGCCATGTGCATCATGTGCAACCATATGGTAATGAGTGTGGATGCAGGGGGTGGGGGGCATGGCCTAACCAACACTGTGGTCAAAGTAGTGTTTTTTTTCTCAAAAAGCTTGAGTTTTAGCACTGCAGCCTAGCCTATTTACCGTAAATTACGGTAATTAAAAGTAAAACGACTATATTGAAGTTAAGCCCTGGTCATTGTTAATAACGACTACTTTTCTTCAGGCACCCTGTTGCAGTAAACTTTATGTATGCCGAATTTGTCATGATGAAAATGAAGATCATAAAATAGACAGAAAGCAGGTCTCTCAAATTCAATGTCTGAATTGTGCAGCATTGCAGAAGGTATGTAAGTTGTTTTTATTTTTTATTAAATGCATTAAGTAATTTGCAGTAAAGGGTGTATTCATTTAACTAATTACCCAGTTTGGTTTTTACTATCAGTGTCCAATAGCCACAATAGTTAAAATCTTCAATATTATGTTAAAATGAAGAAAACTAAGAGATCAAAATTTACTGTTATTACTAATAACAATAAATTATTACAGTTTTCAAGTCATAAATATTATTGATTACTCAAAAAAAGCAATTAAAAAATAGGAACTCCATTTTAATTAAAAGAAATAAAAATAAATAATAAAAATAATTGATAAATAAAAATCACCCGATGTGGAGAAATACAAATAATGAAGTGGACGAAACACAGATGAAAAGGTCTTGTGGAGAATTGTTAGAAGGAAACGCAGGAAGAAACGCAGTAACAGGAGAAGAGGTATAAAAGTCTGATGATCAGTAGAACGTTGATAACATATTGGAATGAATTATAAAAACGTTTTTGGGATATTTTATCCCATTTTCAGTTTGTAAATTTTTTTTGAATGAAATTTCCGTTAAAACATAATTGAAAACATAATAATAAAAAAATAAAATAAAATTGAAAAATGTGTGTTATTAAAATTGAGGAGATATTGTTATTAGTTTGACTGTTGTGAACAGATAGTGGTATTGGATTGTTGAGAGCAAGGGAAGTGTTATTGTCTGGGTTATGTGTTATAATTTTTTATTTTTTTTTATGATTAAGAAGAAGGCAGATTTCGAAAGAAGCCATTTGAATTTATGACAGGGGCATAACCCAAATGAACAAACACAAAATTAGTTAAAAGAAATGACAATTCTGTAATTGGTGCAGAATAATGGAAGAGAGCTATTCTAAATTTCCGTAGCAATTTCTGTTTATTATTTATTTCTGTAGTTGGTTTGGCTAAATTGTTTTCATTCGAAATAAGGTTGATGGTTTCTTTTATTAGTCATTTTTGTAGTTTATTTCTTTCTTTTGTTCCAATCTGGATTATGACTTTGGCTAATACAGTGATTAACTAAATGATTATTTTTTTCTTTGTTTCTAAGCGCTCTTTCATGTTCTTTCATTCGTGTTATTAATTATCTTTTTTGTTTGATCTGTGTAAATATGTTGACAATTGGTGCATGGAATTTGATATATTATGTTAGTGATGCTCCATTTTTCTTTATTAATTTGCCAAATGTCTTTGAAATTAGAAATTGTGTTTCTGTTTTGATCTTTTGTTGTTTTTATATTGGTGGTTGCTATTAATGTCTTAGTTATGTTGTTTGTTATTTTTGGTATGATTTTAATGTTTGGTATCTGTTCTAGTATTTTTTATGTTTATTGTATTGTATTGAATATCTTTTGTATTGTTCGTATTGAATTGTGTTATTTCTTGCTTTATTGGTAAATGCTTCTATAAAAATTTTATCTATTAGTTTTATCAGATATTTATTTTTTGCTAGGTTTATTTTCATATTTTTTAATTTTTGTGGGATATATTTTGGAGATGTGAGATTTTTTATTCTTCGAATATATTGTTTAATTGTGTTGATTTTTTGGTGTGCAGGTTGTTGTGATAAAAAATGTGGTTTGTTATTACCTTGTGTAGGTTTTTTTATATATATCAAAATTTAATGTAATTTCATTTCTTATTATATTCTTATAATATTTAAATCTAAAAATAGGCAACGTCGCTCCCACCTTCGCACTCATTGTTCTTTCAACTCTACTGCCTAATCCTCAAACAAAAGGGCATTAGGCCTACTTTTTCCACAGTAGCAATGAAAAAAAAAAAACATTTTAACTAAGAGAGACTGATTTGCTTAACTTAATATCATTAAATTACTATAGTTTCGTTGAGCCAATAAGTACTCCTTGGTTTTAAAAAAAATATTTAAAAGGATAAAAAAAATAATTATATTCCCCCAAAAAATACAAACCATAAAAAAAAAACAAAACCTAGCTCTGGCCTCCCTTTAATAGCAATTTGATTTTATTTCTAAACCTAATTTAAGCTAACAGCCCCCCCATAAACAATTAAATAAAATTATGATTTACTGACATTCTTATTGATAACTTCCCATCCCGTTACCCTTATTAAACTAAAAACAAACAACACAGATATGCTATAACACGGCATATCTGTAGTAGCGGGTCATGTGGAATATTTAACGAAATATTACACATGTCCCGTCACATAAGCCCAACCCTCACAAAAAAAAAAAAAACATTACGCCCTGAAATTTTAACAAAATATCCCCAAACTCCCTCAAACTGATAACTCAATCTCCAACTATCTGCCCCTTAAACAATTCAAACCAAAGGTTGCTCTAAATTCCCCGTACCCCTATTCCGCTCGTGTGTAGGTGAACAGCTAAACGATCGATGGGTCTCTTTCGCACGCCGACACCACACGCCCTCATGCCAACAGCCCGGCTGTTGGGGTCTGCATCGTAGTTCGGCCGACGGGTCTGCCGTAGTACCCGCTGTTTGGCTCACACACCCATCCATCGTCGCCACACGTCTCCACCGGGTTTGGAGCAAATTTATTCTCCATCCCATCAAAAACATTGATCTTATGTCCCCTAAAGTAAAAAAAAATTCTGTACCAAAGTCCCATTAAACTAAGCGTCCCTTCACTCAGACAAAAAACAAATTCCTACATCCTCAAACATACAATCCTACCAACGGTCGCGTATACCCGCCCTCCTTGCAACGTCTCTGGCTGTGATCCTTTTTCCTTCTCTCCTTGTTTTTTTTTTGTATTAAATAAATTAAAATAACACAGATATGTCTGTAAAAGGCATATCTGTAGTGCCGGGTCGCATGGGATATTCCTTAAATATCACACGCGTACCATCACAAAGTATAGATGGAAGCACCAACGCTTTATGTATTTGAGGCTCGCGCGGTTATGGTCGGAAGTAAAGTGAAAAGATCGGTAGTGATACCTAACATGGCAGTAAATTCTGTTCCGCAGTATTTGAATAATAATATTAAAAAAAATATCAAGTATCATAGATTTCCTACAGATCGAAAAATTCGGAAGGAATGGAAGATTTTAATAAAAACTAACAAGGCTATCCCGAAGAATGGGAAAGTGTGTAGCGAGCATTTCACAAAAGAAGATTATCATCAATCTAAAACTACAGGTAAAATATCAAATGTATTAAAATTATTTTAAGAATAATATAATTAAGCAATGGTATTTGATGATTAATTACAAAGGGTATTTTAACAATAGTAATGATGAAGCCATTTGAAATAATGAGAGCTAATAGCGTGTTTTGGCTTATGTACAAATGAATAGTATGTGAATTAGTTTTTCAAGATGGATTTAATAAATCATTTCATTAATAAATATCGGTGCTCATAATAATAAAGTTAATAGTACAGTACAGTATCTGCATGAATGGCCAATCATTATGAATGCAACTGTAAATTTACTTAGGTAACTTCATGTATAATTTATTTTTTTAGGATTGACATGGATCTTGAAGAAGGGTGCAAAACTATCACAAAATCTTCCTCGTATCTCCCACCCATCAATAATGAGTAAATCAGCACAGTGTCGAAAGGAAAGAGGAATAAAGAAGAGCCTTCTTGAGAATTCGAAGTCTTCAGTACATTGCCAATCAAATTATTGGATGTAGAAAATGAAATGGAAATTTCTTCACAAGATTCTCTTTATCTAGTTAGTAATGGTACAGAGGTTGAGAGTGCATTCTCCACCTCCTCTGTTGCTGTGCAGACATTATTAAGTGCTACATGTCAACAACTTGTATCATTTGACATTGTTTCTAACGCTTGTTGAGTACAACTTAAATATTTTAGTGGGCTGTCAAAAAATGAATTTACTTCTTTGATAAGTTTTTTGCAAATTAATGCACCACATTTTATTGACAGATTGTCTTCACTGCAGTATGCAGACAAATTATTGTTCACACTTAAAGAAATACAGGAAAAATGATTTTAAATGGTTGGCCCACCAATTTGATATCTCAGAGGTTATAGCTGGTAGGATATCACAAAGCAAATGTATTCTAAATTTATAGCTATCCCCTTCTGGGATATGGCTGACAGAAATCCATCTAAGTACACAGCAGTTATTGACTGCACAGAAATTCTTGTTCAGTAAAGTGAGGACCCAACTATACAGCAGTTAACATTTCCCCAGTATAAAAATAGAAATACCTTCAAGGCTTTAATAGCAGTTAGTGAAGATGGCCTGGTAATGTTCTGCTCTGAACTGTTTGGAGGTTCGCACAGTGACAGAAAAATTACTGAAATGAGTGGCTTTCTATCAAAAATGAAAAGAGGTGATATTATTCTGGCAGATAGGGGGTTTGACATAAGCGAACAAGGAGTGGCACTGAACATACCTCCTTTTACTAAGAATGGCAAACTGACTGCAGAAGAAGTAATGTCCACCAGGACAATAGCCAACAGGCGCATAATTGTAGAAAATATCATTGGATATGCAAAATGGAATAAAATTCTAACAGATGTAATGACAATTAATTATTGATAAAAAATTGATATTGATGGTTATGACAAGGCATACTAATGAGAAATATCTCATGACCAACAATGCAAGGCAAAGTTTGTGCAATATAGATAAATTTCAATTTGTAACAAAGCATAGAATTCCTGTTATTCCGGCGTTTCTTATAAAAAGTTCTTAGTACTTAACAATTTTTTGAAAATTTTTAAAAATGATCAGTAACTGGAGATAATGGAGAGTTAGCAGACTATTGAGAAAGAACAGAAAGACGACAGAGGAAGCACTCCTTTAGCTCCGTGCTGTATTGAGCAAATGGTAAGCAGGTCAATAGAAGAATCGGCGAATGCTAGACTACACAAAGTGATGAATGGCCAAGTTTTGCTTCAAGACATCGAGAGAAAAGTGGGAATTGCAACAACATCAAGTGTATATCTAAAGTAAGATTACGTGAGTAAGAAATTATTTCGACAAGCAGTGGCATCCTTGGAGAGGTCCATCCATTGTGAGCCTTTAAAAAAATGTTTTTCGAATTTTCATTAAGAATATTTACTGTATTAATTCTAAGCGTTTTCATGTGTTTATTTTTAAGATATTGCAAAATTTAATCAAAAAAAAAAAGTCCATGCCACGCCGGGGTTATCTCCTACCTTATTTGGCAGCACATCAGATCCAAACATTTCATAAAAATATGTCTTGACTATATTCTGTGGTAATGTGTATATTTTGGTAACTGAGATGCTAATAATGCGATGATTGAATTATTAATAACGAGCATAAAATGATGATACAGTGACAAAACATTAATAACGCAGCGTCTATTGATGAGGAAAAGGAGTCATGCGTGTCTCTCTTGAGCTCCCTATCAAAAGGAAAAAGAAAGAACGAGTATTGGTCAGAGAATCTCTGCAACTAAAACAGAAAAAGCTATACGGGCATTTGAAACATCTGAACAACGTGAGTTTCGAACAGAGCAAGAGGGTATAAGAGCATCTACGTCAAGGGCAAGAAAAACTTGAGTCTAAAGTATATGGTTATGCTCCGCAGTGGTGAGGCAAGTCAAGATTGGTTTAGATCAAGTCTCGGTATATCACCTAGAATTCCTTTTTTCGTATTTTTCGTAGAATGGATAGTCCCTTTGCTCTGTGTTGTATTGATTGAGTTATTATTTAACCAATTGGGAGCTATAATTTAAATTTTGAGATTGTTCTGTTTACCTACATGTGTAATTGTCCCAGGCAATGCCAGGTACCTCTACTAGTCTTCTATATATATAAAGAAGAATGTTTGTGAGTGGGTTTGTTTTTTTGTTTCTTAAACAAATTTACTGTTTTATTCCGATCTGATGAAAATTTTGCATACTTGACCATCGAAGCATGAGGAAGGTCACTGTCTACCTCAGATTTCGAAAAAATAATTATTGATAAAAAATCGATATTCATGGTTATGGCAAGGCATAAAAATGAGAAATATCTCATGACCAACAATGCAAGGCAAAGTTTGTGCAACAGTAGTTATCAACAATGGTATCAACACGCAATTCACAAACATTCTGTACGGACCAACAATATATAAGGTGTATCAGGTTCGATGGTCCTAAAGTACCTAGCGTGATCCTTCGCATGATTACAAACTTAAAGTTCCTTATGCAAAATGTTCAAAACTCATATGCTAAGGGTCTAAACATCACGCGAAGTTTGCTGAAAACCTGTCGAAAACATCATTTAACCTCAACAATTGCCGCTGATTTAATTGTAATCACCCCTTTGAATTTAATGAAATGCTGGTGCGGAAAGTTCATAAATGACATAACGACACAATTTAAATTTTGAGTTTTCGACATTTTCGATAAGAAACTTTAAGTTTGTAATCATGCAAAGGATCACGCTAGGTACTTTATGACCATCGAACCTGATACCTTGACCAACAATAGGTATCAACAAGCAATGCACCAACACTATGCAAGGATCAAAAATATATATCTCGTGACCAATAACGCAAGGCAAAGTTTGTGCAATATATATAAGTTTCAATTTGTAACAATGCATAGAATTCCTGTTATTCAGGCTTTCCTTAGAAAAGAGAGTTCTTAGTACTTAACAATTTCTTAAAAATCTTTAAAAATGATCAGTAACTGGAGATAATGGAGAGTTAGCAGACTATTGAGAAAAAGTGGAAAGACACAGAGGGAGCACTCGTTTAGCTCCGTGCTGTGTTGTGCAAATGGTAAGCAAGTAAATAGAAGAATCGGCGACCGCTAGACTACACAATGTGATGAATGGTGTGACATGATGCCACTTCTATAAAGATATTTTGTTAGAATATTGTACTATGTTATTATGATTTAATAATTGATAATTAAAATGTTGTAAAAAAAAATACAAATGACATATACAATGATGAATAACAAGAAACAAAAGAAAAGAGAAAAAACAAAAAAAAACTTTTAGGCCTATCTCACGAACTTCAAATTTTGCGTATTCTGAATTGCGTCTCTTGATACATCCCACTTTCTTTACATAAACTTCTAAACACATTTCACAGATTTCTTATATTGTTCACAAGGTCAACAGTGCAATTCAAACAGTCACAACTCTAAAAACCCCAACCTCTGCATGAAAGGGAAACGAAGAAAAAGAAAATACTCGCACCACACGTACAAGTTCACAAGTTCTCACAGTTCTATACATCTAACATGGGCACATACTGACGTTCTCCATGGCATTTAAGACTTCAGCTGGGTTTACAACTCCACGTGGTTGTTGAAGATTTCCTTTCTTTCACTTCCCATGTGCTCAGCTGCCTTCTTGCTAGTCCACTCCCATGCTCTGCTGCTCCCCTCTCCTCCATTCCTTTTTCCCATCATGCCCCGCTTTTTCAACAAGGAAGATGGATTCAATTACGAAGCTCCAAACGACGTCTTCGATCCCTTCTCATGCAGAGACTACAAGTTTCCCTTGAGGTCGCTCCTGCAGAGGTTAATCAAATAAACATTTAACAGAGAACAGGTTATGCGTAAATACTAAAAAATTTTTTTAAAAGAAACAATAAGTGAATGGCAATATGAATAATTTAATAATATAGTACAATATTCTAACAAAATATCTTTATAGAAGTGGCATCATGTCACACAACTTCCCCAAAAAAGAAAGGAAACATATTTATATATGTTCCTTTCACAATGTCTCAAAATTAATTCCGTCTCGTTTGCATCCGAGCATAATCAACTCTCGGACGCTCACGCAAATTGTAATTTCCTCCATCTGCTGGTTCTGCTCTGTTTTGTCCCTTTACACATATGGGTAATTCATCATCACTCTCACCTTCATCATCTTGGTGTTCACTTTCTCGATTTTTGTCTGGTTTTGGTCTAAGAGTCCTTTTCCTCTTAGTTTTAGTAGTCATAGTAAAATGTTTTTTAAACGATCCACATGCACCAACAACTTGTCCCCGTCACGTAATCCCCAGATGCAGTAGTTTACATTGTTCACTCTTCTCACTATTCGAAACGGTCCCTTATACCGATAGCCAAAGTTATTTCTTCCCTACCCTTTGATTAAGAGCCATACTTTTTCTCCCAACTCAAATTCTTGAAGACTCCTACCCACATTTCTTTGGTTGATCCTTCTGGTCCGGTTGTCCCGATTAACACGGACAGCAACTTTTCTTGCCTCTTCAATCCTCTTTACTAAACTACCTCTGTATTCATTGTAACGTGCCGTTACCTTTTTCTGGCTAAAATTCATCAGCCGTTTATTGAAAAATTTTTTTTTTGAGCCTTCCCTTCAACTACTTTTCGGGATCTCTTTTGTTAGATTCCCTATCCCACTCGGGGGGAGTTACCTTAAGCGTTCCCTTCCGGCGCTGTGTGTTTCAAGTTTCCCCATCTTACCGATATTCCTGGTTTCGACCGCATGTAGTCTTTACCAACACTGGGTGAGCATCGGCCGTCCCGGGCGTGAGCCTTATGGATCAGACGCTTAATTAATTATTTTAACGGAGGTTACTGTGTTCCCCCTCCTTTTTATATATTAAGTGGATCACTCGACGCGTTCTGTTCGCGTTGTTCTTGGGTTAATGATATCTCGTTTGGGGAGTTATTTGTTCTATTTTTTCCTCGCGCTAAATAAGTTTTTTCTTCTAGTGGGATTTATTTATGTATTGTCCGAGACCGCGATTTCTCGTACTTTGCGTCATTAATGTCGCCGTCTCGAGTCCTTTGAAGTTTATCCCGTGGCGAATTTCCCTTTTTGGCGCTTGACGGATATTTGAGTTTTAATTTCTCTCCAAGACAATTAGTTCAGCGTCTGGTTTTGGTCCGTATTTCATCGCGTCATTTGTTGGACTCGTCTTGTTCGTTGTCCGTTGGGTCATTCCTCGTCATCGATTAATGATCTTGAGAACCGCCCGTCCTGTGGATTTCTCAACTTACTATTTGATTTTTTGTCGTTTAGATATTTCCTTTAATTTTTGGTAAAAAATAAGGATTGATTTTGAGTTCTCTCTCCTTAGCAAACGAGAAGGGATGTCTTAGCCTCATGCTATTGATATAGGACGCGTTCTTTAACGTTAAAAGAAATTTAACTATTTCTTTCTTTTTGATTTCCTTTGGGAGCTAGAAAAGATTTTTTTTTATTACTATTTTAAAAAATATATTTTTTGTTTGCTGTATTTCTTTTACGGGGACTTCTTATTAACGCTATTGTTGGTTACTCGCGCGTTCCCGTTGTTCGCCCAGTCTTTCATTGTTCAGTCGTCGTTGTAATCAACCGCTCGTTTTCTTAGAGCAACTAGCTATCTTCGTTTCTGAGAACTTGGATGTCGTGCCACGTGCACGTGTTATTTAAATTTTTCTTTAGTTTTGTAATTTTCTTGGTGGAAAAAATAATTTACTTGAGCAGATCCAGCTAGACCTTCAAGAGAGGCAACATCAGCTCCTCAGCCTTCTCTTGAGATCGGAGATGGATTTCCTTGGGCAATTGAACTTAATACTTTCAGTCATCGCCAATATTAACTTCAAATCATGAACGATTAGTTCATGTTAGTTTTTGGTATCGGACCTTAACCGATTGTAACTCATCGCTATGACATTTATCACCGATTACTGCCAAGTTTCTATCTTTTGAGTGTTCATGATAGACTAAGCGTCGCGGCTACTTTAGATCGTCAATTGCTTTTCCGTTGACCGAAATGCCCGTGATCATGTTCATCTAAGATAAGTTGTGTCTCGTGGACCTTTGAAATTGTTTTCTTCCGCAGTTGTTGCAAGATCGATTATTCCGTCCGTCATGGATCGTATACCTACTTCATGGATTATCTTCGCTTGATTTGACTTTGTGCACATGAAATGCCACGCAGTTTTTTTTATCGCAATGTTACGTTTGCTACCTCTGATCTGACGGACCTTTTCCACTATTTCTCAAAATCTCAGTCTCAGCTTATGTATTTTTATTTTTTTTTCCTCTCTTTTTTTAAATTGTATTATCTGATTGTATTATTGATTTCGATTCTTCCTAATACTTGGATATGATCCTTCTGTTTTAATCTATTATTTTAATTATTTTGTTTTCTTTTCCAGGACCTCATCCATGTTGTCGTTGCCGTCTGTCCATATTCCGCCCTTTCGTTATTCGTATGAGCCTGTTTGTCCGTCCCGTCCTCCAATTTTTCCTTCTTACCATGTGTTATTGTTTCCACTGTCCGTATTTTAGTGTATATTTTGTACTTCGTCTTTAGGATCCTAGCGGAGGAGGTCCCGGGTTTGTCGTTTACCTTTTATCTTTCTTATACCACTGTAATTCAAATATTTAATTTTTTTGTGATTACAATTTTTTTTTATCTCTGTTGTAAAAAGAGAAAGAAGACGAAAATGAACCTTTTTTTTTATTTCCAGTTTTATTTTCCTTGAATACTTGCTGTTGATGGTCTTATTTATTTACAGTGTGGGTGGCTCTGCTTGACCTTTTGAGCTTCTAGATCTTCCAAGCTTTTCCAAGTTCCCCTCCTCCTACTCAACTGTTTCGTTCTACCCTCGCCTTTTATCGGACTCTGGGTGCCGCTCCATTACGTAGACCGTCGCTACAACGTCTTAGCCTTTGCAAATGTTGGATCACCCAGCTTCTCTTTTGTGACCATTATGTTTTACTTTATTCAATTCTATCCACGTTCGTTTGCAGCAATAAAGGAAAATATTTATTTGGATTTCGCTTTTTCTATTTTGTGTTTTCTTTTTTAGGTTTGGGTTGTCTTGGGTTGCGGGTTAGTCATTTTTAGTATTTAATTGGGGTTAATTTTGTAGCGAAGTTTTTCTCCTGGGTTTCTCTCATTCTACACCTTACTTGGAGGATCGCTTTTGTTCTTTCAAGTAAGCGTTTTCCTTTATACACGCGGTTATCTTGGGTTTTGGTAACTGTTTTTGTTTCAGTCAAGGGAAGGTTTTCTTTTCGGGTTTTTTACGCTTCACTTTTGGAGCGTTGGCTGTGCGTGCGGGTAAACGCGGTTCGCTTTTACTAGCACGTTGCATCATTTACATGTACTGCCTCAACAACCTTCCTCTCTTCCCAATTATATGGAGTTCGAGGATCTTGGCCGTGTAGGAGAAAAGCAGGAGTCTCTTCAATACTCTCATTCACAGTTTCGGATGGAGAACAGTGCCGGTCCCAATTTCAAGTATCGGTCCCAATTTCGAGGTCTGTTCTCACACAAACGCCTGATAGTTTCTATAATCGTCTGGTTCATCCGTTCCACCAAACCATTCGATGTGAGGCGGTACGCTGTGGTGAACTTTTGTTTCACCCCCAGGTCATAACAGGCAATTCGCATCATCTCAGATGTGAAATTGGTGCCTCTGTCGCTTATGAGCTCAGCAGGTATGCCATAACGACATACAATGAGCTCTTCAAATGCCCTCACTATATTGGCTGCACATTGGTTCTGGAGGGCCTTTGCCTCTGGAAATCGACTCATTAATCCACAAACACAACAACATACCGATTCCCATCATCACTTTCAGCGATGGGACCAATCACGTCCACAGCCACCATTTTAAATGGTCTGAATGCACTGATGCCCTCCTGTATAGGTGCTTTACCTCTCCCACTACGTGCTCGCTGGCACATCTCACATGTTTCTATGAAGCCTGAACATCCTTGTTCATGTGTGGCCAGTAATAATGCCTTGAGATTTCTTGGCATGTGGCCCGGGCTCCACTGTGCCCTCCAAACCCTGGAGTGTATAGCTTCTATTATTTTAAATCTCTCACCCTCCCCTACACATAATTGCTTAATCTTGTCACGACTGTTCTTATTTTTGTTTGTTGGAATGTGGTGAAGAACTTCATTTTCCTTGATATATTTTCTAAAACTCATTTTCCTCATCGATATTCTTCAATATTCTCATGAGCTCCGGATCCGACCTTTGTCCACTCACTACACAACTCTTCAATTCACTAAACCCAATAATCTGGTGCATCATGAGTACTTCGCTTGTCGCATCAATTTGAGCCCGTGATAACATGTCAGCCACCACATTTTCATTTCCCTTAAAGGACAAGTACCACTTAAAAACTAATTTTTGTCTAAATAATCTAGAGAGAAAATAAATTAATGTAGTAATATTAAAAATTGCCAAAAATCTCTCTAAATATATAAAAACTCAGTTTATATAGGTATTTCGTAAAAATCCGTCGCGCTCCATTTTGAATCCCCGTGACGTCTTCAGCCTGCTGAAATGAGAGCTGTAGCTTCTTTTAGTACTGTAGGAGGTATACAATATAGCTAAGTGCGTCTCGGATAGCAGTTCTGAATTCTCTTCAAGCGACAAAAATTTCGATGGAGATTTTCAAAACTATTCTATGAATTATTTGAAAATCGTGAAATTAGACCATACCAATTGGAGCCGCTAATAAAAAGATTTGCCAGTTGAACTTCTAGGCAATTGCCATGATAGGGAAAACGCCCCTCCAGCATCCCCTAATATTCATAATTTCTATGATTTTTAGACAGTTATCTAATTTTTATTATTTATAGCATGTTTACATTTATTCCTACTTAATTTTTATTGATTCGTCATTTATTCTTACTTAGTTTTCTTTATCTGTTTTTCAATAAAATTTGAATTTCCTTACAAAAAAAGTATTTGATTAATTTATCAGTAATAAAGCATTTTGGATTCTGTTTCTTAAATAAATATACAATTTGGGATTTTTCGTAAGAAAAAAAAAAAAAAGAAACGCGAAAACGAAATAATTTAAGTGGCAATTTCATATTTGCTCATGATTATTTTTTGTTTTCGTCAAACAAGTTGCGCTGTGCGCACGAAACCGACTTTTCATTTTTACGAAATAGACATTTTATGAACATTTTGGTAGGTAATCCCTGTTTATTCAATAGGGTCATTTGTGCTGTCGAAATGCATTGTACGTTCAAACTGTTTCTTCGACGGAGCTAGAGCATGTTCGGCGCCCATTATGAATCGGGGAGTTGATGCCAGTTGATGCGCAGGTAAATGCACACTCGTTTCGTCATATGCAAATTGCACACGAAATTCCTTACGAAAATCTTGAAAATTCCGTTACATAAGTGGATAAACGAAAATGAAAAATGTTTAAATATCGTATTAATTTTTCGTTTTCGTATCTTTTTGATTTCGTCTGAAAAGTCGCAAACTGTCTAATAACAGGCAGTATTTTCATTTATTTATTTGGATTATAGTATAGCGAGTTTTGAATATAGATACAACATTTTTTTTCTTTTTTTTTTTGCTTGAACAATTACACATATCGGATAAAAGTGGTGTTTTGAATAGTTTCTTATTCTATTTTTTCTTTGGTAAACAATTGGATCGACCTCTTATTCACTACTTTCAAAATGAACAGAGCAGACCCTGTTGCTTTTGCCGGGATTCCATTTATCTGTCCGACAAAAATCTATCCATTGCTTTTTTTCTTACTTCTTGAGTAGAAAAGGGTGAAGCATAATTGTTACACACGAATACCAAACGAAGTTTATAAGGCATAGTCAAATCGATGTCAGATATTCGTGAGCAAGGTTTCCAAATTCATTCAATGTCATTCATATAACGTCTCCTTAGTAGTGAAGTCACTAACCTAAGCTACACACATTTCCCTAAACATTCCTTTACTCAGAGGTCATTAAATGAATTAAAATGGCCAAGGTAATATTTAGAAACTCTTTCTTGTAAAATCACGCTGTTGAAGATTACAAGCAATAAGATTAGCTCTCTTACGTCTCTCTATTGAATTCTTCAGCAGGCCGATGACGTCACAGCTCCAGCCTGCTAGGCATAATCATGGCGGATGCCGTATTTTGCAGTTTTCATCGCAGATTTTTAAGGAATATGATGATTTTTATAGAAAATGATTAATGAAAGTGTACTATAAACGTCATGAACTAACAAAATTTAAATTAAAAAGAGTATGTGATTTTTGCGGTACTTGTATTTTAATGTGTAACTCTGGGGCAATACTCCTGTATTTCGAGGGCCCACTTCAGCAGTCTCTGATTATGACCCTGCATCTTCTGGAGAAAGGCTAAGGGGATGTAGTCAGACCTAATCGTTATATCAAATACCAGGACCATATGTCTGAAATGCCTCAGAGCGAGCACAATAGCTAGGCACTCTTTCTCAATGGTGCTATAACGGGTTTGGGCTCCCTTGAGTTTCGCACTAAAGTAGGCATTTGGTCTTACACATCTTCCACTTCTTTGTTGGAGCACAGCCCCCACAGCCTCATTAGAGGCATCCGTATCCAACAGGAACTCGTGCTCATAATCCGATGTAGTCAGAAGAGGAGGGCACATGAGAATTTTCTTAACCTCGTTGAATGCTCTTTCACAATCACTACTCCAAATGAAGCGCATACCCTTCTTGGTCAGGTTCGAGATGGGTGAGATTAGGTTCGACAGATTTGGAATAAAGGATAGGTAGAAGTTAATGGAACCCACGATCGACTGCACCTGCTTAATGGAACCCACGATCGACTGCACCTGCTTAATGCCTTTGCAATTTCTGCATTGCCTCTAGATTCCCAGGGTGAGGAGCAACACCTACTCTTGATATGACATGGCCTAGATAAGTCACACGGGACTGACAAAATTGACATTTTTTTCTTTTTACAATGAGCCCTCTTTGTTTAAATTTCTCAGCACCCACTTCACCATTTCAATGTGGTCCTCAATTGTCTCACTATATATGAACCCATCATCCTGATGTGACATAGTCACTTTGTAGTTTGTTTTAATAATTTTATGTATTGGGTTACAGTAGTCCTCCCATATAAAAGGGCTACATGACACTTGCGAGTGTCGATCTCTGTATTCATTATAAATTTCCCTAGTCTTTGTTAGGACGAAATCTCCATGACCGGACATTTACCTACGTTTTGTTGTCCCAGATAAAAACCCCTAGTTGGGAGAGTATTTTTAGCTTTTGTATCACTTAATCTTAAGAAAATGTTGGAAATCATTTGAATCTCAATTATTATATTAATTTGTAAACATATTATTGTAATACATTATTATAATTATGTGCCTCCAAGGTTAGAGAAGGTTTATCTGTTTAGAACATCATCGCCCACGCTTCGAATCTAGTGTGCTGGCGATGACGTCACTTTGTGTCTGAGCCTAGAAGTGACCTGCTTGAAAGGCAGAAGTAGAGTGGGAGTTTCACCCATGCTACCACTAGAGGGCAGCCCGACGCTGGCCTTGTATATAAAAGGGGGTCGGAAGCTGCGTTCAGGATGATTCCCGATCCAGAGACCAGGACGTATTCGAGATGGAGGTCCAAGAAGACGACGACGAAGCAGATGACTTTAGCCCGGGAACATTTGTGTTCCGCCCAGACTGGGTTCCTGTTGCAATGTAAACGGTGGTTAGGCCTACCCCTCTCTAAGAAAGAGAAAACCACATGGTAATTTTTTTAATAATTTGTACTGATCAGTTTAAATTTTAGTTTTCTGGATTAGCCTTATTTGCCTTATTGTAGAATATTCAAGATTATTAATATTCTGTGTTTTGAAAGTTAGTATAATACTTAAATGGAATTTTAGATTAGATCATTGTATTTGGGTTGTGACATCCGTCTCTTTCAAGTGGTTGAAACTTGTGTTAAGTGTGAACCTTGTGGCTGGGAGACCAGGTATCGACACATCGAGGCTTCGATGTCAAATGCTTTGGCATCTCGCCAATGGATGGAGCCACCGTCGTCAACGCCAGGATCCAATCAGGAGGAAGAGCATTCGTGAATGCGGGACTGCCAATATAGGGGATATAAAAGGAGAGGCTTTCGATTTCAGAATCACTCGGGTTTTGGTTTCCATATCATGCAGTAGCATAGAAGATCTCCAGATTCCACAAATAATGTCGCCCAGTGTTCTGCGAATATGTAAGTACCTCTCTCTTGTTATTATCCCCATCGCCGAGGTCTTGAATCTTCGCCGATGCAAATGTTACCTTTACGAACGTTTTAATCAGTGTAATTGCGGTGCTGATCTCAAGGATGAATAAGTTCTTAATGTTGATCCCACTTTTCTAATTATCTTGTTAACTAACTAATTATACAGAAAACTCGTACAGCTTATTGTTATTTAAATTTGAAATGAATTTATCTCCTTATAATGGGGAAAAAATTGTGAAATAATAATTACAACTGTCAAATACTTTATCAACTGATGCTGAGAAAAAATTCTCGAAAACGTTTTTTTATTTGAAATATACCCCAAAAATTTGAATCAACCCTTCAAAATTTCATCAGTACTTCAAGATCACCGTCTTCTCCTATCAACATCATCTACACAAGAACTTCATCTACATTCCTCAATAGACTAGTTTTATTTCTCCCATCTTCAATAGACTACACAAGAACTTCATCCTCAATAGACTAGTTTCATCTCCTAAGTTTTTTCAAGTTTTGGTGACTCTAATTTAATTTTAATTTTGTTTTATTATTTCACAATTTTTTCCCCATTATAAGGAGATAAATTCATTTCAAATTTAATTAATATTTAACCTCCTTACATCAATAAAGCTTATTGTTATATCAGCTTTCACTTCATTTATTTGTCTTACACAAAATAAACCATCTTAATTTAAACTGCATCTGCCTGAGGATTATTTCTTGTTTTTTTTTTTTCCTCTACTTGTAGAAGTTTCTTTCCCTTTCAATCTTTACTACCTAATAACGATAATTATTAGAATAGCACAGGGTTAAGGATTCTCTTAATGTAGCGGGAATGGATTTTGTGGCGCCTTTTATCTGTTATTAGCAGAATTATTATGATTGTGAACTTTTATTATAGAGACGCTAATTAGGGTTAAGAATTATTAAGTTAGTTATGGATTACATTTAATATATTTTGCAAAGGATGGAACTGTTAATCTTTTACCTAATTGTATTCCTATTGGGGGGGGGGGGGGAACTTTAACAGTGTTGTCTAGTTTATTAATCAGATGTATTGTTGGCTTGTAGTTGGAAGTTAAAGTTATTTATTTGTTCATTAATTTTATTTGTGGGATTAGATTAATTGGGAGTTTATTGCCTTTAATGTAGACCTTTAGTTTAGAAGTTTGTTTGATAGAGATTATTGGAAGGGTTATGCACTATTTCTGGTTTGATAGAGAATTGTAAAACTTTAAGATCATTGATTTTATGGATTATTAATTTTATTGACTGTAAAATATCTAACTTTGTTTCTTTGAGGGTTTGCATTATTGTAATTTTGTTTGGGAACTGATTGAAGGAAGTCAAGTTTATTAATGTAAAAGGATTATTGTTGTAGCTGTATTTTGATGCCTTGTATCTCTATAAGATTGTTAAGCTGTACATTGATTAGCTAACTGGGATTGCGAGATGTCATTAGCGATTTGATGCGTTATGGAATTGTGGAAGTTAGATTATATATATATATTGATTGGATTGTTATTAGGCCATTTAGTGTGATAGCAATACTAGTGCATAGGGCAGCTAAGCAGCCATTTTGCTATGGGATTGTTTGGGGTTTTACGATTTTAGTGCATTCTTGGTACTGGTTTTGGTCTTATGGTTCGTTGGCAATGACTGTAGTGACCCGCTTTTGGATAGCTAGTCCCATCTGTTCGGACTGGATTTTGGGTTTTTGGCAGCCCGCTGGTGTAGGATCCGGTAGTTTGGCTTTAGTTTCCCACTGCAGCGACCATCCCCTTGTATCTATATGTTACTTGACGGGAGTTTCTTGTTTGTGACCAGTTTGCACGTTTAGGTTGTTGTGTCCCTAGTTTAGGTTTGACTTTATTTGTATCTGTAGTAATAGGGAGAATCTTTTGCTTAGTTATGTGCTAGTTTGCTTCATCATTTATTTTGCCACTATTTTGATCTTGCTTTAAGATGCAATTGAATAGATGTTATTTATTGGATGACTTTGTAAGGCATATATGTGTGAGTGTATTCTTAGCATAGTAGGCAACTAAACTATTATCTTGTTTTGGGAAAGGTTTGGTATTTCTTGTAGTGTGCATGCTGGATACTTGTTTTGGGTTGCCTGGTGGATGTGCGGTTTAGTTGTAGAGGTGGATTAGTCCCGTTATGGTTCGGGTTTTTGGTAGCCCACTGGTGTAGGATCCGGTGTGTTGGCTTTGGTATCCCCTTGCACTGACCAACCCCTTTGAGGCTTTATGGTAAACGACTTTAGGTTCGTGTTTGTAACCTGTATGCACACTGGGATATCTTAGTCCCTTGTTAAGGTTTGACTTAGTAGTTAGTACATGTATAACTAATTGGGAGTGTTCTTGTTTAGACTGGTGCTAAGTAATACATGGATCATAAATCTGTCACTTAATTGGTATTGATTGAGGCAGTAAATTGTTACATCTGTTTATTTGCTACTTGTTTTATTTGTATTATTGAATTATTGTATTTATCTGCTTATGGAACCTACTTTATTTATATCATTTTCGTCCCAGCCCTTACTTAATTTATGTTGGCAGCCTTCTTAGGGAATCTAAAATCATATCACCACACTGAAAACAGTGAATCCCTTTACCCACACGCTCTCCCAGGACACCAGTCATATACGCCTGAAATGCGTGGGATGAGTTTTTCGCTCCTTGTGGCATTCTTGTCATCTGATACTTTCCCCATGGTGTTGAGAAGGCAAAGCACTTCCTGATTTCCTGAGCAAGGGGAAGCTGAAAGTACCCTGAATTCAAGTCAATAACAGACAAAATAGTACTTTTCTTTGTGTCGTTTATTATGTCCGGTATTCTGAGGAGTGGAAAGTCCATAGTCTCAGTTTTGTCATTGACTCTCCTCAAGTCCAGGGTAAATTTGATGTCACCGTCCTGTTTAGGGACTATATGGATTGGAGAGTTCCATTCCGAATCACTCTGCTCTATAATTCCAGCTGACAAGTATTGCTCAAATTTCTCTCTTAATTTGCTCATATATATTTGAGGGATAGGGTATTGTTTCGTATATGATGGTGTGGTCAAGGTCAGTGGAAAGAAAGGTCCCGCAATGCGCAGGGTGGGCTTCACTACGGGGAAGCGACATGACGTCACCGGCACCAACAGCTAAAATGCTTGCACTTAAAAACATTGTCATGTAAAATAGAATTAGAAGAATCTAATGGGAAAGTAAGTTGTAAGAGCAAGAAAAACATACAAATGATAAATTCGATAAAAAGCAACGAAAAAAACTCTTTATTTACAAAAAAGTTTATTTTATTTTAATCAATGAAATAAATAAATTAGCTTACAAATTTTTTAATTTTTATATTTTTCTGTTTAAATTCATGAAGAAGATTACGGTTCATATCTCTTAATCTGATATAAGTTCTCGTTTTAATAAATTTTTGTATAATTTCTTGTGGTAACATAATTTTTTTCTTCCAAAGCTTTTTCAGCTAACTGACAAACATTGGTTATTATTTTCTGTTCTTTTCTTAAGCTAGAGCCATGGAAACTTTCGAAAATGTCATTCATTACTTCGGAAGCTTTTAGTAATTTATCAGAAGGATAGCTTAAATATCCTCTTGATAGCTGTAATAACCAATCGAATTCGGCTCCATCTTTAACTTGTAACTCTTTAGTAAATACACCTAACTCGGAATACTTTTTTCGAAATTTGTGTGCTATGAAGCCACTTAAATATTTTAATCCTTCTTTTTTCATTTTCTCTCCAATAATTGCCTTCTCGGATATTTTTAATAAATTTAATTGATCTGAGCTCACAACATCATAATCAAATACTACAGCAGGAAATTCCACATCCAAAGAACTTTCAACTGAGTCTTTTGCATCAGTATTATGGTCATCAGTAGAATGATCATCAATTAAGTCACTGCAAAAGGATGTAGTTATTAAAATAGTTTCTCTCTTTGAAACACTTTCCATATTGATAAGCTCATCATCATTATTTTTATCCACAGTATTTACACCTTTTGTACTTAATAGTTTTCCTGATTGTCTGCCAAGTAAATACCATTTCAAACGATACTTAAATTGTAAGGCACAAGGATGATCATTGCTAGCTCCCATTCCACGAATAACAGAGAAAAAGTTTTCCAAGATATCTTGGTTAACTCTAGCTGTCAAAATGTATTTTATGCCATATAATTGTTGCAAATGGGCAAATAAACCAATTAAAGATTTGTTTGTTAGAATAATTCCTTTCTGGAATGGTAATAATGATTCTCTTTGTCCAGCTCGTATGGTTATTATCAAATTGCTCATTTCATCCAAAAGTTGTTTTTGTGGCTCAATATTCATTCCAAATGCATTAGCTGTATCGTAGCTTCCAAATTGTGTAAATGCATTTACCATATCAAACCAGTCATTAATTATATTAACCAGCTTCCCATCAGACTTTGAAACTGAAGATGAAACAATCCCTTCATCACCAAGAAATTTAATTGCTGTAGCCACTGTACGTGATAAAAGTTGTGCAGCCAACAAAACTTTTTGCCTACTAGTCTTTACACAATTAAGATGAGCTGGTGTTATTCTAAATAAAAGCGTTACCTCACACTTGTGTGAGATAGCTAACTCTAACAAAGCCTTGTCAATGACAATATCATTTTTAATCTCCTCTCCCAACTGTAATAATTCCTTATTAATAAGAGAGTTTACATTTTTTTTTTCTTCAAAACAAATCCATGATCTATAAGATTGTTTCGGATCAATTTTAACAAGTGCGGCACATCTACAAAAACAAAAAATTTTTTAGTATCATCACAGGGATGTTCACAGTAAGTCTTATCATTGGTATAAGGAAACATTATTCACGAATCTCTCCATAATGCATTATTGTTTGGTCCCAAATCGCATGTAACAGATACCACAATGTAATTACAATCGTATAGTTTTTTCATAAGTTGAAAAAATAACTCTTTCCTTAATTGCACATCAAAATCATAATAAACTGGCTGCTTCCAGTTTCCAATCAAACCTCGAGCCGTGGCCCCCACACTTTTTCAGTTGCCTTATCAATATCATTTTTATTTGAGAGATATATTTCGTCAAATGTTAACACAACTAATCTTTCCCATTCGCTTAATTCTTGACTTTTCAAAGCCATTATATCCAAAACATCATCTAATATTCCTTGCTCAAAGTTTAAATGTTTTATCCAGTTTCTTAGTGTTGTCTCACAAGGTAAAGGAACTTTTTTCACTTCTCTTAAATATCTATAGCATCTTGCGCTCATGCTACGTAGTGTTATAGCCGTAGCAATATCCTCTTTTTCCCACAATGACCTCTTAACATTTAACAATCGCTGAACTTGCCCAGGAGTAAACATTGACTTTAAAATATTCATATATTGCATACTCTCCGTTTTATGGAATAGTACCTCTTCTTTTAACCTTTTATTTTCTTCTTCTATTATTTTGTATTTTTGTTCCCAACTCTTTTCTATGACTACATTAGGCAAGTTTACATCTGATGCTCCTGTTGTGTCTGCTTCTGCTTCATCAGTCTGTAAATCTTGGATTGCTTCTTCTTTTTCTTCATGTCTATAATTAGAGTTATTCAGTGAAAAACGGTTTAAATAAATTATAATTTACCCAATTACCTTTTCCTGTTTGCTCTCTTAATTGCTAGTGCCACTCTAGCTACATTTGATTCAATTTGTTGCTCCTTTTTCGGAAGATTTTTGGATGGGATGGTATTTTTTTTTAATAACAGAGGTACGTGCATTATTTTATGTTTCATTAAATTCTGATAGTCGTCATCAGTAAAATGTGCCGAACAAACCCTTGCTTTAACAAGAAAAACATTTTAATAGGTCTATTTAGAAAGATAAAAATGCGATAAGCTATGTACTTGCCATTTGTCACCTCCATTCTGTCCTTGCGCCGACATAAATTTAACCATTGTCTTTGATAACATTGGTTCTTTGGGAACCGATAGAAGTGGAGGTTTAATTCCTTAGCCTTGTCAGTATGATTCGAACACCCAAAAACTGCACATACAGGCATTGCGAAGTTAATTTTTTAGCTAGCGCACGCCAAAATATCGTGTAGCATCGTGCTACTGGGCAGCGATCTTGGTGCCAGTGACGTCACTTGCGCAGTAGCAGCAAATTTTGCGTCAAGCATTGCAGGACCTTTCTTTCCACTGACCTTGGGTGTGGTCATGTCAATTTTAAAATTTATTGACATATCATTCACTCCTGACAGTGTTTCTAATTCTTCCCCAAAGCATTCATTGAAACCCTCTAGCATTTCCAAAAAACGTTCCCTTTCAGTTGACCCAAATTGGTTTTCTTCATCAATGATGTAGAACATCTCACTCCGAGAAAAGTATCATACACTTCCCTTTCCCCAATATTGAATGCAACTTTCGTTATCAAGTCATTCCCCGCAGTACCTTTGAAGTCTTTACCATGTAAGTCCATCACCAAGAACTGTCTTCTACCAGCTTCCATCCCATTTACACTTACATTTGCTATCACAGCTTCCTTTACTTCCCTAATGCCATCCCCAATACCCTTCACACGGAAATAGCAGTCTACCTTTTCAAACTTTCCCATAAATCTCCTAACCACGAAAGTTTGGAAAAGCGGGGCATGATGGGGAAAAAAGGAGTGGAGGAGAGGGGAGCAGCAGAGCATGGGAGTGGATTAGCATGAAGGCAGCTGAGCACATGGAAAGTGAAAGAAAGGAAATCTTCAACAACCACCAGCTGTTATCTTAAATGCCAGGGAGAACATCAGTGTGTGCCCATGTTAAATGTATAGAACTGTCAGAACTTGTGACTGAACATACATGTGGTGAGAGTATATTTTTTTTTTTCTTCGTTTCCCTTTCATGCAGAGGTCGGGGTTTTTAGAGTTGTGACTGTTTGAATTGCACTGTTGAACTTGTGAACTATATGAGAAATCTGTGAAATGTGTTTAGAAAGGAGAAGTTTTTGTAAAGAAAGTGGGATATATTGAGAGACGCAGTTCAGAATACGCAAAATTTGAACTTCGTGAGATAGGCCTAAAAGTTTTTTTCTGTTTTTTCCGTTTTATTTTTTTTCTTGTTATTCATCATTGTATATGTCATTTGTATTTTTTTTAGAACATTTTAATTATCATTTATTAAATCATATCATATAGTACAATTTCTGTGCCTCCTTATTTTCAACCACGTGCACAACGATCCTAGAAGAACCTTTTGCTGATACACATCCCTGTATCGGTCTCAATGGCCAACTTTTGCTTCAAGACATCGCGAGAAGAGTGGGAATTGCAACAACATCAAGTGTAGATCTAAAGTAAGATTACATGGCTAAAAAATTATTTAAACTAGCAGTGGCATACTTGGAGAGGTCTATTCATTGTGAGCCTTTAAAAATTTTGTTCGGGAAAACTCAGATTTTTTATGTAAAAATAGATATAATTTTATTTGTAATTAATTATTCTATTTTTTCTATTCTTTAAGTTTTTTTTACTGTTTTTGCAGACAGTGATTGTTGAGTATATATTGTTTTAATAAATGTTAATTAAAAAAATCTCCACGTGATTATCACTGTCTGCATCTAGTTGACCATCGCGAATAATTTTCGTGATCACGAGGATGTGTGTCCCACTATTGTTGATGTTCTTTCCGTGGTTACTGTTTTTTTTTTATTTCAGACAGACCACTTCCAACTTATGGCTTGACCAGTCGTCCCTCCTTCTGGTCCTCCACGTCCTTCCTAACCTGCAGCATGGCGTTCAACTTCCATTTATCATTTTCATTCCAATGCTCTGCAAATTACTCCTACCCTGCCGTTCGATGTTTAGTTTCTTATTGAATTTCTCACTTTCTCGCGGTAGCCATGATTCTTTACCGAGCAACATTGTTTTGCGGGTTTACCTATAAGGTAATAATGAAATTTCTTTTAATGCTATTTTAACAATAACACGCATAAGGGACTCCATGCTGCACATTTCAATTCTTATTTCCCATTAATAATTAATTATGATTTCGCAGTCTTTCTTTAGATATTAAATGGGAATTTGAAATTTCCTTTTCCTTATTCTTTTAAGGAATTGGTCTGTCTCAATTCTTTTTATATTTAATCTCAGTTCGCTCAATGTAGCAATTAATATTTCTCGTTACAGTGTTTTGATGTATTTAATGTACATTTAAGTATTTCTTTATTTTATTCCGAGAATATTTTCTTTTGTAATTGAGATCGCAATGCCTATTCCTCAATTAAATCATATTGTATAGACCATTCTTTTGTACAGAATTTTTGTATTTTATAAATAAATATCGCAATTTTTAAACCAAAGTAAAAGTCTTTTAACGAGCCACGTTTACTCTTAAGTTTTGGGGTTCTTTCTTTTAAAGTACCACTCATTAAGTTCTATTTATTTTGCTTCCCCCTCTGAACAAATTTTTTTTTTGAATTTTCGTTAAGAATTTTTACCGTATTAATTCTAATCGTTTTCATGTGTTTATTTTTAAGATATTTCAAAATTTAATCAAAAAAACTAAAGAGTCAGAGCCATGGATGTATCTCCTAGAATTTTAGTTTTTCGGATTTTTCATAGAATGTATAGTCCCTTCGCTCTGTGTTATATTCATTGATTTATTATTTAACCAATTTGAGTAATAATTATCAAGAGATTGATAATCAATTTGAGTAACAATTATTCAACTTCTTGAGATTGTTCTGTTTACCTACAAGTGTAATTATCCCGGGCAACGCCGGGTCCTCTGCTAGTATTCATATACAAAGACATCATCATATTATTTATCCGTTGCTTTTAAAATGACAACATAGAACTTCAAATTATATTTTACATTCTGTATGTACAATTTATGTGGTGTCCATACAATAAAGTCAAGATGGTCAGCCTTGTAAACATGCATTGTAGCTTGAATTTGGTAATATTGGTGCTGTGCATCCAAATGCAACAATCCATCCTTACCCTTAACCAAGTATTGGGCACATTGAGGCTGTTAATCCCTAATCGAATACTGACACTTAAACTCCGTCAATGTTCCAGATTGTGAAAATACCCCGTCAGTGGATGCTGCTAAATAATTACGCTCACTGTCAATCTTTATTCCACTACTAGCAGAGTACCCAGCGTTGCCCGGGATAATTACACTTGGAGGTAAAGAGAACAATCTCAAAAAATTAAATTATAACTCCTAATCAATACAACACGGAACAAAGAAGCTCTCCATTCTACAAATAATATGAAAAACAGGAAGCCTAGGTGATATACAGTGACTTTATCGAAACTATTCTTGACTTGCCTCACCACTGCAGATCATCACCGTGAGGAGGGGGGGGGGGGGTAGACACAGAAGTTACAAAGCGTTGTAATTGACGAATGTCACAAGATACTTTAGACTCAAGTTTTTCTTGCCCTTGACGTACAAGCTCTTATACACCTTGCACTATTAGAAATTCCCTTTGTTCAGTTGTATCAAATGCCCGCATAGCTTGTTCTGTTTTAGTTGCAGAGTTTCTCTGACCAATACTCGTTCTTTCTCTTTCCTTTCCAGACACATAAATTTTTGCCAGTCATCTGGACGTTTGATAGGGAGCTCAAGGGAGAGACACGTGACTCTTTTGCCCCATCAATAAACGCTGCCTTATTAATGTTCTGTCACTGCATCATCACTTTATGCTCGTTATCAATAATTCTTGGAAACGAACGTTCAGTCATCGCAAAGGCGGCAAGGATCTCAGTTTCCAAAATATAAACATTCCCACAGAATATAGTCAAGATGTATTTTTATGAAATGTTCGGATCTGCTATGCTACCAAATAAGGTAGGTGATAACCCCCGGAGTGGCTCGGACTTTTTTTTTTTGGAATAAATTTTGCAATATCTTAAAAATAAACACATGAAAACGCTTAGAATTAATACAGTAAAAATTCCTAATGAAAATTCGAAAAACATTTTTTTAAAGGCTCACAATGGATGGACCTCTCCAAGGATGCCACTGCTTGTCTAAATAATTTCTTACTCACGTAATCTTACTTTAGATTTACACTTGATGTTGTTGCAATTCCCACTTTTCTCTCGATGTCTTGAAGCAAAACTTGGCCATTCATCACTTTGTGTAGTCTAGCGGTCGCCTATTCTTCTAATTACCATTTGCTCAATACAGCACGGAGCTAAAGGATTGCTTCCTCTGTCGTCTTTCCACTCTTTCTCAATAGTTTGCTAACTCTCCATTATCTCCATATACTGATCATTTTTAAAGATTTTCAAGAAATTGTTAAGTACTAAGAACTCTCTTTTCTAAGAAAAGCCTGAATAACAGGAATTCTATGCGTTGTTACAAATTGAAACTTATCTCTATTGAACAAACTTTGCCTTGCATTGTTGGTCATGAGATATTTATCATTAATATGCCTTGCCATAACCATGAATATCGATTTTTTATCAATAAATATTATTTTTTCGAAATCAGAGGTAGACCGTGACCTTCCTCATGAGTGAAAGTCATCTATGGAAAATTTCATCAAGATCGGAATAAAACTGCAGATTTGTATAAGAAACAAACAAACAAACCCACAAACAAACATCCTTCTTTATATATATAGATTCACTAGCAGAGATACCCGGCATTGCCCAGGATAATTACAGTTATAGGTAAGACATAGAAGCTCTTATACCCTCTTGCTCTGTTCGAAACTCCCGTTGTTCAGATGTTTCAAATGCCCGTATAGCTTTTTCTGTTTTAGTTGCAGAGATTCTCTGACCAATACTCGTTCTTTCTTTTTCCTTTTGATAGGGAGCTCAAGAGAGACACGCATGACTCCTTTTCCTCATCAATAGACGCTGCGTTATTAATGTTTTGTCACTGTATCATCATTTTATGCTCGTTATTAATAATTCAATCATCGCATTATCAGCATCTCAGTTACCAAAATATACACATTACCACAGAATATAGTCAAGACATATTTTTATGAAATGTTTGGATCTGATGTGCTGCCAAATAAGGTAGGTGATAACCCCGGCGTGGCATGGACTTTTTTTTTTGATTAAATTTTGCAATATCTTAAAAATAAACACATGAAAACGCTTAGAATTAATACAGTAAAAATTCCTAATGAAAATTCGAAAAACATTTTTTTAAAGGCTCACAATGGATGGACCTCTCCAAGGATGCCACTGCTTGTCTAAATAATTTCTTACTCACGTAATCTTACTTTAGATGTACACTTGATGTTGTTGCAATTCCCACTCTTCTCTCGATGTCTTGAAGCAAAACTTGGCCATTCATCACTTTGTGTAGTCTAGCATTCGCCGATTCTTCTATTGACCTGCTTACTATTTGCTCAATATAGCACGGAGCTAAAGGAGTGCTTCCTCTGTCGTCTTTCCGCTCTTTCTCAATAGTCTGCTAACTCTCCATTATCTCCAGTTACTGATCATTTTTCAAGATTTTCAAAAAATTGTTAAGTACTAAGAACTCTTTATAAGAAGCGCCGGAATAACAGGAATTCTATGCATTGTTACAAATTGAAACTTATCTACATTGCACAAACTTTGCCTTGCATTGTTGGTCATGAGATATACGAGGCATGTTTTTTAAGTAAGTACCGTTTTGCGATTCCGCGCCGCAGCGTTACGGTCGGCGTTCCGCGCATGCGCGCTGGTTAACTACGTCTCTTGTCTACGCACTGACGTTATTACAGTCTGATTCTTCATTGTATACGTTGTTTACTGAGTGTTTAAGATGCCTCCGACAATCGTGAGTCCCGCCGATTGTGAAGTACGGGCTGTTATACGATTTCTTAGTGCTAAAGGCGTAAAACCGATCGATATTCATCGTGAGATCTGTGAAGTGTACGGACAAAACATTATGAGTGATGGAATGGTAAGGAAATGGGTGAGAGCATTTAAAGATGGCCGCACAAATGTGCATGATGAAGAACGGAGTGGGCGTCCTTCGGTCGTTAATGAAGATTTGGTGCAGAAAGTGGACGAAAAGGTGAGAGAAAACAGACGCTTTACAATTTCATCTTGTGCGACTGCTTTCCTCAATATTCTTGTAGTGTTTTGTATCGCATTGTGACCGAGAACTTGAATTACCGGAAATTGTGTTCACGTTGGGTTCCAAAAATGTTGACGGATTTGCACAAAACCCAACGTTTAGGCAGTGCATTGACTTTACTTGAGCACCACAATGAAGGTGAAGATTTTTTAGACCAAATTGTTACTGGTGACGAAACATGGGTGGCCTACGTCACACCAGAATCGAAACAACAATCCATGGAATGGCGACATTCATCATCACCCAAAAAAGTGAAGTTTAAGCAAACAATTTCTGCCCGGAAAATCATGTGTACAGTTTTTTGGGACAGAAAAGGAGTATTGCTAGTGGAGTTTCTGCCTCGTAATGAGACAATCAATGCAGCGTCTTATTGGAGACATTGAACAATCTGCGTCGTGCAATCCAGAACAAAAGACGTGGCAAGTTGAGTAAGGGTATCGTTTTGCTGCATGACAATGCCCGTCCACATGTGGCTAATCGGACCAAAGATCTCATCAAATCTTTTAAATGGGAAACTCTAGATCATCCTCCATACAGCCCGGATCTGGGGCCCAGCGACTACCATTTGTTCCTGCACTTAAAGAAACACCTGGGTGGTCAGCGTCTTCAAGACGATAACGAAGTCAAAACATTTGTGATACAGTGGTTAACAAGTCAGGCGGCAGAATTTTATGAGGAGGGTATTCAAAAACTGGTGCCACGTTATGACAAGTGCCTCAATATTCACGGAAATTATGTAGAAAAGTAGATTAAGGTACAGGCTTTCATGTAAAAATAAAATTATTGCGATATCTTTGCATGTCTTTTTTTTAATTCCAAAACGGTACTTACTTAAAAAACATGCCTCGTATATTGTTGATCCTTGCATTGTTGGTGCATTATGTGTTGACACCATTGTTGATACCTATTGTTGCACAAACTTTTACTTGCATTGTTGGCCATGAGATGTGTATTGTTGGTCCGTGCAGAGTGTAAATAGTGTGTTGATACCATTGTTTTACCTATTTTTGCACAAACGTTTCCTTGCATTATTGGTCATAAGATATTTCTCATTATTATGCCTTGCGATAACCTCAATAATTATTATTTTTTTGAAATCTGAAGTAGACAGTGACCTTCCTCATGCTTTGAAGGTCATGTATGCAAAATTTCATCCAGATCGGAATAAAACTGTAGATTTGTATAAGAAAGAAACAAACAAACGCACAAACATACCCACAAACAAACATCCTTCTTTCTACAGGGTGTCTCAGAATTCATGGTACAAACTTCTAGGGGTGATAGGTAGTGCTAACAGGAACAATGATTTCCTATGCCATTTTTGCCTTTAAGCCCTCTTGTGGGAGATAAACGCCACTAAAGGTGGGGTTGCTGCCCTTGGATGGTGGCTGCCGGAAGATCACAAGCTTGCTATTGTTCGATACCTCAACAAAAGTGGAATCTTCTGTTTCCAAAATCAGTGAATTTGTTGATAATACATTTACTATTAAAGTTCACCCATCATTTCCAAAGAAACAGAATATCACGTGGCAGTATTATTGAAACGTCTTCTACTGCATCTCATGGAGCATTACAGCATCACTGTGTGGGTGGATATGGTTCTCATCTACGGAGAAGCATGGTGCAGTGGGCGTGCTGCTACATGGCTGTATCGAGAGCGTTTTCCACAGCGACATGTACCATAGTACAAAATCTTTGCCGTATTGTACAACGTACGAGGGAGACTGGAACTATCAATGTCCATAGATCAAATGCAGTTCGCCTACGAACCTCTCGGACAGACCTACTGGAGGACAAGGTGCTTGAAGAGATTGGTGAAAATCTATCCACCAGTACACGAGCTGTGGCAGCTGTATGCTCAAGACTGTTTTGTAAATGTTTAACATTACCATCTCTCAGTAATGACATTTGTGTGCAATAAAATTATGTGAATTACAAAATACTGGAGTCCAAAGTGCTTTTGTTTGTCTAGTATTGTAGACATAATTCTAATACTACTGTATTCCCATTAAATTTTAATGTACAACACGCAATTATCTTTTAATACATAGAAGCTTGTGATCTTCAGGCAGCCACCCTCCAAGGGCAGCAACCCCACCTTTTAGTGGCATTTATCTCCCACAGGAGGGTTTAATGGCAAAAATGGCATAGGAAAACATTGTTCCTGTTAGCATTACCTATCACTCCTAGAAGTTTGTACCATAAATTCTGAGACACCTTGTATATACAGGGTGAATACAAAAGTCTGAACGCCCCTTTTATTTTTTGAACCGAAGCAGATATGTCAATTTTGATGAATCCAATGAATAGGAAGTTGTGGGTGGCCTATCCCATGGTGCACTTTTCATCATCCCAAATATGCAAATTAGGACACATTCAAAATTTATCTCAAAAACCATAAGGGATAGAGAAAAAAACCAAATTGCCACCTTGTTCAGCATAAAAAAACAATCAAAACAAAAAAAAATCATTCAAATCGGACCAACCAATCACCCACAATCACGTGGTGAACTGTTTGTAGCTTACAAACAGTCACACTGCACAAACAAGTTACTTCAAACAGTTTAAAAAAAAAGTTAATCAACAAAATGCTCGATGTGACGACCGTGGGCATCATAACACAATTGGGCACGGAACCTAACTAATGCCAAATTCGTTGAACCAGATCCTCCAGTGAGGCGGGCTGCGTAGCTTAAACCTTGTCCTTCAGGTACCCCCACAAGAAAAAGTCAAGTGGTGTAAAATCAGGGGAGCGGGGTGGCCAACGAACTGGTCCTCCTCAGCCAATCCATTGTTGTCCAAACATCTCACTTAGACGCTCGCGAACGACCAACCCGTAATGTGGAGGAGCTCCATCATGCTGAAACCACGTGCGCTGATACAAGGCCAATGGCAAATTGTCAATGAAGTCTGTAACTACCATGTTGAGAATTTCAGCCTGGTAGCGTTCTGCAGTCAGTGTTCCATCGTAAAAATACGGTCCAACCGCAGTGTCATTGTACAATCCACACCACACATTGATTTTCCAGTTCACTTGATGAGTTGCTTCTTGCAGGCATCGTGGGTTTTTGTCTGCCCAATGATGATGGTTGTGCCTGTTGATAACTCCATCCCTGGTGAACTGGGCTTCATCTGTCCACAACACCTCATGAATGAAGTTTGGATTGTCATCCAGGCAGGTAAGTAACCAGTTGCAGAAGGCGGCCCTAGCAACATAATCCAATGGCAGTAACTCCTGGTGACAATGAATGTGGTATGGATGAAAATGATGTGCGTGTAGAATGTTGAGAACAGTTCTCTGATGGCACCCAACACCTGCAGCAATTGCTCTGCTGCTTGTGTGGGGATTTGCAGCAACTGCAGCCAGAACTAGTGTTGTTGTATCCTCGTTGTCTTGTGCCCTTGGTCGTTCTCGTTCTGCATTAACATTCCCTGTAGCCTCGAATCTTTGAATAATGCGACGCATTGTTTGACGAGATGGATGGCGTTCGTTAGAGTATCTGTCTCGGTACAACCTAACTGCAGCATGTAGGTTTCTCCTTGCCTCTCCGAAGCAGAAATTAGCTTGCCATCCTGGAATTTTTCTGTCTTCTGTGGGCTAAAACATGCCTTTTATTTGCTTTTCCGCATGAAAGTGAATGTGAGTATGGTAATTTATGTTAATTTTTTGATTTGCATGCTTTACATGGTAGAAATATCAACATTCAGTTTTCCTTGTGCAGGGTGGCTGTTTGTGAGCTACAAACAGTTCACCACGTGATTGTGGGTGATTGGTTGGTCCGATTTGGATGGTTTTTTTTTCTTTTGTTTGTTTTTTTATGCTGAACAAGTTTGCAATTGGATTTTTTTCTCTATCCCTTACGGTTTTTGAGATAAATTTTGAATGTGTCCTAATTTGCATATTTGGCATGATGAAAAGTGCACCATGGGATAGGCCACCCACAACTTCCTATTCATTGGATTCATCAAAATTGATGTATCTGCTTCGGTTCAAAAAATAAAAGGGGGGTTCAGACTTTTGTATTCACCCTGTTTAGAAGATTAAGCATCTTTTCTCTCACAATTTTTTCATAATCTCTCTTCGCTCACTGTTCTTTGGTTATTCCTCATGTAGTTGCTTTTGAAGAAAAATTTTTGGCTTGAATTTGTCTTAATGCAGGTCCCAATGCAAGGTTTCTGGATTTCACAGTTTTGACCACATAACCAAGCACGGAGGCTGTGATTCGGCTCTGGCGAACCTTTCTCCACAGTTTGCTATTTCTCTGTTTTACTGTCATCCTAAAAATTTTCTCTGACTGAGCTGGAGATACTGCATTCCTGCAGTCAAGAAGGTGTCGGGCCAAATTTCCTACATAATTATAATCATGACAATAAGCCTTAACATTAAGAGATCTTGGAATAAGGCATGGGGAAGGAAGTGAAGTATTCAGTAAAATATTTTGGACCATATCGCCATATTCAGGTTTAATCTCTACGTTTGGACTTTTAATTCCTAACATGTTTTGAACTGAGCATGGTTGTACCATCATTCCAGCTGGAGGTCTATGCCAAGTTTGCAGTCGGCTAGTTTTTGAAACAAGTTCAACAAAAATTCAAACAAATTTAAACAAAAGGCCTGTTTCGCCATGGTATGCCAATGCTGCTACATGTTTACATGCAGTAGACCAATCACAAAGGGACCCTGCTACGCAATTACATGCTCCTTGCAGAATCCCATTTTCCTTTTCCGCACCAAATAAAATTTTCATTATAGTCCTTATTTTTTGACTGTTCTGCAGCACATAACGCCTTAAAAAATGGCCATTTGTTGTATGTGAAGATTCAACATCTTTCAAAAATTTAGAAAGGAATAGTCTCCGTCCTCTTGATGCTGAAGATAACGCAGATCTTTCTTCAAAAACACAGATGAAGGGCATTTAAATTACATCCACTTCTGAAGCGTATGTGGGGAACATTTGTAATGGGAACAAACAAAGTACTGGCAGGGAATGCTAAATTAGTTTTACTGTTCACAACAGTAGTTTGCACAAGACTCCTGTTTGATTGTTTTCTTCCCACTGATTTAACCTGGAATAAAATGAGTAATTATGCACGCTAAATTCTGTGAGATTAAATTATCTGTTGTAGGCTATCCCGATATTTAACATCATATCTCTTCTTAAATCGTAATTCATAATAAAATTTGCTTACCTATTAGTCAATATGCGTTTATTTTCGCTAGTTTTTGCTCCTATTTGCCGAAGTTTTAATTTCAAGTCTCTAACTTGCATTTTTTCCATAATTTTATAAATAAATTAGACCGAAATACATAAGAGTGCGATGAAACGTGCTTTGATGTGATAAACCGTAGGTGCTGCCAGATAGAATTGGCATTGCAATCACCCTATTATTAAAGGACAAGTACCACTTAAAAATGAATTTTTGTCTAAACAATCTAGAGTAAAAATATATTAATGTAGTAATATTAAAAATTGTCAAAAATCTCTCTAAATATATAAAAACGGCGTTTATATACTCATTTCGTAAAATCTGTCGTGCTCCATTTTGGATTGGAGCGATCGTCTCTGTGACGTCATGGGCCTGAACGTCTCCAAGATGCTTAGCGAGATGTAGCTTGTTTTCATATTGCGAGGTGTACGATATGGCCAACTACGGCTCGGATAGCTCTTCTGAATCCACTTCAAGCGACGAAAGTTTCGATGGAGATTTTCAAAACAATTCAGCAAATTATTTTGAAAATCGTGAAATTATGCCATACGCATTTGAACCAAAAAAAAGCGATTTGCCAGCGGAACTTCTGGGCGACTGTCATGATGGGGTAAACGCCCCTCCCACACCGCCGCCCGCTCTTGTTTCAACTGATCTCTGGTAATTTTTTTCTTTTTAGACTATTGTAAATTATTTATTTATATAATCATACATGCAGTATAAGAATATTGCTTCATTTTCAAAATATTTTAGGTGTAAATGTCGGCATTGTCAGGAAATGCCCACTGATCAAGAAAGCATCTGCTGTCATCAGTATGATGAAGTCGCAAAGCATATTCCCGAGGATTTTACATGCATATTAGACAACGATGCATTTAAAAAAATTGCCTCGACAGAGATGTTCTCTCTGTTGCCTATATAGGTTTATGCCAATTTTCAGCGATTCCAGACGCCCCAGTCAATGAGTAAGGAATGAATGCACAATGAAAAACGTTTAATTTGTATGATTTTTAAACAGTTATCTAACAATTTTTATTATTGATACAGGCAATATAGGTACACTAGTTATCGGCAATTTACGAATTGGATCTGGGGTAGGCTTGGGAGAAATAACAGAAAAATTCTTCCAAGTTGTGTTGTGAACATTATCAGGAATGAATTTCCATCTGAGGAATATTGTGGTTTTAAATACCGAAGATATTAAAGACATGTTTATACCATATTTATATGTGTTCTTTTCTTTCTTTCTTTTTTATTTATTTATTTTTCTTTTATTTTTAATAAACTAAATCATTATAAAAAACAACATGACCCTCCTCTATACATTTATTCCTACTTAGTTTATGAATGAATGTAAAGCTGTTTCCTTTATCTGTTTATCAACAAAATTTGATTTAATTGATTGATACTTTCTATTTTCAGTTATGTAACCATCTTCAGTGGTTTTATATGGTCTATATATACATAATTGATAAACTGAAGTATGTTATATTAACACAATGAAAATAATGAGATTATATTCTTTCTAATGAATATCCCAAATTGTAAGTATCAAAATATGATTTGTAATCTCATTAATATATATAGAGCATAGAAAAAGTACTGAAGAGCTTATATAGCTGAAACCGAAATGATAAATCCACCATATAAAAAATGTTATGAAAAGAAACCATCAATTAAAGAATTAGAATAAACAACATGACCCTACTTCTCTATACATTTATTCCTACTTAGTTTATTATATTCATTCATATGCTGTTTTTCTTTATTAGCTTATTAATAAAATTTGATTCAATTGAGATTTTTTATTCACAACATTTATGCTATGAAAACTTAATAGTTGGCTTGTTTGGTAGTTGGGTGATAGCATTTCTATGTCTTTAAGTAGTGATTTATTGCTGACAATTTCTTCGATCTTCTTATAGGCTGGTGAATCTAAAATGAAACCAATGGATTGAGTATTCTCACACCGAAATGCATTGCAATGAAACATACAAATTATAGGCACTCACCTGCTTTTAACCATACTTTATTCTTATCATCTGATAAATCACCATGCATGCACTTTGGGAAAACAGTGCCATGACCATCACAAATATTCCTTATGAGCACAACAATAATATCTGTAGATTATATATTTC
>JAHWFO010019795.1:131593-165801 GCA_023313115.1 Rhysida immarginata | reverse complement strand
CACTTTTATCACTATTTTTTGTGTGTATAAGTGTTCCGAGGCCTGCAACGGGTGTCCCTTAGGGAACAGTTTTAGGTCCAATATTGTTTATTCTATAACTTAATGATATATTTAATTTATCATTAAGAGGTAAACTACAAGCATATGCAGATGATTTGGTGCTGATATATGAAAATGATTATGAGGTAAATATTATTAATGCGGAATGTGATCTAATTTTAACCGACTTCAAAAAAGGTGGTTATTAATTTGACGCGTATGTATGTAATATTGTTGGAGTTGCACATTATTTGTATATGTTAGTCTATGTGGGCTTCTAAACAGGTGTGCCAAATTTCATAAGTGTGTGCATGTATGTATGCTTGTCCACGTATTTCTCAGAAACTAGAAATGGAATTGCAATAATTCTTTTTTTATTGGATTAAGTATCTTTCAACTTAGGGAATAGTCCAAGTTTCATCAAAATCGGTCAATAGTTTTCAAAATATGGACTGGTTATAGCTAGACGATAGTGAAAGTTTCATCAAAGTCGTTTTTTTTTTTACTGTTTAATCTTGTTAACAAAGTCTTAAATATGGTGCTAAATTAAAAAAATTATAAATTGGATTTGCAAATTTTATATTCTATATTATCTTTTGAATTTTGAATATTGTATTAGACTTTTTTTTTTTTTTTTTTTTTGCTGAAACTATTAATTTGTATTTATTTTATTTTTATATTAAATATTCTATGTTTTTATTTCAAGTTCATTGGTACCTCGGATTACGAGCTTAATCCGTTCCTGGAACTCGCTCGCAATTCGAAACACTTGTAAAGCAAAGCAAGTTTTCCTATAGGAAATAATGAAAACTGAGGTAATTTGTTCCACAACCAAAAAAAAATTATATGTACATGTATAAGCTATTCAAATTTTAATTCTTTGTAATTGCAATTCAAAAATGATTAAATGAAAATATAAAACTAGAAACAAAACAAATTACAGTATGTAAAACTCTAGTACATGTATGTACATCTATCATTAAATAAAACGTCATTTACATTATCCAATTTTAAAACATAGGCGTTTCAAAATTAAAATGATCACACTGGAATTTTAAACAGAGCAAGTATTCAGAAAAACATTTCACGATATGTACATTTAACGAGTTAACTAACTTGCATGAGAGGATAAAGGAAAGAAGGAGAATTTGTCGGGACGGCTTGCACACTCACCTGTGGAATCACTCTTCACTGGAATCTCTTTCTTCTTGTGTAACTTTGACAAGAAACCTATCCTATGATACTTGCTTCTGCCTCCTCTTGAGAATTTTGCGGAAATGTGACATTGCATTATCGTTAAAAAGATTCATCGCTTGCATTGCAACAGCTTTATTTGGGTGGTTCCATTCCACAAAATTCTGCAAAGTTTCCCACATTTTACACATCTCCTTAATTTCATTTGAAGTGAGGGGTTCTTCAGTTTTGTGTTCCTCTTCGTCAGACAAGATTTCCTCCATAGCATCATGCTGTTGCTCATTATGCAGCTCATCGGTCTCGGTGACTCAGGGGTTGCGTGATCGCCTCTGATGCCCGAGGATGCGAGTTCGACCCCGGCCGAGGACGACGAGGATTTTTTCAGGGGGAAAATCCTGAGATCACATACTTCCTTCGGAAGGGAAGTAAAGCCGTTGGTCCCGTGTAGTCGTTTGCCGGCTGCACGTTGAAGAACCCTTGCGAGGCAAAATTTGCGGCCCCTATAACGCCGTCCTGAAATGACCATGGCAGTTGAAAAGGACGTTAATACCAAACAAAACAAACAAACAAACATTAAGCAGCTCCATCAGTTCGCCAGTGGTCAGGTCTTGATCATGTTCCTCTACCAGTTCTTGAATGTCGTTCTCATTTACCTCGAGTCCCAAAGACACAATTTCTTAGATAACTGGATGTTCATGAAGAGACTTTTCTATGTCATGTCCAAGAATGCAGTTGGGCCATAGTTTTCTCCAAGCAGAATTGAGGGTTCTCTTGGTGACCCCATTCCAGGCTTTGTCGATGATCTGGAGGCAATTCATAATGTGAAAATGATTTTTCCAAAACTTGTAGAGGGTGAGGTTTTTTTCCTTCGGTTACCTCGAAGCATCACTGAAATAGTGCTTTTGTGTAAAGCTTTTTAAAGTTCGAAATCACCTGTTAATCCATTGGTTGAAGTAAAGGAGTGGTGTTGGGAGGAAGGAACTTCACCTTAATGAACTGAAATTCTTGCAGCTTACTTGAAGGCTTGAAAGATGAGCAGGAGCATTATCCATGAGCAGCAAGACTGAGTGGCAGATTCTCTTCTAAAAGGTACTTCTTCACTGCAGGACCGAAGACATCATTGATCCATTCAACGAATAAGATACGAGTGATGCAAGCCTTGCCTTTTGACCTCCACATAATGTTCAAATGGCTCTTCTGCACCTTGCATTTCTTACAGGCTCGTGGGTTCTTAGAACGGTACACAAGTAAGGGCTTGATTTTGAAATCCCCACTTGCATTGGCGCAGAATAAGAGGGTGAGACGGTCTTTCATTGGCTTGTGACCGGGCATTGACTTCTCTTCTGCTGTAATGTAGGTCCTCTTCGGTATTTTTTTTCCAAAACAGCCCCGTCTCATCACAGTTAAAAACTTGTTGCGGCAGGTAACACTCGGAAATAATTAGATTCTGGAACTCGGAAGCGAATGCCTCAGCTGCTTTACCATCTGAACTCACATCTTCTCCATGTCTCACAACAGAATGGATGTCATTTCTCTTCTTGAACTTGTCAAACCATCCCTGCTCGCCTTGAAGTCTTTTTCGTTTTCTGTGGACGTACCTGGCAGTTCACTTATGAGGTCGGCATAAAAAGTCTTTGCCTTCTCGCAGATCAAGTTCTGGTTCACGGTATGACCTGCCAGTTGTTTCTCGTTTATCCACACAAGAAGCAATTTTTTCTACATCTTCTAGAACGCGTTGCCATTGCTTTGAAACTCTTGTGACTCCTTTTGATGTATCTAGTTCACTTATTTCTTCTTTAAAATTGTGCACATTGTCGATGTAGACATGTTAAACGATTTTGCTATTTCGATCACTCGCATACCTGTTTCGCGCTTTCTGATGATGTCCTTTTTAACTTCCATTGTAATTTAATTCTTCTTCTTATCTATGTTTTTCTTTATGGGAGGCATTGTTGAAGAGCACTTTGACATGCTAACAAATTGTACACAGAGTATAATGTTCCTCAGCATGTACAGTGCGTGATAGCAGTAAATTATCGCATTGGTTATCGTGGGAGGAAGTGGAATGGTGATAGCCACGTGAAGGTTCAAGTGACTACCATCGAGGCGAAGGAACGTTGGAAAGTGCTTGAAAAATTCAAACGCGGGAAGTGCTTGAAAAAAAGTTAGAACGTTGAGGCGAACAAACGAATGTGGGAAGGTTAATGAAAAAAACTGCTCACGAAACCAGCTCGTATATCGAATCAAGAGTTTTAATATATTTGTGCTCTTAATGCGAAACACTCGTTAACCGAGTTACTCGTAATCCGAGGTTCCACTGTATACCGATTAAAGTGTGATTTAGATTTTAAACCAAAATCTCACAAGCAAAACTGCTCATTCAATTTTGGTAGATTTTGTAAATTTTGTAATTTATTTTTGTAAATAAAATAAATAAAAATAAAAAGAAAACCAAGCCTTGTCTGGAATGTCTTGCATGGCAACCACCTTACATTCTTTCCACTGTCATCAGTTGCAGGCACTGAATGTTGTCTCATTGTGTGGGGTTTGCCCTGTAATTTTTGTAGCATGCTCTGTCCAGCTCTGTCCATGCTCTCATAAATTGTTCTGTTATCTAGCAACTGATAGGCATCTTTCACTCATGATATAGTCATGTGCTAACCCATGTGCCATTCAACCAGAGTTCCAATAGTGCTTTTTTGTCAACATATGGGCATCATTTTGAGTGATTATGGGAGTAGACTAGGGGTTGGCATGCATGAGGCCAATGAGACCTGGATTTACATCAACAGTTACATAGTATAGTTTTAAATATAAAAATTCAAATTACAAAATATTAGTTATTTAGCCAATTTAACAAGTTTCTTTGAAAAAAATTTTGAAAAATTGGTTTTAAGTTGTCAATGGGAGCCACACTTAACTCTGTGACGGATCATGTGACATGCTGATAGAGTATGAATCTTGTGACCCGTCACAACAGATATGAGTTCAGAAGGAACACATATCTGCATGTTGCTTTTCTCTATCAATAATTGACATTAGAAGCAGGGGACCATTTCTCTTTCAAAGTTAAAGGGGGGCAACAGGGAAGTAGGAGAAAACCTCTATTTTGGTTTATATGTTTTTCCTTTGGACTTTGTCACTTTGGATGGATAGCGCACAGTGTAGTGGTTTAACATTGTTTAATTTCTCTTTTTTATTATCGATCATGGCGGGTGATGCTTAAGACCGACCACGTTTCTCTCCTTTGTCCAAGCAGTTTTGGCGGGAAGGGGGGGGGTGGAGAGACAGTGGGAGCTCGGCGTGCTAAGGTAGTTGGCATGGCAATGCTCTCATCCCTTGGGAGCTTCGGTTGATGGAACGCTGTGAGGATGCAAGATCGGCCAATAAGAAGCACTCCGTTTGGTGGGAGTTTTCAAGTGTGAGAGGGCCGATATAAAAATGGGAGACAAAGAAGAATCCCTCTCTCTCAAAAAAAGATTTTAGCTCTCTCTAAAAAAAGATTTTTCTCTCTCTCTAAAGTAGATTTCTCGCTCTCTAAAAGGGACCCTCGGTCTGGTTGTGAGGAGCATAATGTAAACAATTTTCGCCGAGTGCTCATCCAGAACGGGCCGAGGAGAAGCTGGAGCAGATGCGAGCAAGTTAGTTGAGTTGATTACGTTAATGTTCCACACGAGGACTGCCAAGAGGAGGAGAAGTATACGCTAATGCCATTCACCACGATCACTTACTCGAAGGCGATTAGAACCACCGGGCTCAAAGTAGACGACGACAAATACGGCAGAGAGGAGATGAAAGCCATCGCTTCCAACGGCAGCAGCAGATGAAGTATCCAGCTGGCGGCCCAGACAGCGAGCTGGCGTGAGTAGCTGATTGAGGCATGTGTGGGACGACCAGGTCCAGAATGTGAGCACGAGGAATATGCAGTGGGGAAAGCGGTCAGTTATCTGGCTGAAGTGAGAGACGTCGACGGTAAATTATACCATCGTTCGCTGGGTTCTGCACTCCGGGAAACAGAGGGGTTCACAGAGGCATAGGCGACCAACCCAACACCGCACCAATCTGGGTGCACGCTCTGACAACTGGATCAGACCTGGAGATGTGTACCAGGGAGGTATAGGCCTCAGCGGCAGCTCACGCCTGTACACTCGCAAGTACCGAGTAGAGCACGACAACAACGAGGAGTACACTCGGAACACAACAGTCATGCAGCGTTGCAGCGAGGGATCAGCGGCAGAAAGCAGCGTGGCCGAGTCAACCCATCACTCCATAGCAGAGGCCAACTCCTGTCGATACATTGTAGAGGAACTCTCGTCCTACAAAGTCACCAAAGATAGGTGATATATTAAATTAAAAGGGCCCATGCGTAAATATTAACAATCCATAAGTGTTTAAACTGTAAGCAGCAACAGTAACTTATCAAGTGAAACAGTGGGGACTTGGTGTGAGCGTTCTAGTGGGAGGGGTGGTGAAGCGTGCGAGCATCGCCTCGCATGTTAGGTTCAGTGTATGTGCGTTCTTTTAAATTAGTGCTGATTTTCGTTCTTGTTCAAGTTATTTACTTACTATTTTTTTTTTATTCAAGTTGATTTTATTTGTTTTGTATTTATTTACTTAAGCAATTTATTAAATTACGATGTTTAAACTTAAGCATTGTAGCATTCTGTGTCCAAGGTTAACGAGTAGTCTGATTTAAGAAACAAAAAACACTATACTATCATGTGGTAGTTTCAAAAGAGGGGGGGGGGGGAGTACTAGATACGTATATCATTTTGAGTGTCTGAGGTTTATATATATATATATATATATATATGTTAAAGGGAGAAAGTGTTACAAAGAAACAGAGGCAGATACAATCTTTCAAGGTAAGTGTCGAGGGTGACTAGTATTGATAGTGGGATAAATGTGGAGCTGAGACTCCATCATGATAGCTTAAGCATAGCAACTAATTTATAAAGTGCAAAGTGCACCACGTAACAACCCCCCACCCCCCACCCCCCGTGGTAATGTTACAACTCGATGAAGAGCTGCATTTGTTCATTGTGGGAATAGGCCAAGTATGGTTTCAGCAAGATGGGACAACATTATATTTCACTTGTGAAGTTCGTAAGCACCTGATTGCTACATACGGTTTCCATGACCTCGTACTCTTATATTATTCTTCGATTTTGAGTTAGCCGAAGAAGGTATGGACAAAAGCACATGGGATACAATTAGTTTTTCGTGTGATTCTTCAGGCGTACCAGAACTTTGATCCGATTAAACTTTAAATTTCGCCCGGTTTCGATCACCTGTTCAAGTGTATTATTTTTTACCCATGGAGGTATACATCTTATCTTTGTTTCGGTGATTATCGACTATAATCCTGAATTCCACAAGGAGAAATATAGACATGAAAATAAGTAATAGAAAGACTCGTTTTTCAAACAAAATTTCATGAGCTCTATTATTTTATCATAGATAGTTGCGTTTTCATCTCTTCTCGTGGAGGTCGAGGAAGGGGGGAGGGGGCAATCGAAACGTCGGCGCTATGCCTTCATGTGGTGCTGTAATTTTTTTTTATATCTGAAATGATCGATTTTATTAGTTCGAGGAGCTTTTAAACAACCTGTTTGACTTGTGTGGTATCAATTTGTTACTGGATGGTTTAATTATGCATTAAAATACGTGAAGAAATAGCGGTATCGTTAAATAAGATGCCATTTAGGAGGTATCCCCTTTCCATGCATGCGCAGTGGCAGTGGTGATCTACAAAGGCGTGTGTTTCAGTGGCGTGTGACGTCACACATCCTTTTAGTCTGGGGGCGTGGTTTTGCATTTTTAAAGTTAATTTTGATAGGTTTTTTAATACTTTTAAGATTTTTAATGGCGATTTTCATATTCAGCATATCGAAATCTATATAAAACAGGCCTTCTTTTTAAAAAAGAAATTTCATGCAACTTCCCCATTGTCTAGTATCTTAAATCTTAATTAATTTGTACTCGTGTTCTGAATATTTGATGAACGTATTCTCCTGCTGGTGTACACTGCAGTCACCTATTACTGCTGTTGGGGTTGGCCGATGTCGATCTTCATTCGAGATGCACGTCTGATCTGTCTCTCAGCTCCTGGGTCCCATCTGTACATGTGTGCTCCTACCAGAGACTGTTTTTTACCTTTTTTTTTTTTCCTTCTCTCCTTTCTCTCTCTCACATTTTCCTTTCTTTCTTTTTCCATTGTTCTCCACTCTTGCCCTTATTTCTGGTTGGTCGTTAGGCTTTTTTTTTCCTTAGAACTGGCCCATCGAGGGTCGTTGCCTAGGCTTTTTTTTTCTGAGAACTGGCTCCCACCCTTGCACTCATTGTTCTGTTATCTCACTTGCCTAATCCTCCAACAAAGGGGGCATGAGGCCTACTTTCCTTAGTAGCGTCGATCGAAAAATTAGAATGTTTTCAAATGAGAGAGACTAGACTAACTTAATATTATTATTAATTTGCTACAATCTTGTTAAGTTCGGAAATACTCCAAAATTTCCTAAGAAATAAAATAAATATAAAAAAGAGACGGAGCCTTACTTTGTTCTTCCCTTACTAGTGGCTTGAAATTCTTGTCACTACCCAATTACACTAACCCCCCCCCACCTAACAATCAAATAAAAGTACGATTTTAACTGAAATTCTTTATGCTAACTCCTAATCCCATTACCCTTTATTAAAAAAAAACAAAGCAACACAAATATGCCTGTAAAACGGCATACCTGTAGTGGCAGGTCATGTGGAATATTTAACAAAATATTACACGTGTCCCGTCACATAGGCCCAATCCTCAAAAAAAAGAAAAACTCTCCAACAGTAATTACCCCAAAGAAAGTATAAAAAACAAAAAAAACTTAAAAGTTCTTCTATGATACTCGCTCCGAACGGTCCCTCACTCCACAAATCAGATTCAGACTATTCTGTTCTGCCACAGTTGAGATTGCGGTAATTGTGCAGGTTCGTTATGGGTGTAAGTGCTGTAACGTGCCGTTATTTTTTTTTCTTATTTAGGTTTTAGTAGCCTTTCTATAAGAATTTTTTAGTCACTTCTACTACTAGTTTCTGGATCTCTGCGTGTTGGGTTCCTTTTATCACTCAAGTAAAGTGTGCCTTAAACACTCCTCTCCCGTGTTGTGTCTTTCTAGCTTTCCACTTTACCGTTATTCCTGGTTTCTGCCGCGAGTAGTTTTTCCCAAAACGGGGGTGCTCATCGGTTGTCTTGGACGTGAGCTTTGTTTATTAGATGCTTAATTAATTATTATTACGGAGGTTACAGTGTTCCCCCTCCTTTTTATATATTAAAGGGTACACTTGACGCGCTCTGTTCGCGTTGTTCTTGGGTTAATGATATCTCATTTCGGGAGTTATTTGTTCTATTCGATTTTGCCCTCGCGCTAAATGATTTTTCGGTGGGATTTATTTATTTATTGACCGAGATCGCGATTTCTCGTGTGTTGAGTCATTAATATCGCTATTTCGTGTCATCGGTTGTTTATTCCGTGATGAATATTTTTGCGCTTGACGGACAAATGAATAGTTAATTCCCCGTTGAGTCAATTATTTTAAGCATCTAGTTTTGGCTCGTTCTTCGTCGCGTCAATTTTTTGACTCGTCTTGTTCGTTATCCGATGAAACTTTTTCCGTTATATATTAATAAACTTTAGATGCGTCCCTCTCTTGGATTTTCCAGTCTGCAATTAGATTTTTTTTTATCGCTTAACAATTTCCTTTAAGTTATAAGGAAATTTCGTTTTCGGGTTTTCTCCCTTTGACAAAGGATAGACGAAGATTTTCGCCTTTGGCTATAGTTATTGGATGTATTATTTATTGTTAAAAGAAGTATAATTATCCAATTCTTTTTAATTTGCTTTGTAAACTAAAAAATGATTTTTTTACTATTTTAAAATATTTTTTTTTTACTACAATACTTTTACGTTGGTTTCTTACCAATGTTATTGTTAGTTACGCGTGCGTGTCCTCTATTCGCTTAGTTTTTCATTGTTCAAATGTTTCGTTGTATTCGACCGCTCGTTTTCTTAGAGCGACTAGCTGACTTCTTTTCCTTGAACTCAGATGTCGTGTCGCGTGCCCGCGATATTTAAATTTTTCTTCTGATTTTTGTAATTTCTCGGTCTTGAAAAAAATATCAGTCAGAAATAGCAAACCAGCAAGAGAAGCAACATCAGCTCCTCAGCCTTCTCTTGAGACAGGAGATGGCTTTCCTTTGGAAAACAGACTTACTAACTTAGGACATCAACGACCTTTACTTTAACACATGAACGGGTAGCTCGTGTTTGATTTCTACATTGGATCTCGCCCAGTCGCATCTCAGGACCATGACGTTCATCACAGCTTCCTTCCCGGTTCTTCCCTTTTGCGTAATTGAAATGGTTCAAGCATTACGTCTTCATGAGAGCGTCCACTAACTCATCGTCGACCGGTTCCAGTTGCGATCACGTCCTTTTAAGATAAGTTTTCGCCCCAGCGATCTTTGAATTTGTGCTCTTCTTCAGATGTTTCCCGAGTGGACCTTCTCTTGTTACGGATAGTCCACTTATGTCCCGATTTATCGTCTTTTAAATCAACTTTGTGAAATGTCATGCAAATTTTTTTATTGTAGCAATGTCACTTTTGTTTCGTTCGATATGATGGACTCTATCAACAATCTCACCGAGTCATAGTTTCATTTTGTTTTTTTTTTTATCCTTTTCCTGATTTTATTATCATAATCTGTTCTTCCTGATCATTGGAAATGATACTTTTGTTTTAAACAATTTTCTTTATAATTATTTTTGTTTTCTTTTTCCAGGACCTTGTCCATGTTGTCGCCAACGTCTGTCCTTCTCCCGCCCTTCGTTATTCGTGAGAACCTGTTTGTCCGTCTTTGCCCTTCATTTTTCCGTTACCATCTGTTATTGTTTCTGTCGTCTCTATTCTAGTTTATATTTTGTATCTCGTTCTTAGGTTCCGTCCGGAGGAGGTCCCGGGTTTATTGTTTAAATTTTTTTTTTCTCTAAGCTTTCTTGTATCCCTTTTTTTTATTTTTTGGGATTATTAATTTTTTTTTTCTCCACTATTTCTAATTTTTTCATGTTTTTTTAAAAAAAAGAAGAAAATTGATTTTTTTTTATTTCCAGTTTGTATTTTCCTATGATGTTTTCTTTTGATGGTCTCGCTTGTTTGCAGTGTGGGCGTTTCTTCATGACCTTTACGGACTTCCACCACCCCTCAAGATTCTCCGAGCCTTGTGCGAATCGACTTCTTCCACTCGATGAGTCCGTTCTGCCCTCGCCTTTGATCGGTCTTTGATTGCTCCGCCCTCGGTTGGCTCGTCGCTCCAGCACCTTTGACTATTGCGAGAGTTTGTTCACCCCGCTTCTCCTCTGAGACCATTTTCAGTTTTTCTTTATTCCATTTTATCTATGTTCGTCTATTGTAATAAAGGAAAATATTTATGTGGAATTCGCTTTTTCTACCTTTTGATTTTTTATTCTTAGTTTTGGGGTTGTTTTGAGTGGGGGTTAGTCATTCAAGTATTTATTGGGGGATATTTCGCAGTGTAGGTTTTTTCTCCTAGGTTTCTCTCAAACTCAACCTTATTTGTGGGACCTCTTTTGCTCCTTCAAGTAAGTGTCATTAATTTATCTCCACGGTTACCCTGGGTACTGGTTACGGTCTTTTCTTTTAATCAAGGGGAGGGTTTTTGGTCTTTTACGCTTTGTTTTTGAAGCGTTGGCTGTACGTGCGGGTAAACGCAATTCGCCTTTACTAGCACGTTACAGTGCATATGTGTTAGTTGGTTCTGTCGATTCATTGCATGCTGCGTTGGTGCTGTTTACCCGGTTGTGGTGTACATCATGCTCGTCCTCCTCCTCCTCCTCCTCTTCTGGCTTCTCCCGCAGTGGTGTTGTGTCAGCGCGCTGTGCTGCATGTATTGTTTAAGTCGGTTTGCATGCACTGTCTGCATCTGTTGCCCTCTCCTATCTATGATTTTATAATTGACCGCGTTGATACGTTTCACTACTCTATACGGCCCAAGGTATTTGTACGCTAGCTTTCTCTTCCTCCCGCCTTTCCGCAGTACCATACGCGGTCACCTTCTCTTTAATGCTCGCCCATGTGTTTTGTTCCATTCGTGCGTTGTATTTTGCTCCCACGGTGTCCTTTACTGACCTGTTGTGCGACCTCTCTCGCTCTGGCTAGTTTTTTCGTTAAGTCAGATTTATATTGTGGATAATTCACCTCTTGCTCTGCCTCGCCCAGGTGCCACTGATGTGGTGTTGCTGGATCAAATCCATAGGTTAAGTATGCTGGCGAGCCCCCCAGGTTTTTATGTGTGGCCATTCTGATCGTAAACCAGACCACATCCAGCATCTCGGCCAAGTCTCCTGGGTGGTTGTGACAAAATGTGAGTAGTGTTTGTACTAACATCTGATTCGGACGTTCGCAAATTCCGTTGGATGTCGGGTGGTATGCTGTCGTGGGTCTATGTGTCACCCTCAGGTAGAGCTGTTGTAATACCGCCGACATAAAATGTTGTCCCGTCGGTCACAATTGTCTCGGCTATCCCGTACCTGCAAACGATATTCTTAAAGGGATTGGTCCCTCACTGCTACCACTTATGGGAATCTGGTGAACACATCTACCATGACAAGGATATATTTATGGCCATTTCTGGATGATTCCATCGGGCCCACCACGTCCATCGCTATCGTCTGGAAGGGTCGGTTGGCTCGTATTCCCTCCTGCATCGGTGCTTTGCCCCTTTTTTTGCTTCACACACTGACACGTTTGACATTGTTGTACATTTTCACATCTCGGCCCATCCCTGGCCAGTAGTATAATTGTTTCACACTCACTAGTGTTCGTTCACCCCCCCCCCCCCTGGGCCGGCCTGGTACGGGCATGTACATCCTTCATCACAGTTCTCAATGTTTCCCCTACGCAGACTCGCTGTATGCCGTCTCATCTGTGGTCCGTGTCATGGCGTATCAGTAATCCTTCTGTCTGTCCGTATGTCTGTTCTCCTTTTGCTCCTTCTCTCTGGCTCTGCTGATATCTCCTCTGGAGTCCTCGTACCCATGGATCCGCCTGTTGCGCTTTTGCCAGTGTTGTCGTCCACTCAGCATCCTCCGTCAGCGTGACCGAAACTTCCTCGCCTTCTCCCGGGCGCGATAGCATGTCCGCGACTGTATTTCTCTTCCCAGTGATATGGGCTATCGTGATATCGTACTCTTCTAATTCCAGGGCCCATTGCAGGATCCTCTGGTTTGCTCCGCGCATTCCTTTCATGAACATCAGCGGCTTATGGTCTGACAATATTTAGACCAGGTATCCCAGAACGATATTTCTGAAGTGCTTGAGGACCTTCATAATGGCCATGGCCTCCTCCTCAATTGTACTCTACCTACCGGCCGCTCCATGAAATCTTGCGCTATACTAGGCTGTGGGCTGTAGGCCTTGTTCTGACTGCTGTTGTAACACTGCCCCCATCGACTCATTGGAGGCATCTATGTGCAGGTAGAATGGCCGGTTCTAGTCCGGCGAGGCCAGCACTGGGGCCGACGTTAACGCGACTTTAACTTACACAAAAGTAGCTTGGCATTGTTCCTCCCATTTGAACCGCGCGTTTTTTTTTTGTCAATGTTCTCAGAGGTGCTATAATGTCTGACAAGTAGGGGATGAATTGCCTGTAGAAGTTCACAGCGCCAATAAAGCTGCGTACCTATTTTACCGTGCGTAGTGATGATATCTGCAGTATCATTGCGACGTTTTGCCTCTCTGGGTGTGTGCCCTCAGTGCTTATTTCATGGCTTAAATAATTCACACGTGTCCTGATGAATTGGCACTTTTCTCTATGTAGCTTTATATTATACATCTGTAGGCGTTCATATACCCACTGTAATAGCTGCTCATGCTCCTCTGGTGTAACCAAGTTACTAAGATATCGTCTAGAAACACGTACACTTCTCGGCCTATCTTCTATCTTAGGACATCTGCCATGAATGCCTGAAATATCTGTGTCGAGTTTTGGCTGCCCTGGGGTAACCGCACCAGCTGTTATTTACCCCAGGGTGTCTGGAAGGCATAGCATGGGCGGAGGTGGGGTGCAATGGGCACTTGAAAGTAGCCCGATTTTAAGTCGAGCACTGAGAATATTTTATGTCCATTCAGTTGGTGTATGATGTCGTCTATATGGGTGCCGGAAAATCAATGTGGGTTGTTATTTCATTTATTTTGCGCAAGTCTAGGGTCACCCTTATGTCCCCGCTTTATTTTCTGACAATGTGTACGGGCGAGTTCCACGTGCTCCTGCTCCGTTCAATAATGCCTGCCTGCTGGTATTGCTGGATCAGTTCCTTAAATTTTTGCAAGTATATGTTTGGAATTGGGTACTGCCTGGTGAATATTGCCCTATCCCTTTGTATCTCGTAATCGGCCTGATAACCTATTACTCCAGTCATCTGCCATATTTCTTCAGCAAAGCATTCTTTATATTGATCGGACAATATCTCCATGCGTTTGTGCAACCCTGGGTTTTCATGTGCCTTGATGTCAACGTGTACCAGTGCTGCCGTCGCCGTCCTCAGTTCTAACTGGTCCTGCAATCTCCTCATCGCGTTTGTGAGGTGGTCGAGTTGCTTTTGCATTGCTTTTATCTGCATGAGTGCCCCTGAATTTTCCACTCTGGTTAAAGACTGCAACTGCTTCAGCACCAACGTTGGGTTAATATATGCCCAGGGTGCCGCGAATTCCTGTCTCAGTCCTTGTCCCATTCTGTCTAATAGTATCTTCTGTCTGTCCCGCTTCGCCAGCCAGTGGTTGTCTTTTGCGGATTTGTATAAGGCTGCTAGTCTATTTGCGAACTGGGTGGCTCTCTCCTCAGCCTCTTGTTGTGCTTGAAACAACCTTTGGAGTGCTTTGTGTCCTCCGGCTGTAGTTGCTCTACCAGCTCCGTGTAAGCGACGTTGGGCTTTATCTCTAATGTGCGTGCTCATTCCGATGCCATGTCCTTTCGCCAGATGACCGCTGACTGTATCTCCTCTGTCCATCCCTCTGCTTTGCATATTTGTGTAGTAAATTGTATAAAATCTCCTAATTTCAAGCTATCTCAGCTTCCCGTGAATATTGACAGTTCGTACCTGTCTGTAACCAGCCCTATGTTTCCTATTACCTTCTTTGCTAATTCTGCAGTGTGTCTTATCCCTGCCCTAGCGCGCTCTATTTCGTACGTCTGCCACTCTTGAGTAGTTGTCCTTTCCTCACCTTATGGCCGCTTCCCCCCTACTAGTCCTACCCTTACTTTCCCTTCTTTTCCATGATCGTATAGTGATAATCTCTGATTAACAAAAATAACTGTACTCCCATCCTTACCAGTGCACTTACCTTTAATTCGGCCCACAATGTAGTCCCCACAGAGAACCCCATCTTTTCCTAACTTACAATTAACTCTTAATACTCTGTCTCTGAATTACTTAGGCTCAACAATATTTTACCAAATCAACCAAATAAGCTTTATTGCAAAATTTCTTATGAATGTATAACAAAAAAATTCTAATAATATGGTAGTGTGCTAAACAATTTCTAACGTAATTAATACTTTTATTCGTAATGAAGGAATTAAATAGGCAATTACGTGCTAAATATATAGGAAATTTTAGAAATATGAATATGTAAGTAGTCACTCAGTCTCTCTATTGTCTTAATATTACGCTAAAGTTCGCAGCTCTGTTTTTCTGTGTATATGCATTTCACTTAAGTTGGCATTAATTTCACTTATTTCTCACTTTTCACACACACACACACACACACGCACCAGTTAGCTTAATTCTATTTTTACACTTGCACGCAGTCCTGCTTATATCTCTACTGTAAGGGTCCACGTGCCCTCTCATCGACAGCCCAGCTGTAGGGGTCTGCGCCGTGGAAATAACACAACTTGGTTTAGTGCTGCCTGATGTCCTAGTGCTTAAGGATCTTGTAGTGGAATGGACATAGTATTGTATTTCTTAACGAAAAAATAGAGGCTTTACAATACTGCATTATAAAAATGACGACTAGTTTTGGCTTTATTACTTGCCTTTTTCAAGTCTGCATAAGAGAGGGGTTACAATGCTTTATATATACAATCTCTGGTACATGATTGGTTCGTAAAATACAATATAAAAAAGGGGGACAAATTATATGATTGGTTGAACATTACAAGATATACAAAGAAACAAATTAAAGGGCTAATATATATATATGATTGGACGAACATTACAAGAATCGTAACAAATTAAAGAGCAAATTTACATGATTGATCGAACATTACAGGTTGCGATTGTACAAATTATAAAAAGTCTTTCAGCTGGCGTAAGAGATGGTAGATGTCGAAATATTGTTGGGAATTTAAAAGTACGTCCTTATTTTCTGGGTTATTTAATGATTTATAAATTTCTATTTCTTATAGTATGGGGGTATTTTTTGGGTTATTGGAGTAATTCGGGATCTCAGTGACTTAGTCGATTGTCCTGGTCAGTTGTTTCTCTTTTGTCGACTGCTCGGCGTAATTAGATTTCTTGTCATCTTTTAGGTATGATTGGATGTGTTCATCAAACATTGTTCGAAGCGAGCAGTTCGTCATTCCTACGTAAAACTTTTCACATGAAATACAATTTAGGCGGTATATGCCGCTTTTGCGTCGAAATTAAAGGAAGGAGAAGGGGGGGGGGGCGTTTTTTTCTGATAAGTTGACGGTTGCTTGAAACAGTGCAGAACGATATATTCAGTGGGTAAATGGACTCGCCAGTAAACGAAAACGAGACCCACTTCTTAACAGCGTTTTGGGGCTTTTATTATGATTCTTGTAATGTTCGACCAATCACATATATTAGCCATTTAATTTGTTTCTTTGTATATCTGTAATGTTCAACCAATCATATAATTTTTCTCCCTTTTTATGTTGTATTTTACGAACCAATCGCGTACCAGAGATTGTATATACAGTATAAAGCATTGTAACCCTTCTCTTACGCTTAATGAGGACTGATTCATTGGACATATCATCACGGAGGACGGAACCTAGACTGAGGACGATCAAAGCGGACTAGCTCTTCAAGGTATTACTCTACTCTCTTTTCTGGTGTCATTTCATTATTCTCATTTCACGGAGCGCCCTTTTCAGGGCGATATTTACCTTCTGTTACGTCTTATGTGCTAGTCCCTGGCGTTGGAATTAATATTCCCGTAAACCAGTACATCAAGACGCTCATTATCCTTCTGGGTCCCTGGCGTTGGGATTAATTTCCTCGCAAACCTAACTAAGGACATTTTCTCATATCATCTATTATTATTCTAATCATTCACGAGCGGGTCCCTGGCGTAGAATTAATTTTCTCGCAAACCTGACTTGTTCTTTTTTCTTAGAGCTAGGTGCGTCCTCCTTAGGACGCCTTCTTTAGCACACACCTAGCTGCGAGGTTACTCCCCCCCCCCCTGGTTCTATACATTTATATATGATGGCTTCGTCCAAATTAACCAATTTGAAGTCGGCTAAAGAGCATTTGCTAGTGGCGGATGGTAAAACTGTGTCCTGCGAAAAGGCCTACCGGGATGCCTGCTTGGATGCTAGGTTTGCTGCATTTGACCTAGTGTTCAACGAAATGTTAGAAGCCTTCCGGGATGAAATAAACGCTAAGTATAGTGCATTGGAGGAAAAAGTCGAATCCCTACACAAAAGTTTTGAGAAGTTCGAAGGTATCAATAAGGAAATTAAGGACTCTTGTAGAGATGTTATTGACAAGATAAGCGAACTTAAGGAAGCCTTTGGGAAATGCTCCGGGACTCCGACGGCAAGAAACTCCACGGAAGATAATCCAGTTGATAACAGCAAGGTAAGTAATATCTTAAAATCTAATTCCTCTTCTAATAGTATGGAGTCTATGGATATAATAGAAAATAGTGACTGTTCGACAAACGGTGGCTGTAAGAGAAGTCACTCTGACGGAACCGATGAAGAAGTGGATAGTAGTCCCTGGATTGGTGTCACTAATAAAAAATTCAGAAAAGGCACGAGGATCGATAACCTAAAGACCGTCTCCAGAGTAAACGAAGAAGTCGTCAGCGCGTCTAGAATGAGGAATCTGAAGAATGGACAAGGTCGCTCGGCTAATAAAGACCATAGAATCACGAAGAGGTATGTACCGCCGATTATCGTGCGGACTCATGGCGTCCCGTTTAAGACAATTTTAACTGAGCTCGAGAAGCATGTTCCAGTGAAAAGATCACCGTTCATACGGGCAGAGCTGAAACCGTAAAAGTTAAATGTGAAGACGAAGAAACGCACAACAGGTTAGTCTCTGGAATTAAGTCTAATAATATCTCAAAAATTCAGCATCATCAACTGAAGTCGGAGAAGGTCTTGAAATACGTGATACGTAATGTGGATATTACGTATGACCTCGATGACTTCCAAGAAGACCTAAAAAGAGCCAACTACTTCCCGGAAAAATTAATTCGCTTGAGGAAAGCCAAAGGATCCATTGATATGCCGATGGTTTTGGTTCTGCTCCCGAACTCCGAACACAACCAGTCATTGAAAAACATAACACGTATTGGGCCGCTTGCAGTAACAGTGGAGGCCTTTCGAGGGAACAAGAAGCCACTACAGTGTTACAACTGCCTGCGCTTCGGACACGTATCCATGGGCTGCACGGAAGATCCTCGTTGTAATAAATGTGCTGAGGGGCACCAGTTAAGAGATTGCCCCAGATCAAAGGACAAGACCCCCCAAAGTGCATCAGATGTGGTGGACAGCACACTTCAAGTTACACGAAATGTCCAAAATACCCCCAGGTTCAAAGGATGCCTAGTTCTAAAGTGACAGTAGGCAAATCCTATGCTGCTGCTGTGTCTACGCCGGAAGATAAAGGCCTCAACGTCAACGACCTACCAGATATGTATAAGCAATTAGGACGTACCTTTCATCTGTTTTCTAATCTAGGCAAAAGTTACCCACAGTTGAGTGGGCTCCTTACGACCAACTAATTTTAGTATGGCTGCACAACGTTATACTGTAATCAACAAAGGTGAACTTCGGTGCGTGATATGGAAAGCTAGGGGCATTCCCCGAAAGCGTATCGAGTTTCACAATTTTCTGTTAAAGCAAGAAGTTGACGTTGCTTTCCTTTGTGAAACTCATCTCAAGCATCAGATCTCCGAGTGGTGTGGATCGAGGATGGCATCATTCGATCGATAGAGACACACTGCTGCTACTACACGACGATTCTACCAGTCGACGGACGACGACGTACCTATTGCAGTCTGCACGACTTTCAGTGCATCGGCGGAATCTCCAAGAAGACAAGGTAGGACTTTTTTAAGTCTTTTAAACTGAGTCGTTCTGAGTAGGTGCATCCTTCTAAGGACGGCAAAACCCAGCACCACACCTGCTTCATGATATCAGGCACTGCGTCAAAATCTTCATGTACTGTTAAATATGCTGATGGTAAAGTGTTACCTTGTGAACTGGCCTACAAAGATGCGTGTAAGGATCCGAGATTTCTAGCATTTGATATTATCATTAACGAACAACTTGAGGCATTACGTACTGAACTGAACAATAAGTATCTTCAGTTAGAATCAAGGGTGGAAGCACTGTCCATTGGTAGTAAAATTGACAATTTAAAAAAGGATGTTCAAAGTGCAAGTTTACAGACTGCCAATGGCCTCGCTAACCTTGACAACATTATCAAGGACTTTATGGGTTCTCCTAGTAATTCTGATTCACCCATGATAGTGGGAAATCCTGAAAACATTTCTACTTGCCTGAAAGTGGCCAACGAAGGAAACGCCTCATTGCGAGCTAGCGTTAAAAGAAGGCATGAAAATGATTCTGCCGACAGTGATGGAGGTGACTGGCAGAATAAAAGGAACAATGGTGGTGTTAGGATAGACAACATCCAGGCCACTGTTAATATCGACGATAGTGTCTCTGTGGCCCTACGAAGTAACAAAACTAAGCTTAGTCATCCCCAAAACAATGTCGTCCATGGAAAGGAAGCTGTTTACATTCCTCCGATTATTATTCGCCATCATGGGAAGCCAATCAAGGATATTCTAGACGAGATTAAAAATCACGTGGCTCTGGATAAAATTACTGCCCACACGGGTCGTTCAGACACCATTAAAGTCAAGTGTCATGACGAAGAAACGCACAACACTCTAGTTTCTGGGATCAAAAGGAATGATGTTCTTAAAATCCAACACCACCAACTAAAATCTGAAAAGCTACTGAAATACGTTGTTCGTAACGTTGACAGAACTTACGATCTCAAAGATTTCTGTGAAGACGTCAGAAGAGCCAACTACTTCCCGGATAAAGCAATTAGGCTTAAAAAAGCGAACGGGGCTGTCGAGATGCCAATGGTTCTAGTCCTCCTGCAAAACACTGAACATAATAAGTCCTTCCTAAATGTGAAACGTATCTGTCCACTTGCTGTAGTAGTTGAATTATTTAGGGGTAACAAAAGGCCATTGCAATGTTACAATTGCTTACGTTTTGGGCACGTGTCTCAGGGTTAGTCTCTGGAATTAAGTCTAATAATATCTTAAAAATTCAGCATCATCAACTGAAGTCGGAGAAGGTCTTGAAATATGTGATACGTAATGTGGATATTACGTATGACCTCGATGACTTCCAAGAAGACCTAAAAAGAGCCAACTACTTCCCAGAAAAATTAATTCGCTTGAGGGAAGCCAAAGGATCCATTGATATGCCGATGGTTTGGTTCTGCTCTCGAACTCCGAACACAACCAATCATTGAAAAACATAACACGTATTGGGCCGCTTGCAGTAACAGTGGAGGCCTTTCGAGGGAACAAGAAGCCACTACAGTGCTACAACTGCCTGCGCTTCGGACACGTATCCATGGGCTGCACGGAAGATCCTCATTGTAATAAATGTGCTGAGGGGCACCAGTCAAGAGATTGCTCCAGGATCAAAGGACAAGACCCCCCAAAGTGAATCAGATGTGGTGGACAGCACACTTCAAGTTACACGAAATGTCCAAAATACCCCCAGGTTCAAAGGATGCCTAGTTCTAAAGTGATAGTAGGCAAATCCTATGCTGCTGCTGTGTCTGCTCCGGAAGATAAAGGCCTCAACGTCAACGACCTACCAGGTATGTATAAGCAATTAGGACGTATCTTTAATCTGTTTTCTAATCTAGGCAAAAGTTACCCACAGTTGAGTGGGCTCCTTACGACCAACTAATTTTAGTATGGCTGCACAACGTTATACTGTAATCAACAAAGGTGAACTTCGGTGCGTGATATGGAACGCTAGGGGCATTCCCCGAAAGCGTATCGAGTTTCACAATTTTCTGTTAAAGCAAGACATTGACGTTGCTTTCCTTTGTGAAACTCATCTCAAACCAAGCCAAGACTTCAAACTACCTGGCTATTGTGTGTACCGTAAGGATCGAATGGCTTCAAATGCTGCAAGATGTGCTTCTGGGGGCGCTGCGATCATCATTAAGAAGGGAATTCAACACCAAGAATTAGTCTCCAAGTCTTATGCAGGTATGGAATCAGCCTCCATCATTATCAATGACGTCTCCTGTGGTGAAGTGAAGTTCTTGGTGCTCTACAATTCACCTAAACATTATCTTGACATAAGTGAGCTTGATGAACTCTTCAGTGGTGACACTCCAGTCATCCTAGCTGGTGACCTAAATGCCAAACACCCAAGCTGGAACTCCAGAACTCAGAATTACAAGGGCACTATTCTCTATAGGTACATACAAGGTAGAGATGATGTCATCGCTGCTGGACCTGTGGAGGACACCTACTACTGCGACCACTCCCCTAATAGTGACGTTTTAGACATCTCGCTATTGAAAGGTTTCTTCAAACCGTACAATATCTTCACGATTGATGACCTTTCTTCTGACCACAAGCCTGTGGCGTTGAACTTTGACAATGTCGACATAAATTTCCGAGAGGAACTAATACATCATCAAGACTGGAAGCTCTACAAAGATATTCTTAAGGAATATGGCTGCCAACCCGATGTTGCTTACTGCACAGAGGACATCAATCAACGTGTTGAAAACATCACCAGATGTATTAACAGTGCCATAGAAGCTAGTAAGTATCCATCAGAGAATAAACCTCCTCATCGAATCCAACTCACTTCTGGAATCCAACGCCTAATTTCTGAAAGAAACAGGACTCGTAGACTAGGGCAATGCTATCGTGAACCCTGGCTCAAAACAAAGTATAACAGGCTAGTGCGAAGAGTCCAAGAGGATATAAAAGAGCTTCGCGACGCTAGATGGAATAAAAAACTCAAAAGCTTGTCGGCTCGCGACAATTCCATTTGGAATATGGTCAGAGCTTTACAGAAGAGGAAGAATGATACGCTTCCTCCACTACGTACTCCACAAGGTGACTATGTCCAAACTGATCAGGACAAGGCCCAAGTCATTGCAGATTCACTGGAAATGCAGTTTGTTACTCCTACCAACGATAAGCCAGAGAGCCAAATCATGATTCAGCGTGTGGAAGAAGGTATTGTCAACTTTGATGAAGTCCCGCAGCATTTAACGAAGTACAACATCGAGGATGGAGAGATCGTCAACATCATAAGTAAACTGAAAAAGAAGAAGGCTCCAGGAAAAGACAAGGTGAGTAATAACGCCCTTATGAATCTCCCAAAGAACTTTATTGACTTTCTCACCAATATCATTAGCGACTGCTGGAAATTTTCTTATTTCCCTGTGGCTTGGAAGAAATCTATTGTGTTGAGTATCCCCAAGCAGGGGCAAAATCCTGCAATTCCGGCGAGTTACCGACCTATTAGCCTGCTACCCACGATGTCCAAGGTGTTGGAGAGAACGATCCTCGTCAGATTCCAAGATCACTGTCTAGCAAATGACCTTTTTCGGGAAGAGCAGTTTGGCTTTCGTGCTGCCCACTCTTGTCCGATGCAGATATGGAGGCTCGTTGAAGACCTGAGCACACCCCTGAACCTATCCAGGTACTGTGGGGTGGCATTTCTCGATGTCAGTAATGCTTTTGACCAAGTGTGGCATGAGGGCCTTGTCTACAAAATGATCAGAGACGGGTTCCCTGCCGATTTGATTTTGATGGTGAAATCCTTTCTTGACGGCAGATCCTATCAAGCCAAAGTTGGAGAAGATCTTTCCACACCCCGTGTTGTAAAGGCCGGTGTCCCTCAGTGTTCTGTCCTCGGGCCTGTGCTATTTAATTACTTTGTACATGATTTCCCGAAACCCGATAATTGTAATCTGTATTTTTATGCGGATGACACTGCCATTATGACATGGGAACACCAGCCGGCTCACGTTATCACTCGGCTGTAGTGCGCCTTGAAGCAGTTCGAAGGCTGGTTTAACTGCTGGAAGTTGAACCTTAACGTCAGAAAGTGCAAGGCTTTGTACCTCAATAGGAAGCTCAAGCATCCCCCAGATTCCCTTGTTCTGTTCAATAAGAAACTGGACTGGGTGGACAACTACAAGTATCTGGGAGTTATCATTGACTCAAGACTCTCATGGAACCAGCATATGTCCTATGCTCTGAATAAAGCGAAGAGGGCTAAGTACAGTATCATACCTCTCATGGGTCGCAACAGCGCCCTCAGCATTGACAACAAACTACTTCTGTACAAATCGATTATCTGGACCATACTCCTCTATGGCATGCCTGCGTGGGCGACTATCTGTAAAACCAGATGGAGTGAACTACAGTCATACCAGAATGTTACCCTGAGGACCATTGCCCAGCTGGACAGAAGGATGGTGAAAAACCAATCCATCCACATGGATTTAAACATGGCCCATATCGGAAAGTTTATACAGGATCTCCTTTTGATTATGATACGGAAGATGAATACTCACGACAATAAGCATGTGAAAGGGATACTGAAGAACTCAATGAATATGAACTGGCATACGAAGTATCGTAAACCGAGGCACGTTCTTGACATCAATTTTGAAGATATTAGCAATGTCTCTTTCCCTGACTACTGGAAGATGTGATAATCTTATTTCTCCTTGTATTTTTTTTTATTTCGTTTGTTTTTTGTTTCTGACAATCGTCAATCTTATTTTCTTTTTTGTATAATATGGAAGACCGCTTGGGTTGGTTAGGCTTCTTGACTACCTCAGTGTATTTCATTTGGAATTTATTCTGGTTGGATGAGCTTTGTGAAAGCGTTGCTTTCGTCCCATCCTAACAAATGTACACTTCACTGTTCGATTGTCGATTGTCTTACGCTTAATTGCTCTGTTGGTCGTAACAGTGCCCTCAGTGTTGATAACAAACTACTATTATACAAAATAATTGTTCGTGTCATCTTGCTATATGGCATGCCCGTCTGGGCTACGATTTGCAAGACAAGATGGAAGGAACTCCAAACTTTCCAGAACATTACGCTAAGGACTATTGCACAATTAGATAGGAGAATTGCTCGCAATTACTCCATTCATAATGATTTCGATATGACCCATGTCGGGAAATATGTTCAAGAGCTCATGAAAACCTATTATGGCAAATCATGATAATGATCTAGTCTCTGGCATTCTAAAACATTCTCTACATAGAAAAAGCCATCGTAATCCAAGACATATTATCCTTGATGTCAATTTTGATGACATTGATAATGTCATCTTCCCAGATTACTGGGTTTCAAAAATTCTTTCGTTTTTTCTGTGGCTTACTATGTAATATACTTCTAGTTCAGACAATCGTCAATCAAATTTTCCTCTACCAAGAGGAGGCAATTTTTCTTTAATACTTTGGATGACCTATGTGGGTACATCAGGCTTCTTTTCTAGTTCAGTGTATTTCCCTTGGAATATGATTATGAAGGGTGAGATTATGGAAGCTATGCTTCAAGTTCCACACGAATACCGATACACAACACTGTTCGATTGTCGATTCTCTTACGCAGACTTGAAAAAGGCAGGTAATAAAGCCGAAACTAGTCATTGTTTTTATAATGCAGTATTGTAAAGCCTCTATTTTTTCGCTTAAGGATCCTGTCCTTGCCTAGCATTGTGCACCGCACTCAAACCCAGTCACCTGTTGCTAAAGCGTTCACTTACCGTCCGCTACTGCCTTCTCCCGTTGGTGTACACTGCATTCGCCTATTACTACTGCTGGAGTTGGCCGATGTCGATTTTCGTTCGAGATGCACGCGTGATTTCTCTCATTCAGCTCCTGGGTCTCATCTGTACATGTGCGCTGCTACCAGAGACTGTTTTTTTTACTTTTTTTTCCTTCTCTCCTTCTTTCTCTCTCACACCTTTCTTTCTTTTTCCATTGTTCTCCACTCTTGCCCTTATTTCTGCTTGGGCGTTAGGCTGGGTTTTTTTCTGAGAACTGGCCCATCGAGGGTCGTTGCCTAGGCAACGTCGATCCCATCCTTGCACTCATTGTTCTGTTATCTCACTTGCCTAATCCTCCAACAAAGGGGGCATTAGGCCAAAGAACGTATAAGGATAAGAAGGAAAGGCTCGCATAGACGTAAGTGGCGCCGCTCAAGTCTGGCGGGAAATGTGTGTTGCAGAGAAGCCCCCGTTTGATGATCGGGCAGCTTTTATTTATATATATATTAACACGGCCTTCACTTCTTATCCTTATACGTTTTTTGATTGTTTGTGTGCTATAACAATGCATTTCAGCGCGTCCTCAGCTTATCACATATCTTGCGCGTGTGTTGCTAAGAGTAAAACATTTGCCAAGCAATAAAACATCATTGCTACAAAATAACTTATGGCCACAATTGTTATTTCTCCTGGTCAGTAGGAAACTGTGAAAAGGATAATGATGAACTCGAAGCAGTTGCAAAGTCTTCTTTTGACTCAGATCAAATAACTCTAGACACTGAAAATCCAAATTTATTTGAAACAAATTCGGCTGCATATGTTGCAGGTTTTTTAGCCAAAAAAATTTTTTGAAAAAAATGAATGCAACGACTGCAATTGATTTTTTTTTTTATAAAAAAAATTATGTTCAACATCTTTTCCACGGTCTGATTTTTTTGTGGTATCTGCTTTTAAATCACTTTTAAAAAAGTAAGTGAATAAAAGTTATGTTAAAATAAACATTTGCTTTCTTTCTAAAATATTAAAAATAACAGAATTTAAAAAAATTTACAAGATTTCATTATAAAATAATGTTATGGAATAAAATAATTATACTTTCAATATAAGAAACCGTGTCAGTAAATAAATGAGAAAATAAATGAACAATAATTTAATTTAGCATTTTAAAACTAAATAAAAAAAACTTCAATCAATGCAGGTATAGCAAAGCATTTGCTGCCCTCTTTGACATGAGCGAGAGCTTCTCTGCATACCACTTTCCCGCCAGGCTGTGGCGGCGCTAGGATCTACAAACTTACACTAAATCAAGTAGAGCTTTCATTCTTTTCCTTAACGTTCTTTGATTAGGCCTATTTTCCTTAGTAGCGTCGATCGAAAAATTAGAATGTTTTCAACTGAGAGAGACTGGACCAACTTAAGATTATTATTAATTTGCCACAATCTTGTTAAGTTCGCAAGTACTACAAAGTTTCCGAAGAAATAAAATAAACGTAAAAAAGAGACGGAGCCTAACTTTGTTCTTCCCTTACTAGCGGCTTAAAATTCTTGTCACTACCCAATTGCATTAACTCCCCCCCCCCAACAATCAAATAAAATTACGATTTTAACTGAAATTCTTTATGCTAACTCCCAATCCTGTTACCCTTTATTAAAAAAAACAAAAAACAACACAGATATGCCGATAAAACGGCATATCTGTAGTGGTGGGTCATGTGAAATATTTAATGAAATACGAGGCGCATCCAGAAAGTAAGTTTCCCGATGTTTTCCCCTTTAAAGTAAACGTAATTAGCCGTGTCAATTGCGCATGCGTAACAGATCGATGACGTATCAATCATATGCCAGCCGGGCAGGTCCCAGCCTCGTGCCAGTAGCGTGGTAGCAATGGTCCGAAATGGAAGCTCTTATTTCTTCTCCCGCCGCCTGCGAGGTTCGGTCGGTAATAAAGTTCTTGAATGCACAAAGCTCTGCGCCAATTGAAATTCATCGTCAGCTCTGTCAGGTCTATGGGCTGAACATCATGAGTAAGCAGATGGTGCGTCGCTGGTGTAGGCAGTTTTCCGAAGGTCGTAAAAGTGTCCATGATGAAGAGCGCAGTGGGCGACCATCCCTCATCAATGATGATCTTGTTGAGCTTGTGCGGCAGCGCGTGATGGAGAACCGTCGCTTCACGATTACGGAGCTGAGCACCCATTTTCCGCAGATATCGCGATCCTTGTTGCATGAGATTGTCACTAAGCATCTGCTGTTCAAAAAGTTGTGTGCCAGGTGGGTGCCGAAAAACCTGACACCCAAACACAAAATTCAACGCTTAGGAGCAGCACTGACATTTCTGCAACGGTATCACGATGACGGCGACGAGTTCCTCGAGAGGATCGTCACGGGCGATGAGACTTGGATTTCGCACATCACCCCGGAAACCAAGCAGCAGTCAATGCATTGGCGGCATACTGGATCTCCAGTCAAGACGAAATTCAAACAGACGCTGTCGGCACGGAAAGTGATGTGCACGGTGTTCTGGGACAGGAAAGGCATTCTGCTCATTGACTTCCTTCCACGTGGTGAAACAGTAAACGCTGACCGTTACTGTGAAACACTGCGGAAATTGCGACGTGCCATTCAAAACAAAAGGCGTGGAATGCTTACTACAGGTGTTGTGCTCCTCCATGACAATGCTCGTCCACATACGGCTCGACGCACAGCAGCTGTTTTGACGGAATTTGGCTGGGAGTTGTTTGATCATCCACCCTACAGCCCTGATCTTGCTCCCAGCTATTTCCACGTTTTCTTGCACCTCAAGAAATTCCTGTCCTCCTGTGAGCGTTTTGGCAACGACGAAGAGCTGAAGACGTCTGTCACACGCTGGTTCCATTCACAGGCGGCAGAGTTCTACGACAGGGGGATACAAAAGTTGATCCCACGATACGACAAGGGTCTCAATTCTGGTGGTGGCTATGTTGAAAAATAGCTGAAACATTGCTGTACTTGTTGCCAATAAATATGTTCCTGTAAGTGTGAGTTCTTTTTTTTTTTTTAAATAGGGAAACTTACTTTCTGGATGCGCCTCGTATTACACATGTCCCATCATAGTGTAAGAAATTCAGCAGTGGCGCAACAAGTTTGGAGCATATCGTCTTGTGACAGCTCAGGCGATTGCAGGCGAAGGTGATTCTGCAGAATAGACGGGTCACCATCGATGACATAGCAACAGCATTACAGGTCGGTCATGGCTCTGCTCAGCATATTGTCCATGATGAGCTTAGATACCGGAAAGTGGCTGCAAGATAGGTCCCTTATCGGCTGACACCCGAAATGAAGGAGAGGTGTGTCTATGCCTGCCAGGAGCTGCTGCGCCGTTACGAACTTAGTGACACCTTTTTGGAGCAGATTGTGACTGGAGAAGAGTCCTGGGTCCATCACTACCAACCACAGACCAAACGCTGCAATAAGGAATGGCGGCACTCGATATCAAGCCAAAAAAATTCCGCAGCCAGCCATCTGCAGGAAAGGTGATGCTGACCTTGTTCTGGGACTACAAGGGTCCCATAATGGAACATTTCATGGATAAGGGCCAGACGCTGACCAGTACCACCTATAGTGAATTGGTGCATGACATTCTGAAGCCTGATATATGCACCAAATGCCGCAGACTCCTCTCAACAGGCGTTCTCATCCAGGGTGACAACGCGCGACCTCATACGGCTCGTGCCACCATGGCGACCATCCAGGACTTACATCTGGAGTACCTCCCCCATCTTCCACATCTTATACATCTTACACATCTGGGGTACTTATTCTCCCAACATCGCGCCCTCTGACTTCCATATCCTCATTAGGTGGCCACATGTTCGCGACCGACACGGAGGTGAAACAGGCAGTGCATGAGTGGCTGCACAAGTAGCCAAAAGATTATTATCGGAAAAATAGTGTACTTGTATCCATGCCCTCACGACTTGGTGGCGGAAATGCATCGAAAAAGGAGGGAGACTGCATTGAAAATAGTGTACTTGTTCCAACTCTGTAATAAAAAAGCTGTAAAAAATATTTCCGATTTTCATTTGACTGACCCTCGTATTTACATCGTGCGATTCCATGTACATCAGCAACATGTTTAAGCAAAAAAGCTCCTTTTTGTAAATGTATAAAACACAAAATTTAGGATTCTAAAAAATGGTGCCATTACGTCATTAATGAATTTTCTGCACCAGTACTTCACTTCACATAATGTACTGCCGAGGCCAACGATAGATAGGCCAGGGCACTCTAAAGTCAGCTGACCATCAGGGTCTAAGGGCCGAATCACTAGCACAGCCCTCGAAAGAATGACAAACGACACTCGATCAAGGGCTGAAGGTCAAGGGCTACTCGAAAAACTCAGATTCCAATCATTAACGCATTTACCGTCTTCCCTCATGAGTGTTGCTTGATGCCTTCCTTGAAGAAAAAGTCATGGGTTTGAGGATATTTTTTAACGAAAGTGACGAAATTTTCGCATGGAAAGCGTCACGTTGCTAGGCAACAACAATGGAGGACATAGGTCAATGAAAAGGAGTGATGGAACTTCTGAGAAACAAGGAAGTAGAAAAGAAAATCTTTTGTTTAGTGTTGCCTACACAAATAAAGCTTATTTAACAAATAAAATTTTGCCTTAAATAAATTATTAAATAGTTAAATATATTTTATCATTTTACATTTTTTAAATATTCATTTTAGGCTAATTAAGGGAATTAATAGTTCATAAGCTTAGTAAAATAAACGAGAAAAATTTTTAAATACTGCTTCAATACATGAAGTAATAAAATAGTAATAATTTTTAATAGCATAAATGTTAGAACGCGCATAAAATTTAAAAATATACATGCATATTTATAAAATAATAAAGGCATACATAATACGCATAGTCTAAATTTTGCCACAGCAGTTTTTCTTCCCTCCTCCCGCCTCTATTTGTTTGAACTCCTCCTGTATCAAAATGAACGTTTTTAATACGACGGTATCTCGCAACAAGAAATAATGATACCTTTCAATTAAAGGCATTCTATAACTTGGTCATTTTTCGCGCTGAAAAACAATGCAATGGCATGACATTTTTACTACGAAGCGATGAAATGGCTGCCATGCTGTTTCACTAGATCAGCGAGGTGGAGTAGAGAATTCGCTCCTCAAGTGGCCAAAATTGGTGAGATGATGGCAGATCTTCCCTTGAATGTGGCCGCTGGAGTAGGAAACCTTACTCGACTCGACTCTTATAGCGCCTAGTGATTCGGCCCTAACCAACAATGCAACTGTCTCTCTCGTTGGCCTCCATGAACTGTGCTGTGCCACGAGAAAATGGCGGCAATTGTCGAGATTAAATGATGTTTTCGCCAGCTTTTTAGCAAACTTCGCAAGACATTTAGACTCTTAAAATTTGAGTCTTGAACATTTTGCATAACGAACTTTAAGTTTGTCATCATGTTGGGTCTTTACCCTACACTTTTTCTTGCTGAATGATGGTAGCTTTTGCTATTGAAATACATATACAGGTATTTGATTTTACCCTATTAGTATTTTGTATTACCTTGTTGTGGCTAAAGACTTTTTTTTATTCATTTTATTGTTATATCTCCCCATTGTTTTATATTGTATTGGTATGTTTTTCATTGGAGGTAAAAAAAAAATTTAACGGGCAGGATTTGTTTAGAATTTGTGTGGTGATGGTGATAAATTTTGCCAATTTAATATATCTCTAGAATCGACAGTAGAAACAATCTGAAGATAAAAAAAAAGAATGAAAGTTATGTTTGTGTACTAATCTAGAGAGTCATCGGCCTTGAGAGAATTTGAAACATACAGAGTTTAAACAAACAATCACCGAAATATACCTTGTAAAGTAAAGAGAATGTTTTATAACATGACGTGGGGCCATGAGAACTTACACCTTTCGTCAAGTAGTAACTGTACAAGTTCCTTGAGAGATGTAAGAAGAGGGGTATTAATTCCTAACTTCATTTTGTAAAACGTATAGGTCTGATGCCTTCTCTGATCGGGAAGTTGTTTAACCTCTTCCTGCTCGGTAAATGAAGTATGGACATTGCCAGAGATGAGGATATTGTCATCTGGAAAAATGCCCATCCCCTGCGGAAAATCACGTTTGCGCCATGGCAGACCTGTTTAATAAAAATATGTTCACAGTGCGTGTCGGGCCCTCAGCCAGCCTTTGAAGGTGATGATTGGTCTTGCAGAAAACCACAATATGACTGCCAGATCAGAGTAACCCGTTGCCAGGCTTCATCATTGAAATTAGTCTGAACGTGAGCTTTAAGTGTATTCAATACCAAGCATGTCCAATATGGAAAACAGAGTGAAAGACACAATCATTAGCATTAAACATAATGAACATGGGATATTTTACACCATTTTCTCCAATCTTCTACACAGATTATTTTCTTTCTTTTATTTTCTTCCAGAGGTAAAGCATTACCTTTACCATTTTATCAGATCGGTTAATTTTGTAGTCATGATTACATGAGTCGAACAGGATTATGTGAAGATTACGTAGTCTCCATAGAAATCTCTTAGGTTTCTCTAAGATTTAATTTTTATAAAGTCAAAATAATGTAAATTTGATAAATCTGGTATTTTTAAATGTAAAAACACAATGCATATCTTTGTTTTCTTATTTTCCAGTCGGAAGACATTCAAATAAGGTGCATCCCAAAATGATAGCCTATTCGATGGGTTAATGTCGTAAAAATAAAATCAATAAATTGTTCATATCCTTGATCGGATTTTTAATTCCTAATCTGATATCTTACATTAAACAAAACAGAAAAATCTGAACAAAAAAGTGGAAATCTGCTGTCCCATAAAAATTGCCTCACCACTTGAAAATTTCCGGAACCTGGACTACGCTTGAGGTCTTGCATATATTAAAGGGCAATTGACACCAAAACTTTCGCTATTGAGATAAGAAATAATCAAAAAGAATGAAGCATAAAAAAAGAATAGTTCAGGCTTTTAGAGAAAAAGTTTTACAATTTTTTTAAATAAAGAGTCAACAAATATGCGAAATCGGACCCCCTCAGTTAGAAAACTTTTTTAACAGAGAGAGCTGCGAGTGACATATAGTTTGCCATAGAAAGCTGGTTGGTTAGAGAATGTCTATTGTTGACAAGCGTTAAGCCATGACCGTCTTTATTAGGAGCAGACCTCAGAGTAAGGAAGGTAAGTAAGGCTAGAGCGCTCGTGGCCATAGGAAAACGCCACTTACTGAGCAGAAGCCGGAAGTTACAAAGCAGCCATCTTGCCACTGGCAAAAAGAAGTATTGGAGCCACATAGGAGCGAGCAGAAATAGGAAAAATTTGTAAAATTATCGGAATAAACAACTAAAATGGGTTAATTGGACCTAAAATAAGGAACAAATTGACTAAACAATTTTTGTTCCAGCATCAATGAGACTTTTTATTTGTGCCCTTTTTCAGGTTTGTATACGTGTGAGGTTGTAAATATTGTATTTACTTTATTGTAAATTTAATGTACTTATTGTACGTGTGTTATACGTGTACATGCATCATAACATATGTAATATTTTGTATAATGTTATTCTTCTTTGCATTTTATTATTGCTGCTAACTGCAATAAACTATAGGTTGATTTAAGTATAGATGGCAGCGCCTACGCTTTATGTATCTGAGGCTATGACGCTATGGTCGAAATGAGGAGAAAATCTCGGCAATGTTAAGAATGCATGTAAACTGTTCAGTTCCACAGTGTTCGAACAAAAATGTTAAAAACAAAAATATACAGTTTCATGGATTTTCTACAGATCGAAAAATTCAGTGAGGTTAAATGAGATGTCGTAGCCTAGCCCAATATTTAGCATCGTCACTTTCGTAAATCGTAATTCATTATAAAATTTGCTCACTGTTATAAAATTAGTCAATACTTGTTTATTTCCTTTTGTAAATAAACTAGAACAAAGTTCATAAACCGTAGGGGATGCCATCTGGCGGATAGATTTGGCATTTAAATCAACCTATTCAATTGTGTAAAGAATACTTTGAGTGGAAAATTCTCTATCTACTACTTAAAATCGTACTTTATATCAGCTAGAATTGATTAGCTGATCAATCCAATTGTTAGACATAACTTACACTTGAGAGGTTTTTTTTTTGAAGGATAATTATTTAACTAAGAGTAACAGTTGTCAGACCTATAATGCCACAGTATTTAATATGTTAAGCATATCTAAATTTAGTATAAGTTCTCCAGGTGAATAAATAACTGAAGTAGCTTGATGCTTAAAAAACTCAATGCAGGTAATGCAGCCTTACTAAGCTTTTGCCAGTGGCAAGATGGCGGAACGGTGGCGCCATCCTTAAATAGGTCATGAGCGCCCTGAAGGGGCAGACGCCTTTAGAACGCCTTATAAGGATGCGCCCTTGGTCTGTACGTTATCCGGCCGGTCGTCCGCCGTTTGCACGATAACTTGAAAACGGATTAACTTTTTCAAATTCTGTTTTCAGAAATATGACCATCAAAGTTTTAGCTCGGCTGTATCAACTTTTCAGAATTTTTCGCTGACCCCTTCAAGTCGAATTCACGTGATAAAACAGTGTATGTGAAGAATACCAAGATAATGGCATGTCATATAACAATGGATTTGTCAATAAGGAATACATTGTTACTTTCTGTTCATCTTTTAAGCATTAATGACATCAGCGCGCGCACGTAAAATCGCTTTGTCGACGCATGATTACTCAAGTGCTCATAGTCTTATTTTATTAAGTAGCGGAAGAATGGAGCAACTTATTGGCTTTATAATGTCAGTCCTTCTAATTTCTACATTTTTTGAGGTAGAAGGTTGAAATTCGGAATGTAGCTTCCAATGGGCATGTCCATCTGCACTATTTAGTTTGGTTTTGATTGGTACACTGGGGTCGGAATTACGGGGGTGGGATTCAGAGAGGACAACATATGTGTGCTATTTTGTTACGTAAAGGGGTGAAATTCAGTATCCAGATTCCTCTAGGCAAGATCTACATTACTATGAAGTTTAAGCCCAGTTCCATTGGGGTCGGATTTGCGGGGGAGGCAGTCACTTGGTCTTTAGAACAGTGGCAACACATGGGATGTGATATATCATACGTTCGGAAATAATGAGAAAGGAAAGAAAATACGAGCTTCTTTACATTTTCTACATATTTCGTTCGAGAAAATCAATTTTTTGATTACAAAACATGGGGAGAGGTAAAAAGTGCAGATAAAGGGGTAAAAGTAGATGACTGCAGGATCTGTTATTTGCCTTAACCTACTCGGGGGGGGGGGGGGAGATTAATTTCTTTTTAATAAATATATAAATGTATTTCTGCTTCACTGCTAAAGCTCCTCCTTGGAATGTTTACAAGATTTTATTATTACGGAAGAAATGCCAAAAGCAACAATGGAAATTATTCAGTAAAACATGTCTGTAATAATAAAGGTCAGGTAAATAGAGCTAATTGTTACAAGATGGATTTGGCATTATCTTGGAAAAAGAAACAGACGCCCAATTCCCTCTTGTGTTATAGCAGTAATTAGGAAAACAAAAGAGGGTTTGTGGAATTTATTATAGTTATTTGTACAAGTACTTTATACTGAATACAATGTACATTATTCATAAAGCCTTAATAGTAATAAATATTATTGTATTCTTATAAAATTTGTTTTTATTTACTTAAATAAATGTCTACATAAATTAAATTTCAATTTATTACATCGATTTAGGTTTTTAAAAATTATTCTGAAATTGAAAATTAAAAGTACATCACATGAAAATAAACGAGGCCTTTCGGTCATTTTATTCAAAGACCTTCTTCAGGTAT
>JAHWFO010019795.1:110133-121593 GCA_023313115.1 Rhysida immarginata | reverse complement strand
TGTTTAGTTAATAGGAACAGTATTATGATCCATCCTTCCACCGATTAACATTTTACATAGATACTTAACACAGTTAGTCACATCAGTAGGCTAATAGTAGCAGCAATTTAACGGTGGAGAGCTGTTATTTTGTGTTATTGCTCAGTCTCCGACACGTTTTGAGCACGTGATCGTGAAGACGAAGACACGTGCAAAACTTTCGATTTGTACCGAAAGATGCAACTGACTGTTAGTCGAATCCGAAATTTGGCCGAATGCCAAAAAAAAGCCGAAAGTTCCGAAAACCGAAAGAAAAACCCAAACTTCTGTCGGATCCTGCGCCAGAAATTACAGCAGATGGATTGAAATGGCGCCCAAGTCCTCTTCTCTGATGCAGTAAAGTTCAACGTAGACGGATCAGATGAGTGGCTATACTACTGGCACGTCTAAGGGAAGAGGAGTCTTCTCCAAGAGGCAACAAGGAGGGGTATCTTTAATGATGTGGGGTTGCTTCGGATATTGCGGAAAAACTAATCTAGCATTCCTCACATCCTGTATGAACCAATTATCAGGAATGCTAGTGTATTTTCTATTTCATCGTTTCTCGGGAGCTTCGCTTCTTATTCTAGTTCTTCCATGGCTGCACCTAGGAGAACAAACACCCAGATGCAGTTGGCAAATGCAGGTTAGTGGGGATGGAATTACAATTTGGGGAAAGTTTCCATAGCATGATTTAGATTAATACCTATGGAAGAAAGCATAAACACATCATTACCTCTTCACCATTGGTGATCAGATACACTAACATACATTAATCATGCATTCTAGGAATGATGGCATCTATCTGCAAGACAGCGTGACTTGCCATACCATAGAATGTCCAGTGACAGTAGCATGATAGACTCTGACCTACTATGCTGGTTATTAACTTCCCTGATTTGAACAGGATTTAGAATCTATTAGTTCACTTCGATCGATGCATCGGATAAATTGATCCTTTGCAAAGGAATCCAAATGAACTTCAGAATTCATTGCATGGTGATAGAAATCTGTAATAATTTTCCAGCACCTTTAAGTGTTCTCGCATGGCAGATGGCTATGGTGGCATATGTGTCTCCTAACTGCATATTTGTGCTATTAACTCAGTGGTGATCTTAATGTGATTGGACCTTATTAAAGTAATTACTGTTAACTTTATTTATATAGTTTTATATTTTTGCAGGGAAATTATTGTTTTCTTAAACTGAAAATAGAATAAAAATACGATACTAATTTAGGAAATATTTAACAGTATACTATTTTCAGGGTAGGTGGTGTAGAAAATTTTTTTCATTGCCAACGATGTGGTCTTTGTTTACCTTTGCATATTCGAAATTCTCATAAGGTGAGCTATTCCATATTTTCTTGATTTTGCTTCAGTGTATTTATACTTAAAGTGTTTTTATTGTAATGCAGTGTATTAGGAATGCGTCAATGAGTAATTGCCCCATCTGCATTGAAGATCTTCACACATCAAGAAAACCATTGAAGATTCCACCTTGTGGCCATCTACTACATGTGTAAGGTTTCATTTTCATAACTTTAAATTGGTTTCATTCCTCTAATAAATATTTTCATTTGTTATTATACTGTGATCTCCACGCGCGGGGCCTAAAAGCTAAACAATCTCCCCGCGGTAGGGTAGAGTAAGGTGAGACTCGCTAGGTGATGAATAGGCGATGCAGTTGTAACAAATCAATACGTTTAATGCAAAAAGTTGAATCTTAGAATCAGTAATCATCAATTGCATACTTAAGACAGTATAAATTAAACAACTTAAAAATCAGGAGCCTCCACAAGAATCAACTACAGTAACAAATATAATTTTCTAAATAGTCAAATATTCATAAATAACAAACAGCTAATACACTCCAGTAATATAATTATGCATTAAAATGCATACACCATTGTGCTCTTCTCGCCTGGACAAGTGTCTAGAGGGCTCTCCTTGCAGGATAGAGTTTACAAATGGCGCCTATCAGGCGCCTCTCACAACGTTGCCGGGCACTATTTTCTGTCGGTAGATCCAGAGCAGCCTAAGAACGTGGTATGTACCCCTTTATTTACAACCCATCCCTTCAGTTGTGATCATACTAGGTGGCCTCAATGTTGGGGGGTGGCCTCCGCGTCACAACACACAACAACGCGCTACTCTGAATTCTACGTCCAGCAACACCTCAGTTTGGTTACGCCAAACAATCCGGACGTATACATAACAAGAAATTAAGCCTCCCGTGGAAGGTATAGGAAAGTAGCGGAAGCCCTGAGTTCATCTATTTTTTTATTCCTTCATTGCACTTTTTAACCCCCCATTTTTAAATCAAAAATTGATTTTCTCGAACCTTTGATTTAGAAAATATAAAAAAACCCTATATTCTTTCTTTTCTCATCATTTTCGATCGAATGATATATCACACCCTATATGTTGCCATAAAGTTCTAAAGACCAAGTGATTGCCACCCCCACAATTCCGACCCCATTGGAACAATTCGGCCCAAACTTTACAGTGATGATGATCTTGCTTAGAGGAACCTGCATACCGAATTCACTCCTTTGTATGCATAAATAAGCTAGACTATTTTGTCCCCTCTAATTTCCGCCCCCGAAACTCCGACCCCAGTGGGGCAAATCAAAACCAAACTAAATAGTGAAGGTGCACATGCCCATAGTAAGCTACATTCCGAATTTCAACCTTCTACCTCAAAAAATGTGGAAATTATGAAGGAGACGGACAGATAGACGGACATTGTGAAAACATCATCAACAATACTTAATAAGACAAAGCAAGTCATCAACAATACTTACTGCATTAATCACCCCCTTTTAGACAACATGTGCAGGCTCAGCTTTACAACGAACGGCTATTCTACCGGGTAGCTTTTGTCACTAACATCGGCTCTCAAGGCCACAACATTGCCGCTTTGCGGAGCCGCAACTCATAATACTAAAATAAAATTGTCAGCTTTGAACATCATTATGTTCATCGACAATCGGTATAAATTTGTGTCAAATACCGAAAATTGAGCATCGGAGATTTCACGGGTGTCCTTCTATACCGACGTATTCTTACGTACAAGGGCAAGAGCCAGCATTGAACAAAATAGTTCGGGGATACTCCTTTTCTCTCTTATTCCTGGTACCCATACGGGGGAGGGGGAAGGCCACAGAAATAATTAAAGAGTACAAATTGGAAAGTTCTCACCCAGTTTGTCGACACATTCGATGACTTCTTATCTTGGACGTATTATCCGCTATTTAGAGCATATGCTAAAAAAATTTAAACAAAAGAACATCCACGTTCTCAAGGCGCAACTTATGTGCATTCCATTTGAGAGTCCGCTGCGCTCGCGTTAAAAGCGCAAAAGAAAACAAAACAACAGCAGAACTACTACAAACTATGGTTTGCTTAACTTAAAACAATTAAACACACTAATCAAAAGGTCTGTAAGCACTGGCAGGAAATTTCTTCAGCGAAGCAACATTGCCATTATGGATGCCATTTCACATCTATCGCATCAGCATTCCATCTCTTCCCCGCTCGCTTCACTGCCAAGCATACAAAAAAAAAAAGTTCAACAACATATAAGCGCTCAGCCAACACTGCCTAAAGAAAAAGTCTGAGCGCGGAATATCATACATTGTTACATCATGATACGAAGTCATTATTTAGGGCTTATTATTGGTAGAAATGCGATTAAAGATGACTTTTTATGATGATGTAACAACGTAGCCCACAAGAAAGACAGGCCCTGGCCAACACCACCTAGACTGAAGGCCTGCGCACAGAAACGTCATACATTGTTACATTACACTAAAGCGGCTATTGTTCATCGTATTTCCTCCAATAATAAGCCCTAAATTTGGCCGTTTGATGATGTAACAAAAATCACCTGACCATCATAGTCCGAGTAACAATGTAACTTTCATTGTTTCCAACAAACGAAAAATTGCTGATTATTAAAATCCAAAATGAAGGTTACCTTGTTATTCGGACTAAGATGATCAGGTGACTTTTCCGCGCCAGGGCCTGTCTTTCACGTGGGCTACGTGTAACAATATATGACGTTTCCGCGCTCAATCCTTGTCTTTAGGTGGTGTTGGCCCAGCTACGGCCTCCTAGAAACTACCAGGCCTGAACATGACGTCATTGATGTATCGTTGAAGCACTAAGATTGTGACGTTGAACTAACTTCTGTAATAGCACCACCCAAAGCCAACTAGAAAGACAGGCCGGGGCACTAAAAGTCACATGACCAAAGTAGATCGAGCAGCAAACTAATCTTCATTGTTTCCAACAAACGAATAAACGCTGATTGTTGAAATCCAAGATGGAAACAATGAAGAGTGGATTGTTGCTCGATCGACTTTGGTCATGTGACTTTTTAGTGCTCGGCCTGTCTTTCTCGTGGGCTGTGAGCACCACCTGTGTGACGTAGCATTTGCTATCATATATTCTCCGCTGAAAATGCCTATAATAGTATAATTTTATTTAATTAGTGTAGATTATTAATTGAGCTGAGTGAGCGAAGCTCTTTACCGACGAGAATGTAAAACCTTTGTCCTCTAACTCCTTCGACACCACTTGACCGATTTCAACCAAATTTTGCTCAATGAATCATATTAGGACATAGATGGTTTTGAAGTATTTTGAGAAAAATCGATCAAGCCATCGAGGAATAATCACCAGAAAAAGAATTTTCTCTATGATTTGCTATACAGAAAATCACGCATTAAGAAAAAATTATTTTTTCCTCTAAAATCGATTCAATAATGAACAATGAAATGTAAACAATAGAAAAGCGAGCCAAATAGAATTTTTTCATTGATATCCTTGTTTGCTACAGTTGCTGCAGAGAAACGTCAGTACTGTTTAGTAAATCCACATTCAAAATCTCTTCGGATCGAGCAAAAAAGAACTAATCCGTCAAGTAGCCGATCCTAATCAAATCCGGGAGTTTATTTTCGTTGTAGGTACTATATAGGATAGGGTAGGTTGAAGCTCCCCATTCTTTCTAGCTCTGATACGTTTGATGTCTCTAACGTCCTGGTGTATAACTTCTTTAGACATGCATGTAAACACCTCCCGGCAAAAATTAAGGTGGGGCACGGAAACATTTATTTTCACTCCGTGCGATAAAATCTTGCATCGCATCAGGCAGGTGGCATGGTTGTAGTTAACAACCTCTATTAACATATTGCTATTACCCAGTCGATGTATTGATTTTGGTTGTCCTTGCTTCGCTCGGCCGACAATTTTTGATGGTTTTATCTACCAAAAAAGGTGAAAATAACTCAAACGATCTACCATCTCCATCACTATAAATCTCGGATATCTGCAGTCCATGGTTCTCTTCTTATTTGCTGACTCCTCCGGATCATTTGGTTAACGTTGTCCATAAAATATAAAACCTAATCTAGTAGTTGCAAGATGATCAGTACTGTTGAATTAATTAAATGAGGAAACCTGTTCTGTAAATTAAGTTCAGCCCCCTCTCCCCATCCGCCACAGAGTTCAACAAAAGGATACACACACACGGTTAGGGAGTTATAGGCTTACGGGGGATATGGGCATAGTCTAACCCTAAAGCTGGACCTCTAAGAAGGCCCGAGTAGCTGGATAGTCTGAACAGACTAGTTTCAGGTTCCCGCCTTTCTGAGAAGCAGGGCCCAAAGTGGTGTGTTGTTTCAGAATAGCCTTCCTGAAATCACCAGGATCTTCTTTCCCCCCAATACAAGTTGCTATGCACTGCTAACGCGGTTGGACGTACTGGTCACACTGAAGAATTAGAAAGCCTCCGTTGCGAGCACTGGTCCCTTGGGCAACCGATCGATACTTTTAGTCTGACTCTTCAGCTAAGGCTTGTCTGGCAAGGGTGCCCCTTAGCATCATTGAGGCACTCAAGTCCCTCTACCAAGTCAAGATAGTCCCGCAGAGGGGAAAAGATGTTTGGATGAGCGCTGTAGAATAATGAATTTAAATGGGAGTGAAACGTTTCGCAAGAATTTAAAACCCACTGCATCGATGTAGGTTTCTACAAGGTAATAAAAAATTGTTGCAATTTTTAGTTGTCTGGAAGATTAGGCATCAGATCAAATGCGAAGCAGTAACTAATTTCCTCTGGTAGTAATATAATACTTTCTTGAGGAGTTAATTAATTGGTTTTGCAATTCAGAAAAAATGGGATGCAACTAGTAAACTGCCAGATAATCATTAGTAATTTAAACTTTTATTAATGATGTAGTCGTACGTGTAATCCATGTTGCGTCGGAATGAAGGAGATGCGTTAAACTATTTTTGTTGCATCGTAGACCATCTTATCTTGCTTTAACATGTGACAAAGTTACCTCTTTGTTTATTAACTTTATTATAAAATTTAATATGTAAAAGAACTGTGAATGATCGAGTTGAATTGAAATTAAAAAAAGTATCTCCTGATTTTTTTTATTATTTTTTTTTTATAGAGATTGTTACGACGATTTGCAGAAATCGGGGTAAGCTTTAATTAAACAAATAATATAAAAGCTAAATTTATCATGGTTTTTTTTTCAAATTTGTTTTATTAATAAATTAAAGTTTGCTTTTGATTAGGCACAATAAATGCCCGTTATGTTATCAGCCAATGGTCTGAAGATGTATTAGTTCTGTCTAATGTTCTTAGACAAAGGAACAGAAATGAAGAAGAATTTTGATCAATTCAAGTTAGATTGTTTTATATAGCAATTTCAGATATTTATAAATTATTGTATTAATTACACTTTGGAATATTTTCTATTTATGATAAATAAATTTTCTCGGGCAATTTTAAACCTTTTACTAAAAGAAAACAAAATGGCACCAAAGAAGAATTTTTATGATTTTCAAATCGCCCTCTTGAATAATTTCCATGTTAGTAACGTTCACTTGAATAAAGAATATTGTACGAATTTAAACGAAAAGAATACTTGGCATTTTTGCGTATTTTTTTTTATTTAATATGATACAATTTGCATTTAAATTTTATGACGAATAATGAATAAGTAAAAAAAAAAAAAAAAAAAGTCCTGAATCTCTCTTGAAAAAACATTTTTGTTGACCTAATTTTTATAATCTGGGCATTCTTCCTATGTAAACAATGCATTTCCAACTCTCTGTGTTGACCACCTCTGTAAGTCATATCTTGACCACTTGGGCTAAGACATAACATTTAATTTCTTCTCTATAAGTTGAGCAATGTTATCACCAGGTGTCACATATTAGCAAAATTTTTCACTCCTTGCATGAACAACTACCTGGCAATACTGGCAGAAAGGAGTCATCCACAAGTCAGAGTTCTCACACGGTAAGGTGAAATGGAAGAGTTCACTTTATCACGCTCAATAGGTAGGGACGTCATAGAGATAGTATACTTAATGTCTTAATGCGCAATCTGTGAGCTGCTTTTTTTCACTCAACCCTACTCGCAATCGCTCATTGCAGCCTATCGTTGAAGTGCCAGGATTTAAGATAATTACAGATCTGGAAAAAATGTAGGACACATTGTGTTTTGTTTATTATTGCACAACCAATTGATAAATTTAAATGAAAGTTTAGGACAATGTGTATTATGGCCAAACATTATCGATGCAAATTTTTTTGCAAATCTGAAGAGCAGTTTTTGGTTGATACCATAAACTTGAAATTAGGGGTGGAAAAAAAGGACAGTTTGGTGTACGGCTAAATCGATATACTGAAGTGGGCTGCCAGGTGCACTCTTGGTAATACAAAGGTAATTAATAAATTTAATAGCAATTTCTGTAAACATTTGGCATGGGACGCGGCATAACACTCAGCGATTTGGAACAGGGCAAACTTAATGCCTATAAGCACGATGGGAAATCTGTGGCAGAAATTGTACGCCTTATTGGTCGTTCTAGGCATGTGGTTACTGTATTTCTGCAAGATCCTGCAAGTTACGATACGAAAAAGTCAACCGGACGGCCGAAATGCCTAACACCACAAGATCAACGTCGAATTGCTAGGCTTGCCAGCAATGAAAAAATATCAGCAAGCGCTATTAAAGCAACAATTGGGACTCAGGCGTCCAGAAGAACCATCAATAATTACCTAAATGCTTGCCCACATCTTCGGCGTGAAAAATTAAAACAAAAACCCCACTTACAACCCACCACAAAAGAGACCGCCTCCAATTTGCTAAAGAACATATGAGCTGGACCAAAGAATGGGATCAAGTTGTTTTCAGTGATGAAAAGAAATTCAATTTTGACGGTCCTGATGACTGGAATTATTGGCACGACATACGGAAAGAACCACACTATTTTGCAAAAAGAGTGCAAGGCGGGGGTTCCGTCATGGTTTGGTCAGCCTTTAGCTCAACCGGGAAAGCCAACAACGTGTTTGTTAGTGGCAGAATGAACAGTGTCAAGTACCAACAACTGCTCACCAACCATCTTCTGCCACTGGGATAACGTCTTGAGGGGTGAAAATTGACAATTTCAACAGGACAATCCCCGTGTCATGCCTCCAAGTCAACCAAAGAATGGTTTACACAGAACAATATACGAGGAGAGATCAAAAAGTAAGTTGCACTTCTACGGTATGGCCATTTATTACACCACCTATACAAAAGCAACACGGCTCTAGCAGCATACAATGTAGGTTCACTTTTCCACATAGTCCCCAAGAGACCCTAAACATTTATCCGAACGATCAACCAACTTTTCGATTCCGGATGCATAGAAATCTCCTCCAGCGTTTTGTAACCACACGTTGACAGCCGCTTTCACCTCCTCATCGTTTCGAAATCGTTGTCCACAGAGTTCCGTTTTGAGCTTACCGAAAAGATGAAAGTCTCATGGCGCTAAGTCGGGACTGTATGGAGGATGTTGCCAAACCTCCCACTTGAATCGCTGCAGCAGTTCGCACGTTTGGCGGGCCTTGTGAGATGTTGCGTTATCGTGCAATTCACAGCAGTGATTTCACGATGAATGTCCGTGCAATTCACCCGTTTGGCCCATAGAAATCGGATTGCTGCTCGCACCTCAAGTTTGGAGTGGACATCCAGTTGACGCGCCATTACTTTTAGCCCGCTAGTCACACAAAACACGACGGGAAACTACAGCAACCGTCCTATCCGACGTCTGCGCAGTTAATGTCCCTTTCTCCGCTTTGCCCAAGATTGCGACACACAGCGCGCTCCTGCGGCGAGTTAGTGCAACTTACTTTTTGTTCTCCCCTCGTATCTGTTATGACTTGGCCAGCAAGAAGCCCTGACCTTAACCCATATAAAACCTATGGGGCATTTTGGTTAGGGCTGTATACATCATTGGCAAGCAGTATGACAACATGAGAAGCTTACAGGATGCCATATGCATTGCCTGGAACGAAATTTCGGTTTCAACCCTGCAAACCTTAGTCAAATCAATGAAAGAGAGGGTATTTGAAGTAATTTTAAAGAATGGTGACAGTACAAAGTATTAATTTTATTATTATTAACTAGAAGCGAACCCACCCGTTTGTATAATCTGGAAATAACCCATTGTTAGATTTTTAGCACATTTTCTATATATAGAAATGTGCTTATGTGATCGGTTTGTCCAGCTGTCCGTCCGTCCGTCCGTCTGTAGACAATCCCACAATTCATTGCGTTGCATGTATTGAATTGCATGTATTGCAATCTCACAATTCATTCAATCATGTCTTGAATTGCTGGAAGAAACGAATTATCCTCGCATTTGGTAAAACGCGTGTTGAGAACATGGGTTCGGTTCTGCGCGTGCTCTAAACGTTAATGAGATGGTGTACGTGCAGGATGCACGTGTTTGACGATTATTAAAAGGGCAGTTCGGTCCCTAAATCAAGAGAATTTTTTTATTCTTAGGGAGCTTAGCATTTATTACGATAACTTGAAAACGAATTAACTTTTTCACAGTCTGTTTTCACCTGTTTAAAATGGGACAGAGTACGCAGAAGTACGAACGTGAGATAGCAGGAATAAGTACGTGCTCTAATAGCACGTGCTTTAATGGTACCATTATGATACCCTTTTAAACATTTCCTATAACAAGATATGGCATGTAATATATCAAACAAATTGTCACAACATATCATGAACGAATATAAAAGAGTAACTAGTGATAACAAGTATCGGTCTAATGGCACGTGTACGTGCAAGGATGTCTCATGAATGAATATAACGGTATATAGTGATGTCTGAATTCTTTTGTAGTTCATGTTTTAATGGTACCAAGTGGTACCATTGGAACTTTCAATGCTAAGATATGGCATGTAATATATCAAACGACTCGTAATAACGTGCCACGAGTGAATATCACGTGTAAATAATGATCACAGTTATTGGTTTAGTAGCACGTGCCCTAATGGTGCCCTATGATACCATATGGTAACCTTGGAACTTTCAATGCTAAGATATGGCATGTAATATATCAAACAACTCGTAACAACGTGCCATGAGTGACTATAACGAGAAAATAATGATAATGGTTAACAGTTTAGTAGCACGTACACTAATGGTGCCCTATGGCATGATATGGTACCATTTGAACTTTCAATTCTAAACCATGGCATGTAATATATCAAACGACTCGTAACAACATGTAATGAGTGAATATCATGAGAAAATAATGATAATTGTTATTGGTTTAGTAGCACGTGCCCTAATAATGCACTATGAAACCATATGGTACCATTGGAACTTTCAATGCTAAGATATGGCATGTAACATATCAAACGACTCGTAATAACGTGCCATAAGTGAATATCACATGTAAATGATAATAGTTATTGGTTTAGTAGCACGTGCCCTAATGGTGCCCTATGATACCATATGGTAATCTTGGAACTTTCAATGCTAAGATATGGCATGTAATATGTCAAACGACTCGTAACAACGTGCCATGAGTGACTATCACGAGAAAATAATGATAATGGTTATTGGTTTACTAGCACGTGCCCTAATGGTGCCCTATGAAACCATATGGTACATTGGAACTTTCAATGCTAAGATATGGCATGTAATATATCACACGACTCGTAACAACGTGCTACGAGTGACTATCACGAGAAAATAAAGATAATGGTTAACAGTTTAGTAGCACGTGCCCTAATGGTGCCCTATGGCATGATATGGTACCATTGGAAGTTTCAATTCTAACATATGGCATGTAATATATCAAACGACTCGTAACAACATGTAATGGGTGAATATCATGAGAAAATAATGATAATTGTTATTGGTTTAGTAGCACGTGCCCTAATGGTGCCCTATGAAACCATTGGAACTTTCAATGCTAAGATATGGCATGTAATATATCAAACGACTCGTAACAAGGTGCCATGAGTGAATATCACGAGAAAATAATGATAATGGTTATTGGTTTACTAGCACGTGCCCTAATGGTGCCCTATGAAACCATATGGTACCATTGGAAATTTCAATGCTAAGA
>JAHWFO010019795.1:88443-105133 GCA_023313115.1 Rhysida immarginata | reverse complement strand
CATTGGAACTTTCAATGCTAAGATATGGCATGTAATATATCAAACAACTCGTTACAGTGTGCCATGAGTGAATATCACGTGTAAATAATGATAATTGTATTGGCTTAGTAGCACGTGCCTTAAAGGTGCCATATGATACCATATGGCACCATTGGAACTTTAAATGTTAACATATGGCGTGTAATATATCAAACAACTCGTAACAACGTGCCATGAGTGAATGTAACGAGTAAATAATGATAGTGGCAATTGGTTTTGTAGAAAATGTGCTCCCTTTATCCGCTTTGGCGGTAAAATCATTCTTGTTTCTTTGTGACAACGTCCACCGTCGCTGATTTTATATAAATAATTTTCAGCACTCTCGGGGAGTAAAATTTTTTATAATAGGCTTAAAATTAAGAAAACCAACCTCAATATGAAAAAAGAAAGAGAAAACCCAGGCTTAAAACGTGAGCATTCGCGCTTTGATAAAAAAAAAAAGTCATAAAGGATATATAACATGTCATTGGAGATCAATGTAGTAGTTGCGTAACCGATGGTTAAAATGGCGACAAGAAACGGTACATCGAGTTGAAACGCACGAAAATACAGATGAACGTATTTCAAATGGTAATTCATTCCAAAGGACTATCGCATTATAAAGAAAATGTTTGGTTTTGTAAGCTGTCGTCTTGGTAGGTACTGCAAATAGAAATCTACGAGTTATACGGATATTATCACCGGATATTATAAGCGAACCAGGCTTTAACAAACGCAGCTGGATGGGAATCTTCTCGTAAGGCTGTGAACAATTCAATGTTCAATGACCCCTTACTAATAGAAGTAAGAATCGGTAATTGGTGGCTAGAGCACATGGTCGTCACGGAATCTAGCATATTCAATTTGAAGGCTGTCCTGATTAGACGATTGGACACTATTGTTAATCTCTTTATGTTCACTGTCATAGACGATGACCAGAATACGGCCCCGTACTCTATTTTCAAAACGATGACCGCAGTGATAAATTGACAAATTTGAGTAATGTTTATTAGAGATCTTATCCTTTTGACCAAATAGATTTTACGATTAAGAGTAGTAATAAGTTGGTCAATATGATCATTGAAACTAAGACTTGTATCGAAAATGATGCCCAGTATCTTAATTGATTTTGAAAAGTTCCCGACTTTATGGCCAGTCATAACATTGGTTTTTGTAGAATTGAGACACAAGCCTCTACTACTATACCAATTTGACAGGTATGTCAAATCTTAATGAAGAAGGTCCTGAACCCTATCATGATCTTGAATTAAGTAGGTGCTGAACAGAAAATTATCATTTACGTAGCTTCAAATTTCTGTGTTAGAACGGTGCCGATATATCGAGGCGGTAGCAATTGCAAACAGGAGAGGGCCAATGCTACGGATTGACTTATTACTAATCAGAGGACGTAAACTAATGATATTTTTCCGGTCTTTAAAGTAGTCATCCAATAGGTCCAAGTAAACCTTTGACACCCCCAAAGAGGCCAAATCATAAAGGAGTTAGATCTCGGAAAACAGTGTCGAAAGCTTTGGTAATATCAGTTTAAGCGATAATAAAATTTTGTCCTCGGTCGTAAGCCTCAGTAGCCTTTATAAAAAAGTATAGTGGTATCCGGGTCTGCTCCCCTTCTGTTGATAGGGTATTTGTGACCACAGATAGTCAGTTAGATAGTGGAAAACAATTTTTTCTACTATTTTAGAAAAAGGATTCGTTACAGAAATAGGACGGTAGTTAGATATGTCAGTCGGATCGCCTCTTTTATAAGTTGGATTAATTCTTGTTACTTTAAGAGCACGTGGAAATTTTTTAGTTTTCATAATCACTGTACACAAAGTATATACCATCATACACTGATTGGAAGAAAGTAATTGGACACCAATCCACCCTGCAAAAAATGGACCTTTCCGCTACCACACGTGTCACTACTGTATGGAAATGCAAAGCACCATTGACTCTAACTGAAGCACCATTGACTAAAGGTGTCCTGGTTGGAATGTCGCTCCAAGGCGCATCCATACGAGAGATTGCCAGCAGCCGGAACCACCCGAAATCAACAGTGGAGTTTGTGCTGAAGAAGTACGAATGCACCAAGGCCTGGTCGTCCACCCGCATTGACCGACAGGGACCGTCGGGTGCTGCAGCGGGAGATACGGAAGAACCGACGTACGACGATGACCACCATCGCCGGGGAATTCCAGCAGTCATCTGGATGTCACATATCCACCAAGACCCTCCGAAAGGAGGCCCACATGCTGAGCTATCGCGGCAGAGCAGCAGCCCACAAGCCGCTAGTCACACCGGCGAATAAAACGAATAGACCGCAATGGGCCAGGGAACGCAAAGATTGGACCGTTGAGGACTGGAAACGTGTTCTCTGGAGCGATGAATCCCGCTTCACATTGTTTCGATCGGATGGCAGAGTTTGGGTGTGGCGTTTACCTGGAGAACGGCTCCTTCCTGAGTGTATCATCCCAACAGTGAAGTTCGGCGGAGAAGGAATTATGGTGTGGGGCTGTTTTTCGTGGTATGGCGTAGGCCCGGTAGTGAAGGTGGAAGGCACCATGAGGGCTACGGACTACACTACCATCCTGGACAATTCCGTTCTCCCACCCCTTTGGCAAACCTACGGTCAAGAGCCATACCTGTACCAAGACGACAATGCCAGGCCATATGTTGCAGCCAATGATATATAAAACAACTGGATCGCTGACTCTATCCGCAGTCGGCATTGAGAAGTGAAGCCAAAATACGTCATAAATTTTCCCTTCAGGTCATTGACTAGTAGCTTCAGGAGGCATAGAATTACGGCCTCAGTTCTCTCCCAGTAAGTCAGCGATCCAGTTGTTTTAGATATCATTGGTTGCAGCTCATATCCTGCAATGGTATGCCGATAATAATGTTGAACGCATGCAGTAGCCAGCCCAGAGCCCCGACCTGAATCCCATCGAACATCTGTGGGATGAAGTCGAGCGTCGGGTGAGGGGTAGTGGCCAACTCCCCAAAACACTACCTGAACTGTGGACGGCTGTACGGGACATTTGGCGGGAGATTCCTGTGGGGGTCGTACGTACTCTTGTGGAAAGCATGCGCGGGAGAGTGGCCGCCGTGATTGTAGCCAGAGGGGGGCCGACAGGATATTAGCTGTTATCAATAAAAGCAAATAAACGCACTGTGCGAGGTGTCCAATTACTTTCTTCCAATCAGTGTATATCTGGTGGTGTTGAAATTTTGAATAATTTTATCTGTTATAGCAAGCGGGTAACTGGGTCCTCGAATCCGGATCTTCTTAATAATATTAACCAGCAACGGTCCAAAAGGAATTCCAGGGTCAGGAGATGCTTCAAAGAAATTATCAACACTCGACTTATCTTGCTTAATTATTATTGATGATATTGGATGTTGGGTCGGAGTATTGATCCACTCGAGATATTGTCTGTATTTTTCAAAAGGTAATTTTGGTTTACTATGAGTACAGTTACGACGTATCCATTGCCAGAGACGATTAGATTTGACATATTGAAAAACGATGGCTCGTTTAGCCTCTCGGATAGCCTTTTTAAAACTGACAGATGCCTTCTTATGTTCATCTAAGTTGAAATGATTCTTGGCTAGATATAATTCTGATAAGTTTATTGTTTAGTTTTCCGCTTTTCTGTTAATGCTTATTCCACCATTTATTTGGCTGTCTTTGGGACGACCTATAATATTTATATTGTAAACCAGCTGTCATTGCTGTCTTCATGACCATTAAGTCAATTTTCTCCAGTAACAGGTCGACAATATTTAACGTTTCTAGAGTCTCAATATTTAACGTTTCCAGGTTCCTTTGAAATTCATGTTTGTTAAAAGAGGCATATGAAGGAAGGAATTTGCCTTTATTCTTGTTACAGTTTGTTTCAAGTCCTGTAAAAGTTAAGGATAAGAAAATAGCCACATGATCAAGTTTTGGTATAGTTGAATAAACCACATCCTTGTAATGAACAGTATGCGGTAAATATATACGGCCTATTAAGGACTCACAAGCATTTATGACCCGTGTTGGTTTGGAAAGAATTTGGGTCAAGCGAAGAGCCCTCGTGCAGGTGAGTAATCTCCTTAAATCGTGTGAGGGAGTCTGAAAATTATAATTGAAATCACCCGACAAAATTGAAATCAAGGTTACTTACGAGTGACACACAATCTTCCATTGTTATATAAGATGGACGGTATATTAATGTAAAATGTATCCATTTATGTCCAAACAGACTCTTGATGGTAAGATATTCCGTGCCTTCCTGGCTACCAGAATCGATCAGGAGGGTGACGATCATCACCCCACCCCCTCTCGTTTGGCGATCAGCTCCATTTCCATCTATTTTTTGTCATATGTCTTATTTTTTTTCCACATTGCTTCTTTTTGTATAATTTGTAAAATTAAATGTTGAATTGCATAAAATGCTACAAACAGACATCTTGTTTGAAGCTTGTTCTGAAATTTCATTTAAATGTATCAATTGGTTTTGCTGTAATAAACAAAACACAATGTGTCCTATCATTTTTGCTAGGTCTGTAGAGCATTTTTTAAAAATTTTCTCTACCTATTGAGCGTGATAAAGTGAACTTTTCTATTTCACCTTACAGTATGAGAACTCTACTTCATCCTTTTCCCATAGAATTTCATACCCCCTATCCCTCCCGTGTCAGCACGTCATATTTTTGTAAATCCATGGTCATATGTCATCCTGACACGAAAAATGACAACAACTAGTTTTAATAAGTTCTGTTAACAAAGATGTATCGAGGTAATAAATAAAAATAATGCCAACATAAAGGGAAGAAACATTCCATTTATTGAAATATTTAGACATCTTTAATCCATGGTGAGGTAGCCCACATCTCCAAGTCTTTAATTATTACAAACATATTTTTTGAGCTTGCTTCAGGAACGAACACGTCAGATATATCATATTCGCTAAGCCACACAAAACTATCATCATCTTCAGTAGATGACTGCAAGTCTCTCTCTCTTTGTTTGCAGGTAATATTATCTATGATTGCAAGTGTTATAGTAGGAGCATTCAAATTGGAGGTCTTGCCATGAATTGCTTTGTGCAACTTCATGCACTTGACAGAAGGAAAACAAAAACCACAGATTTGACAAATATGTTTGTGCAAGAAACAGTTGGACAATATGCATCATCTGTCATAGTGCATCAACACCCGTCATAGTGCAGTTCATTTAGACATGAAGTTCGCATTAAATGTAGTAGTACGTTTGACTTTATTATGTTGTTAGGTTCGGTCCCAGTAGTGTATATTCAATTTTGCAACTTCGAAATCCCTGTGCTAACTCTAGGGTACGCTAAAAACCGCGATTTTTTGGACTTTTTTCATTTTCGCCTCGTAGCTCCAATACTGTGCATTTTAGTGCAAAAGCCTCTATATCCTTTTATAAACTAGAATAAATCTGCTACAATTTGAGCACGAAAGGAGCTCTGTAAGTTTAATAGTTTCGAGCCAAATATCGCCACAACGTGTCCTACGACCCCTGTTATGAGGGAAGAGTATACAGGAAATTTAATTAGCTTTCATTTAAGCACAAGTACGATCCTGTAGGCCTAATAGTTTTCGAGAAAAGGGTCAAAAACTGGAAATAGTGAAATTGCTGTTTACCCCTAAATGAAGCACATCATTTTTCTAGCGATTCCTATGGTTTTATTTATATTTCCTGTGACATATGAGTATTATGGTTTCCTGTTAATACATAACCCATATTATATGTATTTATGTATACTTATAAATATTTTATTTATTTTATATTTATTTTACTTATACTTTCTATGATTTTTCTTATTATTTGATGGTTTGTGGTTTTTTGAATAAGAACAATGCAGCAAACGTGTAAAAGTGTTAAAAAAACAATTTATTACAAGAGTGCAGTCGGTGGCTAAATTACAGACGATATAACAAACTTACAATATACTGAAAACTTATATCACTAAACAAAATTAACAAAAGTATTGAAAAACAAGCAATCACAAAACTTGTTTTTGTGGCATTTAAAACTTACATGGACATGAAAAACGTACAAAATTACGCATTGTAATGCATAGGTACTCATTACCTAAGAAAAAAGACAATACACTAAGAATATGTTGGTTTCTTTGATGGGCCGGGTGTGTCTTCAAAATCTTCGACGTGTTTTGGCTGTGCAAGTTGTGTAGGAATCTCTAGGTTTATGTCTTCTTCGTCAGATTCTTCCATCTCGACGGCTGGTACGTTGAGGCAACGCTTCCCTTCACAGGATCTGCAGAGAGCAGAGCATTTCAGGCAGAGTCCCTTGCAAGTGCACGAGAGTCCCTTGAGGAGCTTCTGAGGGGCAGGGTCATTCTTCATCGTAGTATGCATCAGCCCTTGTTGGATCTTCACCCACCCCCATCCAACAGGGTCTTTTTCTTCCCCCAACCACTTCTGCATCTGGTGGTATGTGCGGTAGGAGTGGTAGGAGGCAGACTCTTCTTTTGGGGGCAGACGAGCCAAATTTACCTTGGCGTGAGTTACAGCCTTCACGAACTGCTCATAGCGAAGGCTGTGGAGGGTGCTGCCTTCATCTCCACCGTAAAGTGCCACAAGGCATCGAGCTATTGCTTCGTGAGTGGCATCTGGATCTAAGAAAAATGAAGTTTCGTCGATAAGGTGGGGATGACGTTGGAAGGCGGATATCAATTTTGATTTACCCTTCCAAAACAGGGCAGAGGTAGTGTCACAGCCCGTCAAGGCGTGGAAAAACAATACCAACTGAGGAGGGATGGATAGTCCTCCATGATTAAACGAATTTGATGTGTATTGGGTAGGTCCTGACTCACTTCTACCACCTTTATGGAAGTACGTATATATTCTTCGTAAATATTCTTCTTGGGTAACCCAAGGGCATTGAGGATGACCAACAGATCTATATCCTCTCCAACAATCACGACATTCTCGTTTCCACTGCTCTTGGCTATTGCAGTCAAAACAGTGTCGCAGTTTGCGTCCTCTGTCGTCTTCACTGTTTCTGTCTCTGCGTTTTGATGGGCTGCGCAGAGAAACTCAATAAGATGCCGTATGTTGTGGTCGTTGGAGAGCACTTTTTCCTGTGGCAGCTTGATAATTGTGGACTCGTCGAACATTAAATCTTTACATGTTGCAGTCGCATATCGACATAGGCGCTCTGCTGTTTTTGTGCAGTGTTCTGGATAACCATCGAACACGACTGCCACGTTCTTCCCGAACTGGTTGAATACATATCTTACGTACAAGGCTACAATCGCTCTGACGGAGTCGTTTCGGTGCCAGATAACCTTATGAAGCAAATATCCTCCACCCACCACAATGAACGTTGTGGGTCTAAAAGCTATGTTCGGTGGGTTTAAAAGCGTTGTTTTCGGTGAGTGGAGTAAAAGCTGAATAGAAGGTAGATTTTGTTCCTTTTCGCATCCCCTCATCATCAAAATAGCAATGGGGTACGGTGCCAACTCATATTTGAAATGGTCTTTCAATTGTTGGTCAGACTGTTTAGTGATGCAGAATCTCTGGAAAATGGTTAAGGGATCTACGTCAACCTTCTTCTTTTCCACTTTGAGCTGGAGTTTGATGCCAAGGTTCGTGTTTTGTTTTTACGTTTGAAAGTTACTTTTCCATATGTGTTTCCATTGATCTTCTTAACTCCATCCATTCCCAATTCTTGTGCCTTATGGCAATTGATCTCAGGTCCTCCAACTATTCCACTGCTGATGCTTAGTATGTTCTCATTAGCTGAAAACAGTGGATGAATGTTAAACCAATTCATGAGTTTTTTCATATCAGCAGTGTCTCTTGCGGTACGTGAGGGCTTCATGTCCACGTGTTGTTCGGAGGTTGTGCACGATGTACCCCAGAATTGTTCAAGTCCCTCGCAGATATTCAACATGTACACCATTCCCCAGTCCACCGAGAAAGTATACTGCTGGAAATACCACGACCACGGGTTAATCCTCCCTCACTCTTCATCGATCTCATAAGAACTTTTTTTATAGTCAAGTCGGTCCACAGACCGGACCAGAATTTATCAGAATGGCGAATCGTAAAGTTTCCATCTTGTGTGAACGCATGGAATTCTATGGGATCCATCCTTTGCTGTAAGTTGTTTATGTCTTGGAGGTATAGTCGAGCATGTTTGGCATAAAAAAATGACCTGCCGAGTGGAAGAAAGGAAGCATTTTGCTTATTGATTCCAGGAAGGTCCCAATCTCCCATCCTCTCAGCCTGTATAAATTTCTTCATGAGCGTAGTCATTTTATAGTATTGCACCCAGAGCTTTGAAGTTGGGCCTTCTTTCTCCAGTTTATCAACTGCTGTTTTGAATTTGGCACTCAGGACTTGGACAGTTTCATTGTCATTGGCCAGTAGGATCATGTTCCTCACCGTTTCATCAAACAGTGTTTCAGTTTCTCTTCGTTCCTCTTCCGTGAAGTGTATGTTATTTAAAATCAACTTTGTGAGCAAGATTACACATGTGAGCTCTTACAGCCCGCGAGTATGTATGGCCATTCAGAATTATGTCCACGCTATTCTCGGCCAATATAGTCGTAAGCAACTCCTTCAGACCATTGCCCGCCATTATTACCCCAATGGCGTCCATGAACGACATCAATAGATCAAAAACCCCCTCAATCTCACCACCACATTCTTTAGCTGATAATGTTGGCAGCTCTCTACAATGTCCCTGGCTTTCATATAAAGAGGCTGTTCAAATGTGACGAAACACGTTTTCTGGCAATGATTGGCAGTTCTGTTGTTGGCGTCAAGAAGACTTGTAAGCACTGTGTCTGTTGGAGGGGGGCGTGGATGAAGGGAAGAAAAACTACTTTAGAGTATTTGAAGTCAAGCCCAACTGTCGCCTGCTCCATGAAACCATTCCAACCAGGTATGCTTGGCAGGTTTGATGACTTTCCATACGACCACAACAGGTCTGGAGCTGAGGGCTGTATGTCACTATTAACCTCATTCAATTCTGTGATCGAAATAGATGACAAGCCAGCGTTCTTCCGTACGGTGGACTGAATGAGATCAGTAGTTCCAAAGGAAGCTATTGAGTCAACAGAAACGCAGTTCTTTACGCGTGGATTGTTTTCGTCAGGCAGGACGGATGAACCCGGCGCAATTATTATGATCCCACCCAATTCGTGGAATGTGTTCTCTCCATCAAGTGTGTTCACATTCACGTCAGCATTGTCGAAGATGAATTGCATCGTTGCTCCTTTCTCAATGGGTGGTGAGATTTGTCCACTCGCACCGCCTCTTTGTAGCTGTATGAGAACCCCATAGCTGAGCACAGTTCGACAAGGTGTTTCGACCCAAACTTCCTGTACAAGTATGTACCAAGGCTGAGCTGAAGGGAGGAGAGGAATGATCTTGGCCTCACTGCTGCCATAATTGAATGAGCAATTGAAACACGTTTTTTCCTCCAACCATCGAGAGAGTTACGCTTGTGATTCATCACAACAATTTCAAGGAACACCTTCAGAGATTCAAGAATAACATCGTCGGTTTTGCGCAAGAAATCGTCTGATGGAGGATACTCAGTCGTATCGAATTCCTGAGAGCGTATGTCTGACAAAATTATCTGTGCTGCAGCTTTAACCACTCTCAGTTGCTCTTCTTCGGGATTGCTTTTCTTTTCATTATACCAGTTGTCATACAGAATTTTTTCACGGGTGTCTCTGAAACACACAATTCCATGATGGCCTCGGCCAACCTCTAAGAAGACAATATTTTCACCATATCTTTTTTTAGGTGGTTTTTGACACTTCTGACATCAGGTTTGTAATCACCTTTGAACTGATCCATAAGTTCGTTTAACGAAAATTGGCAATCGTCCCTGTGTTCTTGAAGGAATGAATAAATGCACTCCATACCTCCAAGAGGTTCTGTGCCTGTGGGCGTCCTCTTGTTATTTCACTTCTGACTGGCAAATAGAGCTTTGTATGGCACCGCTGGTGGTATCTAGCGTCAGCAGCGACTAACTCAGGTACACCTCCAAGCGATCTATGATCTGTTGTCCCCATTCATCATCTCGCAATCTGGCTTTATCTAAAATAGTTTCCCTCCTACTCAGGAATGTTACATTGTACACAGCATTCTTTCTTGCAACGGGAAGTTTCTGTTGACGCTGGAGAAATTGCTCAGTGATAGCGTCTCCACACAAACAGCACATGTGCCCAATAGATTGAGGTCTGCTAGATTCGCCCCTCGATGCTCTCTGTCGCGCCTGAGGGATTGTCTCCTTCGCGTCGAATAGATGCTACAACGTTATGTTCAGCAGTATACGTCTTCCTGCATGAATAATGCTCGTTCTCCCGAAAACCACATTTCACACTTTTTTTCTATGAAGGTCTTGATGCCTCGTGTTTTTACAGTCACCACTTCGCCTTCCTTAATAGCGACGCGACAAATAAAACTATATCAGCTGGAACCGATATTTTGTTCACTTGCACTACGAAAAGTTCGCTAAGAAACCTGCACGAGTTCACATTTTGAAATTCACAGCTTATTGAGGTACCTTCGGCTCCACTCCCTTACCGATCACCCTTCTCTATCATACGTCTTCTCTTTTCGTCCTTCTCTCACTGGGAACAAGAAAAAAAGAAATGAATGAGATAACGGCCACGATAGCACAGTAGGCCAGATAGACCTACTACTTGGCCAAAAATTAAATTTTGCATTTATAGCATATTTTTTTTAAAATCACGGGTTGAAAAATTGCCAGTAAATGTTGTTTTTTTAATATAAGCACTATAATATAGTGTTTCAGTATATTGTGGGCGATTATTTAAGTTAAAATACATGCATTTAATGAAACGAGTAAATAAAAATGAACCATTGAGTATTATTGATCTTTTTAATTAAATTTTTAAATGTATATTTGAACCAAAAAAATAAAATTTGTTAAACTGATTAAATGATGATTAAATACAATATATATAATAATAATTAAATTTAATTATATGCATTCGTTATTTAGAAGAGTGTATATTGTATATTTAAGCATATTCTTTTATAATATATAATTTTAGTAAAGACTGTAAACGAGCATTTTTTATGGGCACTTATGTGCAATTGTTAGACCAATATTTTGAACGAAAACCTTCACGTTTTAGGATATATATGAGCAACTATGAGCAGCCAATTTTTTGTAATAATTAATATGGAAATAAACCTTCTCCCAGCTGTTATCTCGGAACAGGGCCTCCGAGAAGCCCCACCAGTGCACTCACTATGCGCTTGGGGAAACGGTCGGGGGCAGCACATGCCTTTACACAGGAGGAGAAACGGGTAAAGCGACAACGGGATCGGGTGCTGTCAATCGGCACTTGGAACGTATTCTCCATGACAGGAAAGGAATCAGAGTTAGTGGAGGAAGCCAAACGTTATCGACTGGATATCATAGGTATTCCCTCTACGAAACGTCCGGGTTCTGGAACTGTGGACTTAGAAGGAGGGTGGAAGCTTTTTTACTCTGGTGTCGACCCTAACATGATTGCCCAGGCGGGAGTGGGGATACTCACAAGTTCCTGGCTGGCAAATTATGTTGCAGATTGGACACCCGTAGGTGGAAGACTGTCTCCTGAGGCTTCAGATAGGGAAACGGTCTCTCTCTCTCTCTATTCGTTGCATATGCTCCGAATGCAGTCACAGAATACCCACTCTTTCTAGATGAAGTTGATGCTGCTCTTAGCAGAAGAGGGAGTGCAGATTCTGTCATCCTGCTGGGCACTTCAATGCACATGTAGGGCTGATGACCAAACGTGGAAATGCGTGATTGGGTGGAATGGTGACCCCCAATTAAATGCGAATGAGAGGTGCTTGTTGGATCTCTGTTGCAACAATGGACTTTCCATCACAAATACCTTCTTCCAGCACAGGGATGTCCATAAGTATACATGGTACAAGGATGCAATGGACCAGAAGTCACTGATTGATTTTGTAATCGTATCAGCCGACTTATTCCGATCAGTGTTGGATACTCGTGTGAGAAGAGGGGAAGAACTATCAACTGATCACCACCTTGTTGTCTGCACTTTGCGGTTCTCTGAATCCATGCCAACCAGGCGAAATAATAGGTTCAGACAAACTTGGCGCACCAAATGGGAGGCATTGGAGGTTAGAGCTGTGAGGAAGACCTTTGCAGATAACATATCTTCAAGTTTCATAGAACTACCCAGTGATCGTGGTACTGTTGAAGAGGAGTGGCAGTTGTTTAATACTGCTGTGATTACTTCGGCTGCATTGTGCTGTGGTCGTAAGCGGCTGAGTGTGGCGCAGGGTGGTGAGAAAAGGACTGCATGGTGGAACGGTGAAGTCCAAGAAGCTGTCAAGGCAAAGAAGGAAGCCTATTTGCTTTGGCTTGCAAATAAGTCAACTTCGAGTCGAGTGCGGTACACTGAGGCACGAAAAGCAGCAGCAAAGACAGGATCAACAGCTAAAGCCAAGGCCTGGGAGAAGTTCGGGAAGAAATTGGAGGCAGACTATGGTTCGGCAAACAAGGTATTCTGGCAGACCGTGCGCCGCCTCCGTGGAAAGAAATCTCTTTCATCACAAACTATTAAGAGTTCAGATAGGAGGCTTCTGAAAACGGAGGAGAGCGTGTTGCATAGGTGGAAGGAATACTTTGCATCTCTTCTTAATCCGGTGACAGCAACAACTGAGGCACATGAGCTGCACCTTGGAGCGGAGAATAGTCACGGTAGTATACTGAAGCAGAAGTCAGATGGGCAATTAAGTTCCTGAAGACTGGCAAAGCTGCAGGTGATGATGGAATCCGGTCCGAGATGATAAAGGCCTTAAATCAGGATGGTATCCTGTGGCTGACTCGAGTGTGTCAGGTTGCTTGGATATCTGGACAGGCCCCTAAGCAATGGCAGACAGGAAATGTGATCCCTATCTTCTAAAAGGGAGATCAGAGAGATTGCAACAACTATCGAGGCATCTCTTTGCTCAGCATTTCTGAGAAAAAAGAACTCTTTTTGGAGAAGAGAAGTCGGGAAATAGTCGACTCCAAACTGTCGGGGGAAGCAGTGTGGTTTCCGACCTGGCCGAAGCACGACGGATCACATCTTTGCACTAAGGCAAATCTTTGAGAAATCCTGGGAGTGTGCAAAAGAGATCTACGCTTGCTTTGTGGACCTCGAAAAAGCATATGACAGAGTTCTTCGGGAGAAGCTCTGGCAAGTGTTGCAAGAGTATGGAGTGGATGGGCAATTGCTGGTTGCTATCATGTCTCTGTACGAAAGTTCTGAGATGTGTGTCCAGATAAATGGCATTAAGGCAAGACCGTTCACCGTGGATGTTGGACTCCGCCAAGGGTGCTTACTGTCGCCCCTCTTGTTCATTATCTTTATGGACAGGATAGACAGGGACAGCCGAGGCGATGAGCGTGTTTGTGGGCGTCTGCCTGGTCGCCTCTTTGCTGACGACCTTGTCCTCCTTGGGTCTTCTCGCACGAACCTTCAGCATGCACTAGACCCCCCTGCTCAGTGCGCTCTCCATGTTAGGGGGAGCCTCATTGAGACAGATGGAGAAATTCAAGTATCTCGGGATTGCATTCACGAGTGACGGACGGCAGGAGAAAGAATTGGATGCTCGGATCGGTGCAGCAAGCTGTGTCAGACGTGAACTGTGGCGATCGTTAGTAACGAAATGCGAGCTGGGTAAAAAAGCCAAGCTCTCCGTCTTCTAATCTATTTTTGTCCCCATTCTCACTTATGGTTATGAGGCTTGGGTAATGACCGAAAGAGTGCGATGGCCGAAATGAGTTTTCTGAGAGGTGTGGCGGTGTTACGCTACTAGATAGAGTGCACAGCAGCACAACAAGGAAGTTTTTAGGTGTTGAACCGCTACTTCTCTGCATTGAGAGATATTATTTGCGCTTGTATGGCCACGTGATACGGATGCCGCAAACTGGTCTTCCTAGGCAGTGGGTAGGAGACCAAGGGGTCGGCCTAGAACCAGGTGGCTAGACTACATGGAGAATCTGGGTTCGAGTCGCTTGGGCATTACCAGAGAGGACATGCGCCTGATGGCGGAAGATCGCGATCGCTGGAGATCATCCATGGGGCTGGTGCCCCCGCGATCCTAATGGATAAGCGGGGTTGAAAAGTAAGTAAGTAAGTAAGTAAAATAAACTATACAAAAAACGAAATATTAGTGCCGGACTCTGTCGGGCACTTTTTAAAACTTTAAGAGAACAATTCAATAAAAATCGCCAATGTATCATTTTGAGGACGTTATTGAAATATAAGCTATCTCAAAAAATTAACGATAAAAATACTTTTTTAACTGTTTAAATAATACTTACATATGGAAATGTTACTGGCTGTCTGTTGTTTTTTATTCGAACTGACTGTGATGAAAGTTTGGATCGCATGAACTTTGAGTTGTTCTTCGTTTATTTAAAGGCTCGCACTTAGTCTAGCTTTGCTAGCGATCGGTTTCAAACAAAACACACAAACTATTATCTTTCATGATATCAATACAACTCCTGGATCGCTAACCTTGTGAAGAAAACGCGTAGCCTAAATTCAAATCACCAGGAAGACTAGTCGATTACTTTTGTGGACAGGGTTGCCATGTTGGGCGATTTATCGCAAATTGGGCTACTTTTTTTGTTCAAATTGCGACTAAAATTTCAAATATGCGATTTTTGTGCGAATTTTGGGCGAAATATAAAAAAAAATTACCAAAAATCATGGGAAAAAGAAAAGGACTTTATAGGATGGCTAGAAGAATGTTCAGGTAAGTTGCATAAAAGCTTTCTTTTCCTGTTATCAAATGCACTATGCCACTATGCTGAAGACCAAACTTGTTTTAATGATTCAGATGATCCTTCGTATGTGTACTGTAAAGTATGCAAAAAACCTCTAAGGGCCCACCAAAACAAACGTTTCAAATTTTGAGTCAAACTTTTTGCCATTAAACAAAGTAGATTTATGATTTGAATTTTTGCAAGAGCTGCATAAATGCGGAAAAGGTGTTAATAAGGATGTTTTAAAGGAGAGATGTTTCAACTTTTTACGATCATTGTGTGCAGAAATTCTACAACGATTTCCTAGTAATTTTGTGATGTATGAAAAGATAAAAAAATCTTTCTCCTGCACTCATTCTCAGTCAATGCAGAAAACCATTTTGTGAATTGCCACTAAAACTGATCAACATGGAAGGTTTAGAAATTAGCATGATTGAATCTCAGTGGCGATCAATAATTACTAAAGATTGGACCTTATATTTTAGTGAAAATGTGCCAAGTGACTGTCAGCAGTTTTGGACTGAATTGTACCATTACGAAAATGATGGAAATGAGTATGCATTTCGAGAAATTGCAACATTTGCACTAAGAGTTCTCACTCTTCCTATCAGCAATGCATCCGTCGAAAGAGTCTTTTGCATCATGAATAATGTCAAAACTTCTCTTCGAAATAGAATGGAGTTACCTTTGTTAGACGCAATCATTAGAATAAGAATACAACTTCAAAGTGAAAACAAATGTTGCAATTTTTTCATCCCATCTAATGAAATGTAACAAGATTTAACAATTCAATTTAGAGCGATGTCTTAATCTTTGACTTTGATTTGTATTTTTTTGTAGAATTTTTGAAGAATAAAACTTTGTAATTTACGAATATTTTTATTGTATGGTTTATTTGTATTTTGATAATGTTCAGTAATGGTTGGAAGCTTACATCATGGACATAATGTAGATTTGCGGAGTTCCCACATTCTGGAAAGTCAGGGAAAAAGGGCTATTTTCATGCATTGGGCGATTTTGGGCTACTAAAGTTCCCCAATTGGGCGACCAAATAGTGCTTGAACCTGGCAACCCTGGATTAGACACGTTAAAAAATAGTTGGAATAGCATTCCATACTAATTTATTTTTTAATTCATTCATAAACATACTGGATTCAAAATGATTAGCGCACAATCTACAGTTACAAATACCCAGGGGGTTTATTCAATAAATTCTTGTCGTCTACAGTTTAAAACCCATCGCTTACTCCTGAGAGATTTAAGGAAAAAAAACTGATTAACAGAATAATAGAATGATGCATCCATAATATCATACGAGTTTTATACCCCAATTCCGTGTATATCTCATTCTTAATTATCAACGTGTTACCTCTCTTCGTCTTTAGGATTAGGGAAACGAAAAAAAAGATAATTCTAGTTGTTTTCCTTGATTATTAGAGCAATTCATCCCCGAGTAATGATGGGAACGTTTTACCTTACTTATATTGAACAGAATACTACCTGCTGCACAACGAGAAGTCAAATTTCCGGGCCATCCGGCATTTGTCAAAGCGCAAACTTCTGAAAAATACGCACAAATCTATGGCAAAACGTCGTCCGCTAGCCTGATGGAGATACTCGACCGCTAGGGGAAAGCCACGCATGCGCAAATGAAACTTGTTATCGCTCGACGGCGAAAGTTGGTCGACTTGTTTTCATTAGGCTATGGTTTCGGTTGCATTCAGTGAGTTTGGGGATCGTCCAACGTTGAGCGTGCGTGTTTCGATGCCTGTAATTTAGTATTTTTTTTCACGATGCCATCAATTATTGTGACTGTGATAATTTTCCAGAAATTTCTCGAATATAAAAATGGGGATATCAAATGTGCTA
>JAHWFO010019795.1:21304-43641 GCA_023313115.1 Rhysida immarginata | reverse complement strand
CTGAACCCTGTGGGACACCAGCTTTTACTTCATACATAGGAGATAGACTATCTCCAACTCTGGCCTGAAAGAACCGGTTGGAGAGAAACGAGTGTATCAGAGTAATTATGTCTTGAGGAAATCCATCCATAATCATTTTAAAAATAAGACCATCGTGCCAGACTTGGTCGAAGGCTTTGTGTACATCGAGAAAAACGACCCCACAGTACATAGAGAGATTAAGGGGCTCATTGATATCCGCTGCGAGCCTCCATGTTTGGAGTTGGCAGGAATGGTTTGAGCGAAAGCCAAATTGTTCATCGCGGATGAGATCGTTGGCATCACAGTGCTCAATGAATCTCTTGAGAATTGTTTTTTCCAGGATTTTGGAAATTGATGGTAACAAGCTGATGGGCCTGTAGCTAACAGGATTTGCAGGATTTTGTCCTGGCTTAGGAATGCTTAAGACAACTGATTGCTTCCAAGCATCCGGGAAGTAAGTGTTCTTCCAGCAGTCGTTAATCACTTTTGCAATATCTTGAATTGTATTTGGAGGTAAATTTTTCAAAGCACTGTTCTTAATAGAGTCTTTACCTGGAGCTTTTCTCGTTTTTAAATTTTTAATGATGCTTTGGACTTCATTTACATCAATGCTATGTTTTGGGAATTCATTGCCGTGAATATTATAGAAGCCAGTTATGCAGTTTTTTACTTTCTCAGACATATCAAGTCCTATTTGCCGACCATCAGTAGGCGTGACAAACTGTTCTGAAAGTGAACTTGCAATAAGCTGCGCTTTATCGTCATCATTCGTGATGAATTTGCCATTTTGGGCTAATAGGGGTGGGATATTAATGGCTTTCTTGTTTTGCAAGGCTCGAACCATGCACCACATAGAGTTATCGTGGGTCGACAGACTCTTAACTGTATCATTCCATCTGTCATTACGAAGTGCTTTTACCTCCTCGTGAACTCTTCTAGTGAGCCTATTATATTTGGTCTTAAGCCATGAATCACGAGTTCGGTACCACTGCCTTCTGACCTTATTCCTTTGTTCAATTAATAGTTTGATTTCTGGGGTGAGATCAAGGTGATCAGCTCGCTTTGACTCTAAGGGTGAAGCACTAGAGTCAATAGCTGCATTTATACGTTTAGTAAGCTTTTTCACATTGGTATCTATGTCGCTCGTACTATGTACGTTATTTAGTGGGTCGTCATCATTTTTGAGAATTTCTCTAAAAAACTTCCAGTCTTGTTTGAGCCTCAGTTCTTCTTTGAGGTCAATGTTTACGTTATCAAAATTTAGTGCAACTGGTTTATGGTCTGAGGATAGATCATTGACAGTATAGATACTGAATGATTTGTAGAAGCCCTTCAACAACACAATATCAAGTACATCGCTTGAAGGAGAATGATCACAATAATATGTATCATCCACAGGGCCTACTGCAATAATATCAGATTGCCTTTGCACGTAGCCATACAAAAGGACACCGTTTTGGTTATGGCATCTGGAATTCCAGTGCGAGTGCTTAGCGTTCAGATCTCCCGCCATAATAACGGGAATATTCCCGGAAAACAGCTCGTCAAGCTCATTGGTATCGAATTTATGCTTGGGCGCATTACATAGAGCCACTAGTTTCACCTCTCCCAGTGTGGCATCAGTAATGATAGCAGAGGCAGCTTCCATTCCCATATAGTCTCGGGTTGGTTCTTCCCGATGATGAATGCCTTTCTTAATAATAATTGCTGACCCACCTGACGGGGACTTTACTGTAGTGGGAAGAATTCTGTCTTTACGATAGACACAGACTATTTCTAAGTTTATTTTTTATCACTGACAAAGTTGAAAATGCTCTTTCCACCACCGCATATGACAAGGGCAAAGATAACAGTCCAACAGCTAATGCACCAACATGGCTAAATCTTGGGTTTCCGGCTGAATCTATATCACTAATAACTTCAGCCCAAAATACTTGTTTCATTTCAATTTATTATTAGAGACAATAAATGCGTGTAATGTGTTTTATCGCACCATAAAATAAAAAAAATTATTACATGCTAGCTTTTATCTAATTACAATTATGAAGTCTTCCAACGAACACCAATCTTCCTCAAAAATATTTACCAGTAAAGTATGTGCTAGACGATCAATAGTTGATTGTAGCTTATATGTCAGTTATCGACAATCGAACAGTGCAGGGAAAAACGAGACGAGTGGTGCGAAAGCAACGCTTTCACTGCCATACTCATCCAGGAAGTAACCAGGGGAAGTACACTGAATTAGGCAAGAAGCCAAATGAAACCTAGTTAAGTCATCCAGAGGATAAGATGGGGTCCTTTGCTATAAGGACGATAGAGTTGATTGTTGATTGACGAGGAGCTATGAGATCCAGTATTCGGGAAAGATGGCCTTTTGGATGTCGTCGAAATTGATGTCCAGAACGTGTCGAGGCCTGCGATGCCTGAGGAAACTTCTAAACGTGAGCGGGTGTTCCAGAATATCTGCAACCAGAGGATTTGGATGGTCCTTGATCTTCAGAAGCAACTTTTTCAGCGACTCCTGTACATAGCTACCAATTGGAGATATATGGAAATCTTCAGCAATAGAAATATTTGTAGCGACTCTCCTGTCAAGTTGGGCGATAGTCCTCAGAGTAACGTTTTGGAAGGTTTGGAGATCCTTCCATCTGGATCTGCATATTGTAGCCCAGGCAGGCATACCATAAAGAAGAATGGTTCGTATAACCATCTTGTAAAGCAAAAGTTTGGTATCCACTCCAAGAGCGCTGTTTCGTCCCAGAAGGGCAACCAGACTGAACTTCGCCTTCTTGGCTCTACTTATCGCATAGGAGACGTGGTCTCCCCAATTTAGCCTGGCATCTACCACCACACCGAGGTATTTATAATTTTTTTTTTTTTAATTTTTTATAATTTTTTGTCAGTTATAACTAATCTAGCTTATATATAGCCAAGGCATACAAATAAAGCACCAAAGGCAGGCCAGTGACAAATCTCGAAACCGGAATGGCTACTGTATCCGTTACAATCAGTAAGAACATAGGAGCAGAAACAATAATAAGACGTCACCAGTGCTCTGGTCTTCCATTGGATCAATCTCAATTGGTCTTCCATTGGCTCAATTATTTCTCGCACCCGAAATTTTAAATGAAAATAGTACGCCCTAAATAAAAAATATTTCTCCCCAAAAAATCCCCTAAAAATATTTACCCCCTAAATTTCCCCCTGCAAAGATATTTTCCCCCTAAATTTAGGGGGAAATCCCCTAACTTGGCAACGCTGGACACAGTAACCAGGTAGCCTGAAGTCGCGGTCTGGCCTTAAGTGTGTCTCACATAGAAATGCTATGTCTATATTCCATTGGGTTAGGAAGTTGTAAAACTCAATACGCCTCCGGGGGACCCCTGGCGTTCCATATTACGCAACGAAGTTTACCTCGATTTGTAATAGAATAGCATCGATCAGCCATACTGTCAGTGTTTATTCGTAAGTATTCCACTCATCAGTGGCATTTTCTTGCCTAGTTCGTTTAACAAATTGCATACACTGACAATTTGTTTATACATTTCTTGAAAATCGTTCACGTTAATGCTCTTATCTTGTTTGGAGACCATTGAGGCATAGGAAATCTCCGGGGACACTTTGCACTCTCCTGACTTGCGGATATTTAGGACATTTTGTGTAACTGGAGGTGTGTTGTCCATTACATCGAATACATTTTGGGGGATCTTGTCCTTTTACATTTGGGCAGTCTTTTGACTGATGATCTTTAGCGCATTTGTTACAACGGGGGGATTCCGTGCAACCCATAGATACATGGCCAAATCGCAAACAATTATAACATTGTAAAGGTTTCTTATTACCTCGAAACATTTCAACACTGACAGCTAAGGGCCCTATGCGGGTCACACTTTTAAGTGTCTTATTGTGTTCAGTGTTTGATAACAGAACCAGAATCATGGGCATATCTATTGATCCTTTGGCTTTTTTAAGCCTAATCACTTTCTTAGGAAAGTAGTTAGCCTTTTTCAGGTATTCATTAAAATCGTTAAGGTCATAGGTCACGTCTACATTTCGTATAACGTATTTGAGGACTTTTTCCGATTTAAGTTGATGATGCTGAATCTTTAGCACGTTATCAGCCTTAATGCCAGAGGACAATTTACTATGAGTTTCCTCATGATGACACCTTATTTTGATCGTCTCTGCTCTGCCTGTGTGTACAGTAATTTGGTTAATCGCCACATGCTTTTGAATCTCGCCCAGGATTTGCTTGATTGGCTGACCGTGAGTACGTATTATGATTGGCGGAATATAGGAGCTGCTCTTGGTATTTGGCTTTTCAACATTTTTTCGCTGTTCAGACTTGCTTTCTCGGATTGTATCCTTGATGTTGTCAATTTTCAACGCTTTTTTAGCCTTTTTGGAGTTTTCAGTTATCCATTTTTCCGCATCATTGTATAGCCGTTTGCGATTCGTACTAATCGGGTCTTTACCATTATTATCATTACTGCCTAAGCCGGAGGGGATAGTTTTTCATAGGCTGAGGATTCACACTCTCTATTTCATAAGAGTCTCTTATGGCCGTATTCACGACCTAGTAGCAAACCGCGTTTTAAACTGCGTCGCTGAAAACTGCGTATCAAGTGATACTAGGTTCAGATTTTTTGCTGCTATTCACCAATTCTATCTGAGACCGGTTTACAGCTACTCACTTTTGAGACGGACTTTTTTGTAACAACATCTACCATTGGCTCTATAGAGTCACATGACCTCGCTGGCCGGAAGGAAAAAAAATCCCCGAATTGCTCAGGCTAAGGTCAAAAACTCTCACCGGTGAGAAGAGTTAGCGTTTGGTCGGTCAGAAATCCCGGTGAGAAAACTGTGACGTCATTTTAACGCGGTCAGAAACGCCAGTTAGTGCTGCTATGCCTAACCGGTTAGTCTCACCGTCCTCACCGAAAAAAAGACGGTTAGCCCAGTGAGAAATTACGTCATCATTCTCTCACCGGTGAGGGTTTTTGACCACAGCCTCAGTCTCCAGCACTACAAGTGCACGTTTCGTTTGCTGCTGTCAAGTCGCAGAAATCTGCAGGATTTTATTTTCATTCCTTGTTTTCTCCAACATTATGGAAAAAAAAACTATACATCCACCATCGAAAATAAGCAGACTTATGGCGCCACGTGGAAGGAGAAGCAGGCGGCGTGGGAATAGGTTGCGGAATTATTCAATGCTACGCCGGGAGTAACGCCACGCACAGCGAAGCAACTCCAGGCATTCTGCGCATGCGCCGCTTCTGATACTAGTCTTGCCACCTACTTTTCTCCGTCTCAGGCTAAGGTCAAAAACTCTCACCGGTGAGAAGAGTTAGCGTTTGGTCGGTCAGAAATCCCGGTGAGAAAACTGTGACGTCATTTTAACGTGGTCAGAAACACCAGTTAGTGCTACTATACCTAACCGGTTAGTCTAACCGTCCTCACCGAAAAAAAGACGGTTAGCCCAGTGAGAAATTACGTCATCATTCTCTCACCGGTGAGGGTTTTTGACCACAGCCCCTGAGACAAATGAAAGAAAGACGATTTCTTTCACGTGTCTCTGGTCTAACCAGAGATCCTCAATAACTAACCGTTAGTTATTGAGAATCTCTGGGTCTAACCGTCCTCTCTTTTACTATTATGGCCCAGTGAGAAATTACGTCATCATTCTCTCACCAGTGAAGGTATATTAAAGATAGACCCCGAAACCTGCCGCCATACTTGAAGCAAATTGGGAAGCCCAGCTACCCAGAACTGTCATGGCCGAAAGTGAGAGAAGATGGATCAAGGTAAAAGCGAATTCCACTCAGCGCTCTGGGGGAGAGCAAGAGTAGCATAAATCACGTGACTACTCTTTTTGAGAGGAAGTAAAATTGCTCGTCAAGTGTAGCAACCACATTGGTCCAGACGAGAGTAATAAAGAGTTATACTGAGTTTCAATTTCAATTAGTAACGTTCGACTTCAAACTCTCACTATATTCCCACAATATCCATAAAAGTTTCAATTTTCGGTCTTTTACACTTCCCTTGAATCATTGGCTAAGGTCAAAAACTCTCACCGGTGAGAAGAGTTAGCGCTTGGTCGGTCAGAAATCCCAGTGAGAAATTTGTGACGTCATTTTAACGCGGTCAGAAACGCCAGTTAGTGCTGCTATGCCTAACCGGTTAGTCTCACCGTCCTCACCGAGAAAAAGACGGTTAGCCCAGTGAGAAATTACGTCATCATTCTCTCACCGGTGAGGGTTTTTGACCTTAGCCTCAGATTTGCGACGAAATTGACGTTATTTCTGAGACGTGATACGCAGTTTATGTCGTCGTGAATACCGTTTTTTGCTGCTACTCACTTTGATACTGAGACGTGGTTTGCTACTAGGCCGTGAATACGGCCGTTGGATAGTCAGAAGTTTCATCTGTAGCCTGATTACCTTTCATTGACAGAGAAGAGAATTGATATTTGAGGAACTGCTCCATCTTATTACAATTCTTGTTGGCCTCATTACGTGCTGCAGAGATTTCAGCATTCATACTAGCAATTTTATCGTGGATTTCATTTATGTTCGTTTTTAGTGACTCAACTTTCCCTTGTAAATTATCGTATTTAGTGCACATTTCTTGAATATTGGACTGTCAAAGAGTGGTAAAACATTTTGTGAAGTGACGAATCACGCTACACTGCGATCCAGTCAGATCAAATGCCAGCGAGCGCCTTTTACCTGAGTGCAGTGTTCCAACCATGAAGTTTGATGGTGGTTTTTGGGGAGGGGGGGGGGGGAGGTTCATAGCATGGATTGGGTTCCTTGACGGCAAATTGAACTCTGAAGCCCACAAGGACATTTTGGATAATCCGGTGCTTCCTACGCTGTGGGAATTTTTGCTAGCAAGGATTGTTACTTTCAAGACGATAACGCACCATGTGTCGGCTTCCATCAGAGGTACACAGAGGTAAATGCCAATCGTCTTCCATAGCCCACGCAGAGCCCATTGGAACAAGAATGTGACGAGTTAAAGCGTCGAATGAAGGTCAGGTAACTACATCCAAATTCCACTGCTGATATGCCTTGGTTCTTTTAGCAAGAATGGACTCCAATACCCGAAGCTATTTATCGGAACTTTGTAGAAAATATACCCAGAAGGGTGGCTGACGTAATTTCAACACGCGGAGGTCCATCAAGATATTAAATTAAATAAAAGATTGCTTTTCCCGTACCGTTAACGCAGGGTAATGTATTTAAGAATCATTTTGGTTATATATAAGGTGAGTCAAAAAATCTGTTACCCCTTCTTATCTTGGATACCATTGTAGTTACGCAAATTCCAATACAGGGTCAGAATAGGAACTTGAGGGTGCTGTATCTGATGGAGCACTTTTCATCATCTCAAATATGCAAATTAGGACACATCCAAATTCTATATCGAAAACCGTAAGAGATACACAAAAAATTTCAATTGCACATTTGTTCAACAGCAAATTCCAAACAAAACAAAAGTTCACCAAAATCCGATGAGCGGATTACCCACAATCCTCATTGCAAAAACCTTGATTCCTGTCACGATTGAGGCAAGGGATGAGTGGCCATAGGAGGAAACAAAAGCAAGAGTCCAAAGATCCTGGATTCAAGTCTAGGAAGTAAGCAATAAGTCAATGGTAACACAATGAGCCAAAACCGTTTTTCCACAACAAAATATTTATTACGCCTTGATACGTATTTCGGACGCTACGCGTCCATTTTTCAACAAGACCCATTGACAGGAATCAAGGTTTTACCCATTGATGTTATTTATCCACAGTTAGGGTAATTTGGTTTTTTATTTTGTTATATAACCACTGAGTGTTTTTTTTTCTCTTCTGAATACCATTTGCCAAGATTGCAAATTATTTGATCCACCATCCTCATCCTGTTCCGGAAAGTTCCACAATTTACCATAAAGTCACCAGTTTCCTGTGCAATTGGTATAAAAAGGCATGTTGAAGCTGAGAAAAAATCAGACCAAAGCAAAATGGCACAGTACACTAACCAAGAAATGATCAACATGGTCCTCTGCTTTGGTGAGGCGAGGCGAAATTATCATCCAACAACCAGGCATCGTTGAAATGTCGTGCGGAATTATGCTATGGTGCAAGTGGACATCACATTGCACACTATCTGGATTGATGGAAAGACTTACATCATATGACTGTTTGTAAGCTACAAGCAGTAGAAGAGCCAATTGTCCTGTTGCAGAGCTTGCAATGAGGATTGTGGGTGATCTGCTCATCGGATTTTGGTGAACTGTTTTTTGTTTTGTTTGTAATTTGCTGTTGAACAAATCACACTTGGAATTTTTTGTGTATCTCTTACGGTTTTCGGGATAGAATTTGGATGTGTCCTACTTTGTATATTTGAGATGATGAAAGGTGCTCCATCATATAGAGCGCCCTCAAGTTCCTATTCATACCCTGTGTCACGTGGATTATGCAGAGTGAGAGACAAGAACGCAGAATGTATAGAAAATAATAAAGATTTTGTTATTTCGAAATAAATTATTGAATGTAAGATAGAAATAGGATAAGGGCAAAAGTTTATCTTAGTTTTTATACAGTGGAAGCTGAATTTGCTTAAGAGTTCAATGATCCGACGTTCGCTGCAACGTGGATAGCAGGAAATTGCTGAATTTGCAATTACCGACAACAAAGTTTCTAACAGGTATAATGTGTTGCCACCAGAGGTCTCTTGACGCGTAGATGACTACACTTGTGCGCTTCTACAACTGTTATCTTTGAAGAATAATTCGTTTCAATGATCCTCCTTGGATTCCGTGAAAACAAATCAACTTAGTTGAGTAGAATATTCTTCTGTAGTGACTGCGGATAAAATAACATCAAATCCGTTACATCAGGTACGTTTCCGCCAATAATTTCTCAACTTTGAAGACGAGAATTCTGGAAGGGATCTGGACTGCTCCGGGCTTCTGACTAGAAGATCCTCATGCCGATGGTCGACTGCGATGGTGCTTGTAAACGCATTCCAACGATGTCAATCGCCACAGACGTGAAGAATTAGATTCAAATTGCGTCACAGCACAGAAGTAAACCATCAAATAAGCAGGCCAAAAAAAAAACATGTCGGGTAATTGACACAACACGTAAACCACAAATAATAGCACATGCGGGAACGTATCACCACGTTAGGGTACACTTTCATACGTAGAAAAATTATTCACAATACTGCACTAGTCGAACAGAAAGCTCCGGAATCACTTCCGCTTTCTTGGCTTATCAAACACAGAAATAATTTCCACTTCACACAAGTGCAATAGCACTTATTCACAAAGCACAAAAAACACCAACGAGATACATAATTTGCCTCACAGCGTAAGAACAATGTGACTCGTGTTTTCACTCGTAATAAAGGGCTTAATATTCTTGAAGAGATAAACTTTAGCACTATAGCAAACTATTTAAGCTATATTAACACAACACTAAAATATTCACCTTACTTCTAACGCACACAGCAACACTCTTGGTACGGCAACTTTAATGAAAAATCTGGTAGATGGGTTGCTGGAGACAACACTGAAATCGGTCGGAGTAATTTGGTTCTGAAATTATGTACCAAAAGCAATGCTTTAAATTAATAATATATATATATTCACATTCATTTAAAATTTGGGAAAGAAAGACACTCGCCCCTTTGCTTTACGTTTAACAAGTAAAGAGCAACAAATACGGAGTTCCGGCGTATGAGCAGTGATTTTCCCGCAGAAACTCACAATGTCTTTCTAACGCACTCAGTTCGGGTTAAATGCACGAAAAAGGAAATAAGTGCGACGGAATAAATACACCCGTTCTTCTGGAACAATAGGCACTTAAGGAAAAGCGGTAAACGCTAATTACGTCTTCCCCTTCGACAATACCATCTGCGTCCTGCCGAAATATGTGCTCCAACAGTTCGTAGTGAAAGATTCGGTTTCCCACGTGTAGCACTGTTAGTCTACCACCGTAGCTAGCGTGCACCCACCAGACAAGATCAAATAAAATAAGATTCCTACCGTAAATTGTCATACGTTGAGGAAGAGGCGTTTCTCCGCAATCTCTTGTCGGGGACTGTCCATTTGCCGCTATCGCTGTCGACGAGGTAGAGGGAAGTGCGCCGTCCTTCTCTGCCAATTCTCGATGCGTAATTTCGTTGAGGGTTCTCAGCTGGGTTTTCAGATGGCTCGTTCGATGAGGGTTCTCAGCTGGCTCTCCCACTCGTTCACACGGTTACCTTCTGGGCTATTTTCTTGACAAACGAATGTCTCCTCACGATAGTCGAGCTGCGTTTGCTCGCCGGCTGCTATCCCCGTTTCTTCGTCAACTCTCCTGTACCTCTGCGACTCCCCCATTGTCGTTGCTTGCAACCCGCAGTTCGGAGAATAATTTCCATTCTCCTTATCCTAGCTACGGCGACATTGGCGAAAGCTTCGGCCATCAACTTTATCAAGCCTATCACGAGCGACGAACCCTCTCCGTCGCCGTCGATAGCTTTTCTCCCCTTTTCTCTCTTGTTCACGTGCCTGTTTCGGAGCGACTCGCTCGACGTAATCACCGTCTGTTACGTCATCCACTACCGTTGTCTTTGCCGGTCGCCGACGATATCCACGTGACATGCTGCCAGCTGCTGAGTCGCCCGAAACTTATCGTTGGTCACGTTAACTTGCTGGTTGGTATTTATTCCTTTCCGCTGACGCCTGAAGAAGTCGGCAATAATCCCTTTACACCGATGAAGGTTATCTTCTGGCTCCCATGTTGGTTGTTTGTAGCCAGAAGATAAGGTTATCTTCTGTCCACTTCACCAGAAACCTTCGATGAGGGTGCTTGCCTTTTACATCCAGCAATCGTTCCACCTTACATACGTCATTGAATTACGGATCTCTAATCGGTCCTGGCTTCCGTTCTGATGTTGTTTTCGGGGTACAAACTTCCGTAGAAACGAACAATGGAAGATGTTATTTTTACATCTCCATCTTCGAGGAATGTGGAGTTGCGCTATTACCTTGTTTATGATCCTTTTGATTCGAAAAGGACTTGAAAATTTACCATATAGCTTCTTTCCTATAACTCCTTCCATGCGCTTAATCCTAGCGGTCTTCACTAACATAGTTCACCTACTTTCATCTTGAATTTGGTGTGCTTACGATTGTAGGCTCTTTTATAGTTATTATTAGCTAGCTTGATCCGCTTTTGGGCTAATTTTAAAGTCTGATGTAACTTTTGCGTGAAGTGTGACTGCTTGAGATGATCGCCCTTAAACTTGTTGATCGATGGGGGAATTTGTATGTCCCGTCCCAAATCGCAGTAGTATGGCGTTATGCCTGTTGCTTCGGAGACGGCTGAGTTGATGGCGATCTCTGTGGAGAAAAGGCGATCCTCCCAATCGCTTTTATCCTCTATTACGTAATTACGCAGTATCTGTATCACCGTCTGATTTGTTCTTTCGGATTGACCGTCCGATTGAGGGTGATACGTACTGGCGAATTTTAACGTCGAACCTAACAGACGGAAAATTTCTCTCCACATAGCCAACGTAAATCGGACGTCCTGGTCGAAGACGATGGCCTCCGGGAACCCATGCACCGTAAAGACTCGCGCCATTAAGAGCCGAGCTGTTTCTTCCGCTGTGATCGAGTCCCGGCACGGAAACAACCTTACTCTCTTAGACAGCTTATCGGTAACTGTGAGTAAGGCGTTATTTCCCTGTGTCGAAGAAGGAAGAGGTAGGACGAGGTCCAGGGTGATTGTGTGCCACCTTCCGGGTGGTACCTCCAGCTGCTGAAGATCACCATAGGGTGCCACTAGTACCTTATTCTTCTGGCATACTTCACACGTCGCCACATACCTCCTGACGTCCCTCTCCATCTGACTCCAAACATATTGCTTCCTTACTCTCTGTATCGTTTTTCTGGTACCCAAATGTCCGGCCGCAATGTCATCGTGACAGGTCTTAATTATTGTTCCAGTGATGTCCGGCTTCCTTGGGAGTAGCAGTCGAGGTCCGCTGCTTGCACTTTTGTAAATCAAACCGTTTTCCTCGGACCACGGTGGTTTAAGGCGTTTGCTTATATTTTGGGCCAACGTATCTGTTTTATAGCCCTCTATAATCTTAGTGGTTATATTATCCACTAATTCACATTGAGACTCGGTCACATTAACACTTTATTTTTTCGTTTTCTTTCTTTTTCCCGACTCCTGTTTTTGAGCTTTTTTCCCCCTCAATACTTTTGGATTTTTCTTGTATCTTTGTCACCTCTTTTCTCTTTACTTTACACTCGCCCTTCATTCGATTTTCCATTGCATTCCTAACACTTTGCAACGTGGCATAATTTTCTGTTTCTAAGAACGCCCTATTCTCTGCATTCATTGCGTCACAGTGCATCTGAACTTTCTCACCTTCGCTCGTTTGTTCGAGCTGCGACGCCAATTTCCCAAAGTACTGATTAAACACTTCAATTGGTTTGTCTTGCTGTAGCTTAGTGTTTTTCAGTCCTTTCTTTATTTGCTTCTCTAGCTTTGATACTGGCATGATAGCAGAGACTTTTTTTTTTAACACAAACACTGTCACCCAATCCTTCTCAAACGTTCCGCCTCGTTAACCAAAGAATTTAACGAATGATAAATTCACCATTAACTACTGTCACACTGTGCGCTGGCCGATAAGTCTCTTCTTAACACCAGGGGGAGGGTGGGAGGGTGTGTAGGAACCAATAGCATCAGTCTTACACAACTGGGAATAGTTTTGGGTGGGTTTGGGCGGGTAAAGGACAAAATTCAGTTCGTAAAACACTAGCCACTTCGGTTTTCACTAGTCACTGTCTTTTACTTGTATAAAAAAAAAAAAAAATAGTTCAGCCCGTATGCCTAACCACCTCTGCAACCACAAACGTTCCGCTCTTGTCACGTGGATTATGCAGAGTGAGAGACAAGAACGCAGAACGTATAGAAAATAATAAAGATTTTGTTATTTCGAAATAAATTATTGAATGCAAGATAGAAATAGGATAAGGGTAAAAGTCTATCTCGGGTTTTTATACAGTGGAAGCTGAATTTGCTTAAGAGTTCAATGATCTGGCATTCGCTGCAACGTGGATAACAGGAAACTGCTGAATTTGCAATTACCGACAACAAAGTTTCTAACAGGTATAACGTGTTGCCACCAGAGGTCTCTTGACGTAGATGAGTACACATGTGAGCTTCTACAACTGTTATGTTTGAAGAATAATTCGTTTCAACGATCCTCCTTGGATTCCGTGAAAACAAATCAACATAGTTGAGTAGAATATTCTTCTGTAGCGACTGCGGATAAAATAACATCAAATCCGTTACATCAGGTAAGTTTCCTCCAATAATTTCTCAACTTTGAAGACGAGAATTCTGGAAGGGATCTGCACTGCTCCGGGCTGCTGACTAGAAGATCCTCATGTTCTTAGTACTTAACAATTTCTTGAAAATCTTTAAAAATGATCAGTAACTGGAGAGTTAGCAGACTATTGGGAAAGAGTGAAAAGACGACAGAGGAAGCACTCTTTTAGCTCTGTGCTATATTGAGCAAATGGTAAGCAAGTAAATAGACGAATTGGCGACTGCTAGACTACACTCTGCAAATGGCCAAGTTTTGCTTCAAGACATCGATAGCAGAGTGGGAATTGCAACAACATCAGGTGTACATCTAAATTAAGATTACGTGAGTAAGAAATTATTTAGGCTAGCAGTGGCATCCTTGGAGAGGTCCAACTATTGTGAACGCTTAAAAAAAAATTTTTCGAATTTTCATTAAGAAAATTACTGTATTAATTCTAAGCGTTTTCATGCGTTTATTTTTAAGATATTGCAAAATTTAATCAAAAACAAAAGTCGAGCCACACAGGAGTTATCACCTATCTTACTTGGTAGCACATGACATCCAAACATTTCATAAAAATAGATTTTGACTATATTCTGTGGGAATGAGAATATTTTGGTTGAGTTATTACAACTCTGTGTCGTATTGATTGAGTTATTATTTAACCAATTGGAAGTTATAATTGAATTTTTTTGGGATTGTTCTGTTCACCTACACGTGTACTTATCCCGGGCAACGCAGGATACTTCTGCTAGTAGAAGTAATAATACGGAAAATATAGTGGCAAGAAAAACGGGAGGGGGGAGCTAAATGACTTTCGACGATAAGAAAGATGTTTTCGCAAAGAGTGAAATAGGAACAGACAATGGATATGTTAATGAGTTGGATGGGAACTGGTATAATATAAAATGGCATTGGTGTTAGTGATAATTACCAGAAAATGGGCCAAATGAGTAATATTAGTGAGTATGAATGTCTGTGTGAGTTACTGAAAATAAAATGCCCTAAAAATCGTGTCGGAACGATTTATTTTATTGATAGCTGAGATATGAACGTGTGAAGGAAGAAAGAATTTGGAAGTTATAAAGGGTGTATTTGTAATAAACGTCGGGGGAGATCAAAACAAGAAAGAAAATCCCTATGAACATATGTCCTACAAACGTATTTTTATTGTGTTACATACGACCGCGTTACAAGATATACATTGGCCACATTACAGGAGATGCTCAAAGTGTCCACCATGAGCAACAGTACATGTGTGGCAACGGCTCAACATGGACTGGCAAAGATGCTCGAAGATACCTGCGTCCTGTCGAACGGCGACACAGGCGTTATCGATACGCTCTTCCCGATCCTTGATGTCATTAACCGGAGTAGCGTATATTACACTATTTATGTATCCCCACAGATAACAGTGGGTTAAGGGTAGGACTGCTGTACACGTCATGCTAATAATAAAGCTCTTTATACACGAAATAAAACTTACCTCACAAAGTTTATACGAGGGGATATCAAAAAGTAAGTTGCACTTCCACGGTATTGCCATTTATTGCACCACCTATACAAAACAACACGGCTATAGCAGCATACAATGTAGGTTCACTTTTCCACATAGTGCCCAAGAGACCCTAAACATTTATCCGAACGATCAACCAACTTTTCGATTCCGGATGCATAGAAATCTCCTCCAGCGTTTTGTAACCAAACGGTGACAGCCGCTTTCACCTCCTCATCGTTTCGAAATCGTTGTCCACCGAGTTCCGTTTTGAGCTTACCGAAAAGATGAAAGTCGCATGGCGCTAAGTCGGGACTGTATGGAGGATGTTGCCAAACCTCCCACTTGAATCGCTGCAGCAGTTTGCACGTTTGGCCGGCCCTGTAAGGTGTTGCGTTATCGTGCAACAAAATCACACCGGCGCTCAATTTCCATATACAGCAGTGATTTCACGATGAATGTCCGTGCAATTCACCCGTGTGGCCCATAGAAATCGGATTGCTGCTCGCATCTCAAGTTTGGAGTGGCCATCCAGTTAACGCGCCATTGCTTTTAGCCCGCTAGTCACACAAAACACGACGGGAAACCACAGCAACCGTCCTATCCGACGTCTGCGCAGTTAATGTCCCTTTCTCCGCTTTGCCCAAGATTGCGACACACAGCGCGCTCCTGCGGCGAGTTAGTGCAACTTACTTTTTGATCTCCCCTGTTGCTTTCCGGTTGCTACGATGACAATTTCGTAGCTAAATACTTCTCCTTTCTTCACGTTTTTGGAAATATAAAAAGTCTAAAGCAACGGTTCTTAACTTTTATAGAATTAATTTCTACAGCGGAGCCCCTTAGGCAAGAAATCACTTTGACATTTGTCCCTTAGGGGCATATCATTTAGAGTTGCGCGACAAGCCACAATAATTTTTTATTTTCTTACTTTATTGTTATTATTATTATTATTATTATTATTATTATTATTATTATTATTATTATCTTCTTATTCATTTTAATAAATATTACTTCTTTGATTTTCCTGGAGCGGCCGGGACCCCCTGGAAATTATTGCATTCGGAGCCGTTAAGGGTCCGCGGAGCACAGGTTGAGAAACGCTGGCCTTGAAACTTCAAATGACCATGCGCTGCGCGGTTGACCAAAAATGACGGAGCATAGGTCGACAATCGACAATCGAACAGTGTAGTGTATCGGTATTCGTGTGGAAGTTGAAGCATAGCTTCCATAATCTCACCCTTCATAATCATATTCCAAGAGAAATACACTGAACTAAAAAAGAAGCCTGATGGAGTATGAAAGAAAATTGCCTCCTCTTGGTGGAGGAAAATTTGATTGACGATTGTCTGAACTAGAAGTATATTACATAGTAAGCCACAGAAAAAACGAAAGAATTTATGAAACTCAGTAATCTGGGAAGATGACATTATCAATGTCATCAAAATTGACATCAAGGATATGTCTTGGATTACGATGCCTTTTTCTAAGTAGAGAATGTTTTAGAATGCCAGAGACTAGATCATTATCATGATTTGCCATAATAGGCAGCACGGTTTTCATGAGCTCTGGAACATATTTCCCGACATATTTCATATCGAAATCATTATGAATGGAGTAATTGCGAGCAATTCTCCTATCTAATTGTGCAATAGTCCTTAGGGTAATGTTCTGGAAAATTTGGAGTTCCTTCCATCTTGTCTTGCAAATCGTAGCCCAGACGGGCATGCCATATAGCAAGATGACACGAACAATTATTTTGTATAAAAGTAGTTTGTTATCAACACTGAGGGCACTGTTACGACCAACAAAGCAATTAAGCTAAACTTTGCTTTTTTGGCCTTGTTCATCGCATAAGTCACATGCATATTCCATGATAGTTTTGAATCAATAACAACGCTAAGGTGTCTATAATTATCAACCCATTCCAAGTATTTGCCATATAACTTTAAGGAGTCAAGATTTCTCTTTTCCTTCTTAGTGATAAACATTGCTTTGCATTTGTCGACATTCAGTTTTAATCGCCACTTGCTAAACCAGATTTCATATTCTTTAAGGGCTTTCTGCAAACGTGATACAACAACACTAGGCTGGCGTGCCCATGTCAGTATAGCAGCGTCATCCGCATTGAAATATAGCTTGCAGTAAGAGATTTCAGGGAAGTCACGTATATAGTAATTGAACAGAACTGGCCCCAGCACTGATCCTTGTGGGACACCGCCATTTATCTCACAGGTTTCAGATAATTCATTTCCAACTCTGGCCTGAAAAGACCTGTTGGACAGAAACGAGTGAACTAGACTAATTAAATCATGTGGGAAACCATCAGTTATCATTTTATAAATAAGGCCTTCATGCCAGACCTGATCAAATGCTTTATGAACATCTAAGAAGATGACGCCGCAATACATCGAAAGATTAAGGGGAATGTTAACATCCGCTATAAGTCTCCAAACTTGGAGCTGGCAAGAATGTTCCGCCCGAAAACCAAATTGTTCTGCACGGATGAGATTATTGGTTGTGCAGAAATCTAAGAAACTTGTGAGAAGTGTTCTCTCCAAGACTTTGGATATAGAAGACAGCAAACTGATGGGCCTGTAGCTTACAGGGTTTGCAGGATTTTGGCCAGGTTTAGGGATACTTAGGACAACAGACTGTTTCCATGTATCCGGAAAGTAACAGTTATCCCAACAGTCGTTTATAATTTTAGTGATATCACTAGTTACATTTTGCGGTAAGTTTTTTAAGGCATTGTTATTATTAGTGTCTTTACCTGGTGCCTTCTTTTTCTTGAGTTTCTTAAAGCAAAGAAACACCTGAATCTGAGCTACCTGTATTTTATGTTTGGCCACATGATGGCTATTGTTGTAATACTTTGTTATGCTGCTCTCTACCATTTTGGATATTTCTAGTCCTTCTGGACGATCATCCTTTGGAGTCACAAATTGTTGTTTAAGTGAATCAGCAATAAGCTGTGCTTTGTCTTGGTCATTAGTTATGAAATGTCCATTAGTGTCTAAAAGCGGTGGAATGTTCATGGCCTTTTTGTTTTGTAAGGCTCGAATCATGCACCATATAAAATTGTCTTGGGTTGACAAACTCTTCACCTTCTCATTCCATCTATCGTTACGAAGTTTATTTACTTCCTCATGTACTCTTCTCGTAAGTCGGTTATATTTGGTTTTAAGCCAAGGCTCTCGTGTTTGGTGCCATTGCCTCCTTACCCTGTTTCTTTGATCTATTAGATACTTGATTGCTGGAGTAAGATCACTGGAGATTGCTGGAGATTGCTGGAGATGATCAGGCCGTTTCATGTCTACTGGAGAAGCACAAGCATTGATGGCTTCAATAATACGTGTAGTGACCCTTTCAACATTTATGTCTATCTTCTCCGTACTATGCACGTCATTGAGTAGATTACTGTCATTTTTGAGAAGATCTCTGAAAAGTTTCCAATCTTGTTTAAGCCCCATTTGTTCTCTGCAGTCAATATTGAGATTTTCAAAATTCAGTGCGACCGGTTTATGATCAGAAGATAAATCATCAACAGTAAAAATATCGAATGGCTTATAGAAGCCTTTCAGCAAAACAATATCAAGGACATCACTTGTAGGTGAGTGGTCACAGTAATAACGGAGCATAGGTATACGTGTACTCTGTATATAGTGCCTAAACTATAGTTAATGCTTAATGAACTGTAATGGGTGGTTTAACACGAAACCAAAGTGGTTATACGAGAAACCGAAGTGGTTAAACTAGAAACCTGAGCACTGCGACTCTATGAGTCTATTGTACTATCCCCATTGACGACTGCTACAGGAAACAGTAGCAGCCGGGACCGACGGCTTAACGTGCCCTCCGAAGCACGGGGGGCGATGGACATTTCCAGGTGGTCACCCAACCTGTGATTAACCGCGCTCAAGGTTACTTAACTCCACCATTGCATTAAGCAAGGCGAGACAACCGAGCTACGCCTGCCCCCTAAACTATAGTTAGTCTTGACGTTTTCGTCTTGATGACGCAAACTTCTTTCATGTCAAAAAAAAACCCCGTGACATACATTTACTGTGTAATATGATCGTACAGAAAAAGTGACTATACCCAATAGGGAAGTGAGAGACTTGAGTACAAACATAAATAACGTTGATTTGTATGGGAATATTCTGGAAAAAATTCTGAAATATCAATATCAATATCTGAAATTGTGGCATATATAATTTTGAAAAAAGAAAAATCCTTTTGCGCAATTGTAGCATGAAAAATCATAACAGCAAACAGGCAAACGTGAAAAGTATTGAAAGAATATTTTGCTTTGGACTGTCAGGGAAATATGCATGAATATCCAAATATGTATGGAAGTAAAATCGAAATGCTTCACTAAGAGAGGATTAACAAGAAATATGATACTCAAATATCTCTGAAAATGAGTACAGGTATAAGTATAAAAGAGCCCACAGCTAATGAGCTTGATATAAAACAAGTTATTGAATAAGCATGCTGTCTTCTACAGGGTGTTTTTGAATTGAGTACAGATTTTTTGGGAGATGATAGACGAGGTCCTTAGAAGTATTTTTTGTCATATGAACATGGGGTCCCCGCAGCTCCGTTTACTTACAATACTGCATTGAACAATCAAATGACACCGGGACGCAGTGAGCGTTGGTAGGCTTAGATTATTTTATTATTAACAATTAACACAAGAAATCTACTGTATGACTTTTACAGTAATTGTTCGAAATGACCGCCATTTGATTCATAGCACAATTCGCAACGCCTTATGATGGATTGATGTACGCGTGGAAACAGTTGATTTGCACGGTCGCTGATGTCACCTGCTGCCGCGACAACACGAGCCGCCAATTCTTCTTCGGTATCTACGGGTTCGGAGTACACCATTGATTTTATGCTTCCCCATAAAAAAAAAATCCATCGGTGTGAGATCTGGCGATCTCGGTGGCCAAGCAACTGGTCTGCCACGACCAATCCAACGATTCGTACTGTCTGTTTAACTTTACACACGTAAAAAGTACATCAAGTGAACTTTTTAAAACAAATCTTTACCTACTCCTTTCCCAGAATGCGATTAGTTTATTTACATATGGACTAATCGTATTTTACAAAGGGGTTGGATACCATGGAATCTCCTTGACGAAGTTTGTCCTAAGACTTTTCAACAAACAAGCACGTGCACCTTGAAATTTTTTTGGAAACAATTACTTTAAAAGTTATTACAGTAGATTGCTTGTGTTAATTGTTAAAAATAAAATAATCTAGGCCTACCAACGCACACTGCGTCCCGGTGTCATTTGATTGTTCAATGCAGTATTGTAAGTAAACGGAGCTGCGGGGATCCCATGTTCATATGACAAAAAATACTTCTAAGGACCTCTTCTATCACCCCCAAAAATCTGTACTCAATTCAAAAACACCCTGTACATGCAGATGACTGTAATTTTTCCCAATTCATAAGCGAAACGTGACTTTAATACAGATGATATCATAAACATTAACTAATATCATAAAATGTGGTCTGACACTAATCCTTATGTATTAATTCTCACACTCAGAACTGCACTTCCAATTTATTCTTCTATTAATATTTGGTATATAATAAATTTTCGGAAATATGATCATCGGACTGTTATATTTTTCTTTCCTCTATAATTAACTGCCATTGATGAAAGGGATAATCTCCGGTTAACAAACAAGAATGACGATGTATTTCATTTTCGGAGAGTATAGTTGTTGCAATTTGATTCAATACTTTGCAAATTATTCCGAGCTTGTTAATGAGGTCGTCCAAAAGCTCCAGCAGAATCATCCGATCTTCCTTGCTTAGACTACAATTTTCAGGATCATATGAAATTACTGATGCAGTTCATAAATCAAAAATTAATCTTATATCTAAAATGAATAATAACCGATCTAAACACGTGATTTTATTTCTGTAACAAAGCTAAGGAAATGCAAAACGTTTGATTTTATTTCCTTAACAAGCCATTCTATATCGAACATATATTTAACAATTCGAATGAAACTGATCCCAAAAGCAAGTATTTTAGTTAGTGTAAAATTTAAACTTGGATAATTGGCTTTTGTTCCCTATTGCAACGTTTCTTAGCGAGGGACAATAACTGTTTCTTTCATAACGTACAGCATGCAAAGATGTTACAACTATTTCGGGGTCACTCAAAATCATGACATAAAATAAATACAAAAATTCCAGACGATTTATCTACTTTACGGGAGACGCCACAGGCACCCAGAAAAGGGAGGTGTTATCCTGAGTTTCGTTTTACATATCACGTTTGGCTACATAATCACTCTAGGCTAAATGATGAAGCACAATATTATAGTCAATACGCACACGCACAAGTAAACCATAACTGAACGGATAAATTCTTTAAAATTACACTCGTCGGTCTCTCCATATCGTTGTCGCATCTAATTCTTTTAATATCAATTTTGGTTTTAAATTTCGGCATTACACCTTTCGTTTTCAAAATCATAGTATTTACTGTTAATATAATGGTCACACGAAATTCAACAATCCATATTCATTACAATCGCACATCTCGTATATATTCAAGTCTCTAAAAAATTGGAGAATGGGCGGTGTTGAAGTTTGTTGGTTTAAAAACAACAACAGCAACAACAATTAATAAAAAATAGCTTAGCCTAAGAGGAGAAATATCAATTGCTAATTTAATGTAAACGATAAAGCGGAATGGGTAGGAAAGAGATGTTTAAAAAGAGATGATACCAGATAAAATATAACACCAATTAATTTTAAAAAGTGAGATTAACAGCCTAACGAAAGAAAACTGCTAAGCTGAAAAATAATGAAAAATGCAATAAACATCTAACAATAATGATAAAATAAAAATAAGTAAATAAGTAGAAAAATAATAAATAATAAATAATAATAAATAAGTAAAATATTATAACTAGCATTAAGTACATTAAACAATGGAAAATCTTGATAAAATTAATTAGAAAGAATGATTTATATAGCCTTAATTCATTTCATCTTATCTCTTCCAAAGAAATTCTATCCATAATCTCCAAACTGTTTAAAAGTTTCAGTGTTCAGCGAAGTTTCATGTTAATCAAGTACAGTCACTACTCACTATAGTTTATCAACACAATCCTGTAATCGGCATAGGCATGGAATATCGTTATCGGATTCTGTACATGCATAAAAATGTAATCTCACCATGGCGCATGATATTGTCTCAGTATCATTACACCATCACATCAGTTCAAGCAACCATTATATTAGCAAACAGTATAGTTCATTAAGCACATCTGTACTATCAACCATCACCGGCGGAAATTTATATGTGATTTGTGCATTTGAGCGACTCTCTTATCCATGCCACGTCATATTTGTTTACACTTTAAATTCCATCTTCCTCAGGCGCGGATCCAGAGGGGGGGGGGGGGGGGGG
>JAHWFO010019795.1:3591-21204 GCA_023313115.1 Rhysida immarginata | reverse complement strand
GAAAAATTCCTGGATTCGCCCCTGATCTTCCTTATCTATTCGTTTTATTAATTTCCAAGGTACACTTTCTATATCGTCTTTCTCAAAGTTCTCTTTCTATTCATTCTCTTTTCTAGAACGTCCTAACTTTTCGAATTCCTCTTCCTATGTTCTTTCTCCACGAGCTCTCTCGTTCTGCTTGTTGTCTCAAACCTATTGTCGTTGCCGCTCGTCACAGATGTTTCATTTAAACTATTGTTTTCTGAAAAAAAAGTGACATCATACCAGCTGTTTAAAGTTAGGTAAAAGAGTTTCCTACGTGAGCTAAACACAAATTTTAATTATTTTAAATTTCAGTTTTCGTTTCGATAAGTTATTTCATTGAAAACGGCATTATTCAAGTTCAAAGGTTACAAATTAACACAAAGATTATTATTACAATCAAAAGAAAAGGCCACAACCCATTTCAAGAAATGCCGACTCAACATTTATGTAGCAGACTCACCAATCTCTACCTACATTTTACAAAATTATTGGAAGAAAGTCGTGTCTCATTATCATCCCCGAGTATCAATATTTAACTATTGTTTTCGGAACTACAATATTGTCGAAATATTCGCAGTACTTCTCTGACAACTTCCTGCTTACTTCTCGGATCTAACTTTCCTGTAGTACAAATAATTAAAATCTTCAGAATTGTTGATGTACAGTTTAATGAAACATTTTACAGATCAAAACAGTTATTTTTTTTTTAAATATGTCTTCATTTACAAAACTGGGTCATTTTAATAATTATTTTTCGTCCGTCATTTTATCTTCATTTCGACAAGCTATGGTATTCAACTATTTGGATGAATGTTTAAAAACTGTACATATGATATTTCGTGCGTCACTCGTTGCGGACAGACACAAAAGAAAATATATATACCAAGGAAAATACACTGAGATAGGTATGAGTTCTGATGGACCCAAGAGGTCATCCAGAAAAGTTTACCGAAATTTGTTTTATATATTGATTGATGAATGATAAATTTATGATGAAAGAATGAAATGCCATTTTTTTCCCACTTTAAATGGGTAATGGATATAATGCGGCGTCGATGTCTCTTTTGTTATTACTGTATGACGGAATAAATATTTCAAAGAATTAAATGTATAAAAATGATCAAGGAGAGGTGTTGGCTTAGGGCGGGCGAGCTTCGATACTCGGAACGTCGCTGACACCGCATCAATATTTTCCTGTTGAAATTAAATAGCACTTCATAACGTATTTGCGTTATTCATCCGATGTTTTTCTTTTTTTTTATTTTAAATAACATAAAAAGTTTTTAAAATATTAGAGGCTATCAAATTGTTGTTATTTTTTTTAAAACTTTTACTGCATTTAAATTATATCTAAAATAAGCTTTGTTTCGTAACATTTTATTCTAATTAGTAAAAATTGCTCTTAAGAATATACAGGTTTTATACTGTTTTTATACATTTTCACAAGTTTCTGTAATTTCTGACACTAATGTTATAAATATTTATTCAAAATATTTTTAGAATTTTTTTTTTCTAATTTTACATAGCAAAAAGAAATTACTTGTTTCTAAAATCCAAAATCATATGTCTGCAGAATTAAAATTATATAATTACTAAAATTAAAATTAAATGGACCTCTTCCGCCACCTTTATATATTTCGCAAAGATATAAATTTAATAGTACTTAAATTTATTAAAATCCAAAAATCCAACGTTCTACTTCATTTGGGTGTCTATCTATCTTCTTCTATATACACTGATTGGAAGAAAGTAATTGGACACCCATCCACCCGGCAAAAGATGGACCTTTCCGCTACCACACGTGTCACTACTGTATGGAAATGCAAAGATAGTCATCAGACAACACTATTGACTCTAACTGAAGCATCATGCCGCGACAGGCGGAGCTGACAGAGTTCGAAAAAGGTGTCCTGGTTGGAATGTCGCTCCAAGGCGCAGCCATACGAGAGATTGCCAGCAGCCGGAACCACCCGAAATCAACAGTGGCGTATGTGCTGAAGAAGTACAGGACCAATAGGAAACTTGACACTATAATTATTATGATTTTAGTGCCAACTAGTATTGACATTTAAAATTATTATATTGTAAAATGGCAGATTCCTCAATAGAAAATGCTGTAAAACAGTCACTAAAAAGGATGTGTGGCAGCATCTATTGCTGCATCCTAGGATGTAATTCGAATAGTTATTCGATACCAAAGATATCTATCTTTAATTTGCCAAGTATAAAGAAGAATTCTGAATGGCGAAATAAATGGATTAAAATAATTAGGCAGATAAAGTATAAACTCTTTTTAATACGTATACAAATGCATTAATGGTTTTATACATATTTACATTTTCAATAGTAAGGATAAAATATGGAATCCAAGTAAATGCAGCAAGATATGTGGAAAATATTTTTACTGTGGCCATCCAATAAACCATCCAAATAGTGCTGATTACATGCCATCTTTATTCCACCAATCTAAAAATATCTCCAATCAAGCAAATGAAAATCTTTATTTACAATATAAAAGTACAAAATTTACACACTAGATGGCGCAAAATGTAATGCGACTGCAGCGCCCCTGCCAGGTTTCTTAATGCCTATGGACATTGTACGAATGCACCAAGGCCTGGTCGTCCACCCGCATTGACCGACAGGGACCGTCGGGTGCTGCAGCGGGAGATACGGAAGAACCGACGTTCGACGATGACACCATCGCCGGGGAATTCCAGCAGGCATCTGGATGTCACGTATCCACCAAGACTCTCCGAAAGGAGGCCCACATGCTGGGCTATCGCGGCAGAGCAGCAGCCCACAAGCCGCTAGTCACACCGGCGAATAAAACGAACAGACTGCAATGGGCCAGGGAACGCAAAGATTGGACCGTTGAGGACTGGAAACGTGTTGTCTGGAGCGATGAATCCCGCTTCACATTGTTTCGATCGGATGGCAAAGTTTGGGTGTGGCGTTTACCTGGAGAACGGCTCCTCCCTGAGTGTATCATCCCAACAGTGAAGTTCGGCGTAGGAGGAATTATGGTGTGGGGCTGTTTTTCATTGGATGGCGTAGGCCCGATAGTGAAGGTGGAAGGCACCATGAGGGCTACGGACTACACAACCATCCTGGACAATTCCGTTCTCCCAACCCTTTAGCAAACCTACGGTCTAGAGCCATGCCTGTACCAAGACGACAATGCCAGGACACGTGTTGCAGCTCATACCCTGCAATGGTATGCCGATAATAATATTGAACGCATGCAGTGGCCAGCCCAGAGCCCCGACCTGAATCCCATCGAACATATGTGGAATGAGGTCGAGCGTCGGTTGAGGGGTAGTAGCCCACACCCCAAAACACTACCTGTACTGTGGACGGTTGTACGGGACATTTGGCGGGAGATTCCTGTGGGGGTCGTACGTACTCTTGTGGAAAGCATGCCCCGCAGAGTGGCCGCCGTGATTGCAGCCAGAGGGGGGCCGACAGGATATTAGCTGTTCTCAATAAAAGCAAATAAACGCACTGTGCGAGGTGTCCAATTACTTTCTTTCAATCATTGTATACAGGGTGAATACAAAAATCTGAACCCCCCTATTATTTTTTGAACCGAAGCAGATATGTCAATTTTGATGAATCCAATGAATAGGAAGTTGTGGGTGGCCTATCCCATGATGCACTTTTCATCATTCCAAATATGCAAATTAGGACACATTCAAAATTTATCTCAAAAACCGTAAGGGATAGAGAAAAAAAACCCAATTGCAAACTTGTTCAGCATAAAAAAACAAACAAAAGAAAAAAAAATAATCCAAATCGGACCAACCAATCACCCACCATCACGTGGTGAACTGTTTGTAGCTTACAAACAGTCAAACTGCACAAACAAGTTACTTCAAACAGTTTAAAAAAAAAGTTAATAAACAAAACGCTCGATGTGAAGACCGTGGGTACCATAACACAATTGGGCACGGAACCTAACTGACGCCAAAACATCGGCAAGCATGGCTGGTGTCACTCCTCGGTACGCTTCCTGGATTCGTTGAACCAGATCCTCCAGACAGGCGGGCTGCGTAGCATAAACCTTGTCCTTCTGGTATCCCCACAAGAAACAGTCAAGTGGTGTAAAATCAGGGGAGCGGGGTGGCCAACGAACTGATCCTCCTCGGCCAATCCATTGTTGTCCAAACATCTCACTTAGACGCTCGCGAACGACCAACCCGTAATGTGGAGGAGCTCCATCATGCTGAAACCACGTGCGCTGATACAAGCCAATGGAACATTGTCAATGAACTACCACGGTGAGAATTTCAGCCCGGTAGTGTTCTGCAGTCAGTGTTCCATTGTAAAAATACGATCCAACCACAGTGTCATTGTACAATCCACACCACACATTGATTCTCCAGTTCACTTGATGAGTTGCTTCTCGCAGACATCGTGGGTTTTTGTCTGCGCAATGATGATGGTTGTGCCTGTTGATAACTCCATCCCTGGTGAACTGGGCTTCATCTGTCCATAACACCTCATGAATGAAGTTTGGATTGTCATCCAGGCAGGGCCGACTAGGTGGCCGAGAGGGCTAGGGCGTAGGCTTTCTAGTTCTCGAGTCCGCCTGGCCGTGGGTTCGAATCCCGCCGTGGGCATGGATGTTTGTGTTTGTCCCGGGCTGCGTACAGATATAACTTGTGTAAAAGGCGCAAAATGACGTAAGTAGTCGACGCCTAAATTTCTAGAACCCCCCCCCCTCATTAAAGCACACATTCATCCAGGCAGGTAAGTAACCAGTTCCAGAAGGCGGCTCTAGCAACATAATCCAATGGCTGCAACTCCTGGTGACAATGAATATGGTATGGGTGAAAATGATGTGCGTGTAAAATGTTGAGAACAGTATCTCTGACGGCACCCAACATCTGCAACAATTGCTCTGCTGCTTGTGTGGGGATTTGCAGCAACTGCAGCCAGAACTAGTGTTGTTGTATCCTCGTCGCCTTGTGCCCTTGGTCGTCCTCATTCTGCATTAACATTCTCTGTAGACTCGAATCTTAGAATAATGTGACGCATTGTTTGACGAGATGGATGGCGTTCGTTAGGGTATCTGTCTCGATACAACCTAACTGCAGCATGTAGGTTTCTCCTTGCCTCTCCGAAGCAGAAAATCATGTTGAGCATTTCCGGAACAGTGTAGCTTACCATCTGGAAATGTGCTGAATCATGCCTTTTATTTGCTTTTCCGCATGAAAGTGAATGTGAGTATGGTAATTTATGTTAATTTTTTGATTTGCATGCTTTACATGGTGGAAATATCAACATTCAGTTTTCCTTGTGCAGTGTGACTGTTTGTAAGCTACAAACAGTTCACCAGGTGATTATGGGTGATTGGTTGGTCCGATTTGGATGATTTTTTTTGTTTTGTTTGTTTTTTTATGTTGAACAAAGTGGCAATTTGGTTTTTTTCTCTATCTCTTACGGTTTTTGAGATAAATTTTGAATGTGTCCTAATTTGCATATTTGGGATGATGAAAAGTGCACCATGGGATAGGCCACCGACAACTTCCTATTCATTAGATTTATCAAAATTGACATATCTGCTTCGGTTCAAATAATAAAAAGGGGGTTCAGACTTTTGTATTCACCCTGTATATCTCATGACCAACAATGAAAAGAAAAGTTTGTGCAACAATAGATATCAACAATGATGTCAACACGCAATTCACACTACGCTCGGACCAGCAACAGATATCTCTTGACCAAAAATGCAAGCCAAACTTTGTGCAACAATAGGCCCGTCGTGTTCGCATCAACAATGGTCTCAATGCGCAATTCACCAATAACAATGAACACAAAATGATGCAATGATAGAAAATTCATTTCAAAGAATTATATAACAATGAACATAAAATGATGATGCAATGATTGAACATTCGTTTCCAAGAATTATAACAATGAACAGGAAATGGATATAATAGACGATATAGATAGGGCAGTCTCTCTCGATGAGGCAAAGGAGATACACGTGTCTTCCTTCAATACCTAACAAGCGTTCAGACGATTGGGAAAAATGTGTGTTTTTCTTTGTGTTTGTGTATGTGTGTTTGGCACGTTTGAGCACTGCATAACCTAAAAAATACATCAACTCGAATCATCAAACCAAAAAAGCATACGATTTATATGTGTTGTGCTATTTAATAATCGTTCGAAGGAACCATATTAATTCATACCTATCGTAATGCCACGAAAGAAAAGAAAGAGCATTGGTCAGAGAAACCCTGCAGCTAAGAGGCAAAAAACTGTCTGGGCGTTAGAGAGACCTGAACAACGGGAGCTTCGTCTGCAGCAGGAGCGTATGCGAGCTGCAACGTCAAGGGCAAGGGAAAATTCGGAAGAAAGAGAGCTTCGTCTGCAGCAGGAGCGTATGCGAGCTTCAACGTCAAGGGCAAAGGAAACGTCGGAGGAAAGAGAGCTTCGTCTACAGCAGAAGCGTGTGCAAGCTGTAACATCAAGAGCAAAGGAAACTTCGGTGGAAAGAGAGCTACGTGTACAACGAGTTCGACGTAGAACAGAAGAATTAAGGGTGGCGAATCGACATGCTGATTTAAAATTTGCGGCATTGAATTATAATTCTGAATACGATTACTGTAATCACCCTAAAGTCCTAATAGGAAGGATGGATGTCGTATGTAACTATTGTCAGGCAAAGAAATATAAATGGGAACCACCAGGAATATGTTGCTGTAATGGAAAAGTGAAGCTGCCGCCATTTAAAGAGGCTCCAGAACCACTGTTATCTTACTTATATGGTAACACAGCAGATTCCAAACATTTCCTAAAAAATATAAGGTCATACAATTCAAGCTTCCATATGACATCGTTTGGCGCGTCATCAATAGTGCAAGAAGGTGGATTCATGCCTAGTTTTAAGGTTCAGGGTCAAATTTACCACAGAGCTGGATCACTTCTTCCCCTTCCAGGTGAAAATCCAGGTGAGACTATTTCATTCGCACAACCACCTGGTAAAAATGTTTAAAACAGCATTAGAAAGGATGCCTACAGACGAGTACAAAGTAGTCATACGGGCAGACAAAAGGCCATCTGTGAACATGAACGGCGTTTTAACGCCCCAACCATTAACGATGTAGCCATACTCATGGTTGATCTGGAAGAGTACGATAGCCGTGACATAATTGTTCAGAGACGAAATGAAAATTTCCTGAGGATTTCAGAAACACGCCGTTCATATGATGCTATGTAGTATCCTCTTATCTTCTTTGATGGCGAGGATGGTTACCACTTTAACATAAAACAAATCGATCCTCTCACAGGAAATACGACGCAAAAAAGTATCTTCTATGGAATTTTATGCATACCGCGTTATGCTGAGAGAGGGATCCTCAAACCACATCTTACGGTTCCGCCAGTTGTTTCATCAATACATCGTAGATATGTACGCGAAAGTCGAATGTGAACGGCTTCTTTATATTAGGTTAAATCAGAAAAAACTGCGTGTTGATGATTATATCCATCTACGGGATGCTGTGGCTAATGACCGAAATGTCGCTGATATAGGAAGGATGGTAATATTACCGGCTACGTTCACCGGCAGTCCGCAATCATGGCCGTCCGAATCTTTTTGTAACCATTACGTACAAGTCTAAGTGGCCAGAGATTACAGTTGAGCCTTTGGAAGGCCAATCACCGATTGAACGTTATGATTTAACAGCGAGAGTATTTAAGCAAAAACTATTCAAGTTTACTGATGTTATTACGAAAAGCCATATATTTGGAGAAACCCGCTGTTGGATGTATTCGGTCTTCCACATGCACAGTTGTTGGTATGGCTTAAAGAAAAAATCCGACCGACTGAAATAGATGACATAATTTCTGCCGAGCTGCCAGATCTTCAACAGCATCCACTGCTATTCGAAGTAGTGTCAAAGAACCTGATCCATGGGCCGTGCGGACCTTTAAACCATAAGGCATCGTCCATGAAAGATGGCAAATGTACTAAGAACTATCCACGACAGTTTATTGATGAGACACAATCAGCCAACGATGGTTACGCTTTATACAGAAGACGGAAACCTGAAAATGGGGGCTTCACAGCGACTGTTACAGTTAAGGTTAAAAACCAAAACAGAGATATCGAAATTAATAACAGGTGGGTTGTGCCTTATTTCCCTCTTGTTACAAAAATGTTTCAAGCACACATCAATGTCGAGTACTGCCACTGTGTGAAATCAATTAAGTACATTTGCAAATACGTCACTAAAGGCAGTGACATGGCCGTTTTCGGGTTAGCCAACGAAAATGCGGTGGATGAAGTGACTCAGTAGCAATTGGGGAGATATATTAGCAGTAATGAGGCTATTTGGCGCCTCTTAAATTTTCAAATCCACGAACGATACCCAACGGTTGTCCACTTAAGCGTTCACTTAGAGAACGGACAAAGAGTATACTTTACGGAAAAGAATGCTCAAGAGAGAGTGGAAATGCCTCCAAACACAACATTAGCAGCGTTTTTCCAGTTCTGCCAGCAAGATCCGTTTGCAAAGACTTTACTCTATGTCGATGCACCAAAATACTACACCTGGAACGCGCAACGCAAAATTTTCTGCAGGAGGAAGAAGGGAGCCCAAGTTCCAGGTCAAACCGACATATGCGCAACTGACGCCATTGGCCGTGTCTACACTGTTCATCCCAGCAATGCTGAGTGCTACTACCTGAGAAAATTGCTTCACGTTGTGCGAGGACCGACATCATTTAATGATCTTAAAACCTTCGAGGGACACATGTGTGAAACCTATAGAGAATCATGTCAGAAACACGGATTGCTTGAAAACGATCAACACAGGGACACGACATTGGCAGAAGCATCTGCCACGTGTTTCCCAAAGCAACTCAGGAGTCTTTTTGCCATTATAATCACGACATGCGCTCCATCAAATCCACAGTGCCTTTGGAATAAATATAAAGAAAACTTAAGTGAAGACATTCTCAGAGAGGCGCAAAGACTTAACCCAAGCGGTTATAAAGCGGGAATAATGAAACAAGCGCTTATATTTCTTGAGGAGAAATGTATCTCTATTAACGGCAAAACTCTCTTGCAGCTTTGGCTAGAGGTGCCGAATCGAAATGGTCAAGAGGTTCTAGATACTGATTTTTGAAAGGAAAGGAACTATGACATTAATGCTCTCCAGCTTTTTCTTGAAAAAAATAGACCCCTATTAGTCTCAGACCAGAGGCAAACCTATAACGCTGTTTTAAGTCTCTTTCAGGATGGAAATGGTGGCATTTGTTTCCTTGATGCACCCGGGGGAACTGGAAAAACATTTCTGATAAATATTTTGCTGGCTGAGATTCGCCAAAGAAATGAATTGCTTTGGCTATAGCATCTTCCGGGATAGCATCTACACTGTTAGTTGGTGGTCGAACAGCGCATTCAGCTCTGAAGCTACCATTGAATCTGCAGCTTTCAGAACGGCCCATTTGCAACATAAGCAAAGGCTCCAGTCAGGCATAAGTGCTCAAGCATTGCAAACTAATCGTTTGGGACGAATGCACCATGACCCACAAGAAGGCTCTAGAAGCGCTTGATCGCACTTTTCAGGACATACGGGGAAATGGGCGGCTGATGGGCGGTACTGTTGTCCTCCTGGCAGGAGATTTTAGACAAACCTTGCCTGTGGTTCCACGCTCTACGCCAGCCGATGAACTTCACGCCTGTCTTAAGTTCTCGACCTTATGGAGGCATGTGCGCAAAATGGATCTGAAGACGAATATGAGGGTTCATTTACGAGGAGAAACAAGTGCAGAGCAGTTTTCACAGCAATTGCTGTTAATCGCCAATGGGGAAGTTCCTGTCGCCCCCACTACCGGTCTAATTTCGTTTCCCTCAAATTTCTGTAATATGGTCTCTTCACTCGACGAGCTGATAACTAAAGTGTTTCCAGATATATAAGAAAATTACAAATCGCATCGATGGTTGTGTGAAAGGGCCATTTTAGCTCCAAAAAACGACAGCGTTAAATATGTTAACGATCTTATTCAGGAAATGCTCCCCGGCAACTCTGCCATCTTTTCATCTATTGATACAGTAATGGACATGGAGCAAGCTGTGTATTACCCTGTAGAATTTTTAAATCCCCTGAAATGCCGCCACATAAGCTCACTTTATAAAAAGGATCCCCTATCATGCTATCACGTAACCTCGACCCACCAAGGCTGTGCAATGGAACAAGACTAACCGTGAAGAAATTATTGCCGAACGTAATAGAGGCCACGATCATCACGAGGAATGCCGCAGGTGAAGACGTATTCATTCCTCGCATTCCATTAATACCCAGTGATACAAATATGGCCTTCCATTACAAGCGATTGCAGTTTCCCATACGGTTATCATTCGCTATGAGTATCAACAAGGCCCAGGGGCAATCGCTTTGTGTGGCAGTCATTAACTTGGAAAGGCCATGTTTTTCACACGGGCAATTATATGTAGCTTGCTCAAGAGTCGGCACCCCAGATAATTTGTTGGTTTACTCCCCGGACGGACAAACGAAAAACATAGTGTACCGTCCAGCTTTGGAGTAAAAGCTGGGATATAAATAAAATTGTCGGGAGAGTGCATTCGAAACTCGGCTGGCGAATCCAGGCACCAGAAACAACAACAGTCTTTTTTATATAACCGAAACAATTGCATGTGTTTAACTGAAGCAAATCAACATCCTTCTTGAGGTTGTTCTGCTGACCTATAACTATAATTATCCCGGGCAACGGCGGGCATATCAGCTAGTGGTTGATAGAATTAATACATTTCCTAGAAAGAAAGCCTCACAACTGAAAAGTCATACATTGTTACATCATCATAAGTCGACCAAATTATTGGTAGAAATACGATCAACAATGGTCGAATTATGATGATGTAACAATGTATGACTTTTCAGTTGTGAGGCTTTCTTTCTAGGAGGTGTTGCCGCAGTCGACGAAAAAGACACGCCCTGGCACTGAAAAGTCACCTGACCATCTAAGTCCAAGCAACAATGTAATACTCAATGTTTCCATGTCGGAGTTTAGCAATCAGCATTTTTTCGTTTGTTAGAAACAATGAAGATTACATTGTTGCTTCGAATATGAAGAAGAGGTGACTTTTCCGTCCCAGGACCAGTTTTTTCGTCAGGTACGATGCTTGCCTTAATGATTCACGTTTTAAGGGGAATAGCTTTAAAAAGTAATGAATAACTAAAATAAAAAATCATTATTATTTCTTCTTTTATTAAAATCTTGTAAGAAATTATTCTAAAACAAATAAGAGACTACAAGTTCTAGGCGTGCAGCTGCTCAAGCTTTTCCTGAAAATGTGTGGGTACTTTTCCTCATGAGCTAATAACTGGAGAATTTTTTTTTCATATGGTTTTTGCAATTTAGTAAATTCTTTTAGAGAAGTTATAGATGTAGTAACTTTCTTTAGAGAAGTTATAGATAATGTTTACCTAAACGTATTAGAAAATTCTAAAGATCTCAACTGATTGTGTGAAACGCCAATCCTTGCTGCTAAAACTGATACTGTCAATATAAACAACCACATTCAGGACGTATTCCACGCTTTGTGACTGAAGACCACTCTACTGACACGGTTACATGTTGATGAGAGATGCTGATGAGGCTACAAACAAAGTTCCTTAACTCTCTCAATCCATCTATTAAGAGTACTTTATTATAGACAGAAATAAATTAATACTCATAGCCTATCTTTGATATTTTGAAATGTTAAGGATGCAATGTCGAATTTTCCTGAGTGAACCCAATTGGACACAATTCCTGTGCGAGAATTTAAAAGAATTCTTTTTGTTTTCTCAAAGTGAATATATACTTTATTAAGGCTTTTTCGTTTATATTCAAATTCTGATGTTGCAAAATTTCACCAAACAAACAACCCGAGCAACGCCAGGCAAATCAGCTAGTCTATATATATAAAGCAGGATTTTTGTGGGTTTGTTTGATTGTTTCTTATACAAATCTACAGTTTTATTCCGATCTTGATGAAAGTTTGCATACTAGACCATCAAAGCACGAGGAAGGTCACTGCCTACATCAGATTTCCAAAAAATAATAATTATATATAAAAAAATCGATATTCATTTTTCGCTTCAAGACATCCAGAGTGGGAATTGCAACAACATCAAGAGGAACATCTATAGTAAGATTACGTGACTAAGAAATTATTTAGGCTAGCAGCGGCATATATGGAGAAGTCCATCCATTGTGAGCATCTAAATAATTTTTTTCCGAATTTTCATTATGAATTTTTACTGTATTAATTCTATTCGTTTTCATGTGTTTATTTTTAAGATAATGCAAAATTTAATCATAAAAACAGTCCGAGCCACGCCCGGGGTTATCACCTAGCTTATTTGGTAGCACATCAGATCCAAGCATTTCATAAAAATACATTTTGACTACAGTATATTCTGTGGGAATGTGTATATTCTGGTAACTGAGATGTTGATACTGCGATGACTGAACGTTCGATTCCAAGAATTATTACTAATGAGCATAAAATGATGATGCAATGACAGAACATTAATAATAAGGCAGCGTCTATTGATGAGGCAAAGGAGTTACGCGTGTCTCCCTTGAGATCCCTATCAAACGTCCAAACGTTTGGCAAGAATGTATGTGCCTGGAAAGAAAAGAGAAAGAACGAGTATTCGTCATAGAAACTCTGCAACAAAAACAGAAAAAGCTATACGGGCATTTGAAACATCTGAGCAACGGGAGTTTCAAATGGAGCAAGAGCTTCCACGTCAAGAACAAGAAAAACTTGAGTCTAAAGTATCTCGTCCCGGTATATCATCTGAATATTCCTGTTTCTCGTAGTTTTCTTAGAATGAATAGTCCCTTTGCTCTGTGTTGTATTTAACTAATAGGGAGTTTAAATTTGTTATAGATCGTTCATTTTTGAGTTATGGGTCTTCAAAGATAGCGAATTTACCCTAATTTCGTATACAATTCGTTAATAATAACGTAAACACACGAAACACGGATTCTGAATTGATTGTTACATACAATTGTAATTATCCCGGACAACGCGGGTATCTTTACTAGTTTTCTATATATCTATATATATAAAGAAGGATGTTTGTCTGTACGTTTTTTATACAAATCTACAGTTTTATTCCGATCTTGATAAAATTTCGCATACATGACCTTCAAAGCATGAGGAAGGTCACTGTCTACCTCAGATTTCGGAAAAATAATAAATATCGATAAAAAATCGATATTCATGGTTATGGCAAGGCATATTAATGAGAAATATCTCATGACCAACAATGCAAAGCAATGTTTGTGGAACAATACATATAACCAACTAGCAGAGAACCCGGCGTTGCCCGCGATAATTACGCTTGTAGGTAAACAAAACAACGTCAAAAAGCTAAATTAAACCTCCAAATTGGTTAAATAATAACTCAATCACTACAATATAGAGCGAATGGACTATCCATTCTAAGAAAAATCCGAAAGACAGGAATTTACCTTTTCACTGAAAAAATCCATTCTAGGCGATATACGGGGACTTGATTTACCGAAAAAAAAATTTTTAAAGGCTAAAATGGATGAACCTCTCCAAGGATGCCTTCTAGTCTAAATAATTTTTTAATCACGTAATCTTACTTTAGGGGTACACTTGATGTTGTTGCAATTTTTTTTCTTCTTTCGATGTCTTGAAGAAAAAATTGGCTATTCATCACTTTGTGTAGTCTAACGGTCGCCAATTCTTCTATTTACTTGCTTACCATTTGCTCAATACAGCACGGAGCTAAAGGAGTGCTTACTCTATCGTCTTTCACTCTTTCTCAATAGTCTGCTAACTCATTATCTCCAGTTACTGATTTTTAAAGAAATTGTTAAGTACTAAGAATTCTCTTTTCTAAGAAAAGCCTGAATATACGGAAGTCTCTGCATTGAATTCTATATTGCACAAACTTTGCCTTGCATTGTTGGTCATGAGCCATATATTGTTGATCCTAGCATAGTGTTGGTGCATTGCGTGTTGACACCATTGTTGATACCTATTGTTGCACAAACTTTTATTTGCTTTGTTGGTCATGAGATATATATTGTTGGTCCGTGCATAGTGTTTGTGAATTGCGTACTGATACCATTGTTGATACTTATTGTTGCAAAAACTTTGTCTTGCATTGTTGGTCATGAGATATTTCTCATTAATATGCCCTGCCATAACCATGAATATCGATTTTTTATCGATAATTATTATTTCTCCGAAATCTGTGGTAGATAGTGAGCTTCCTCATGGTTTGAAGGTCATGTATGCGAAATTTTATCAAGATCAGGATAAAACTGTAGATTTGTATAAAAAACAAACAAACCCACAAACAAACCCACAATCAAACATCCTTCTTTATATATATACTAGCAAAGGTACCCGGCGTTGCCCGGGATAATTACACTTGGATGTAAACAGAACAATCTCAAAAAATTAAATTAAATTTTGCAATATCTTAAAAATAAACACATGAAAATGCTTAGAATTAATACAGTAAAAATTCTTAATGAAAATTCGAAAAAAATATTTTTAAAGGCTCACAATGGATAGACCGCTCCAATAATTTCTTACTCAGGTAATCTTACTTCAGATGTACACTTGATGTTGTTGCAATTTCCACTCTTCTCTCGTTGTGTTGAAGCAAAATGTGGCCTTTCATCACTTTGGGTAGTCTAGCGGTCGCCAATTCTTCTATTTACTTGCTTCCCATTTGCTGAATACAGCACGGAGCTAAAGGTTTGTTTCTCTGTCGTCTTTCCACTCTTTCTCAATAGTCTGCTAACTCTTCATTATCTCCAGCTACTGATCATTTTTAAAGATTTACAAGAAATTGTTAAGTACTAAGAACTCTCTTGTCTAAGAAAAACCTGAATAACAGGAATTCTATGCATTGTTACAAATTGAAACTTATCCATATTGCATCATAATTTTATGTTCATTGTTATAATTCTTGGAAAGGATTGCTTTATCATTGCATCATCATTTTGAGCTCATTGTTATTGGTGAATTGCGTGTTGAAACCATTGTTGATACCCATTGTTGAACAAACTTTTATTTGCATTGTTAGTCATGAGATATATATTGTTGGTCCGTGCAGAGTGTTTGTGAATTGCGTGTTGATACCATTGTTGCAAAAACTTTGTCTTGCATTGTTGGTCATGCGATATTTCTCATTAATATGCCCTGCCATAACCATGAATATCGATTTTTTATCAATAATTATTATTTTTTCGAAATCTGAAGTAGACAGTTACTTTCCTCATGCTTTGAAGGTCATGTATGCGATATTTCATCAAGATCGGAATAAAACTGTAGATTTGTATAAAAAACATACAAACAAACCCACACACCCACCCACCCACACACAAACATCCTTCTTTATATATATAGACTAGCAAAGGTACCCGGCGTTGCCCGGGATAATTACACTTGTATGTAAACAGGACAATCTCAAAAAATTAAATTAAATTTTGCAATATCCTAAAAATAAACACATGAAAATTCTTAGAATTAATACAGTAAAAATTCTTAATGAAAATTCGAAAGAAATCTTTTTAAAGGCTCACAATGGCTGGACCTCTCCAAGGATGCCACTGCTAGTCTAAATAATTTCTTACTCACGTAATCTTCCTACTGGCACCACAGACCTTATCAAGGATTTAACCCCTTGAAAGAAACTATTAAAGTAATCAAAAATCGGAGAAAAATTACATAAATTTACAGGGAGCATAACGCATATCGCCCACAACTCAAAAGGAAGGGTGAGACTACCTTCCGATATTTCGTGTGATCTCCATCCTACCGGCGTCTCTGGCCTTAACAAGGAATGAACCACACGCAAACATCGACGAGGTCCGACGTCCCTATCATAAAGAAAGCGTGGATCTCCCAAAACAAAACCCGACCCCGAAGCCGCACATAACAAAAAAATAAACGATTGGAGAACAGATACACTCAACTAATAAAAAAATTCATTTATCCCCCTTTTATTTAATTATTAATTTTTTTTCTATTAACCTCTTACCGATCATGACCAAAAATCAAAAAGGAACTAACATAGGGAACCTCCCTACCCCAAATCAGGTAAAAGCAACTAATCTCTACCAGAAGTGGTTTCCGGTCGCCTACTCTGACAATCACAATTCCTCATCAGAGTATTTGGTCGACCACAGCAAAAACATCGAAACCGAACAGTATCGGAAGGAGAGTTCTTAGCTTCTCCTTTCGACTCCCCAGTAGCACCATGTCGTTGGTACAGAGATGCTAACAACTTCTTCCTCATCGCTGGATCCATAATTTTTTCCCAAGGGCACCAATCAAATATCAGTTCATTAAGTTCTCTTCTATCTTCCTTCCTCTACATCTCGCCAGCCAGGAATCGTCTTAAATTTAGCAGGAAGGACAACGCTTCTTTCTAACAACGGAGGATGTTTTGGAAATTTATTGAAGATCCCAAACGACAAATAAAAGAATCCTAATCTCAATTAGAGCAAAAATATATGAAAGACTTTTGTTAACTAATAGCTGACCAGCCTAATCCGAAAAAAAAAGCGAACTATCCAGTCTAATCCGAAAAAAAAGCGAACTACACCTGTGAGTTACTGTAACATTCGTTAGCAGTCAGGTGAGTAAAGGAGATTAATGCCCTTTTGCAAAAGTGATTCTGATCTAAATAATCACGAACTGGTAACGATTATTATCGTAATAATGAAATAAAAACTCAGAGACGAAATCGGATTAGACTGGGCTATTTAATGATCACTCTTAAATAAAAATATTTTAAATTACAATTGGATTAGCATTCAATCTCAGCGTGATTTCACTCTTCTTGGTTAATTCTTGAATACTTCTCAGGGACTAAACTCACCAATGAGTAATTGCATATTTTTCTAATAAATACTCTTGAGAGAAGTTAACATTTATCGCCACGCGCCCTCCGAAAACAAATAAAAGGTTAAATGTAATTTTTGGCAATGGTTTTTTTTTGTTACATTAGGCAAATCTATTTTTTTGCTAATTACTATCCAATCGGGCAAACCCCTACTTTCCCGTTTTAAGTTAATTTGAGTCTTTCTTTTCTTGCTTTATTTTTATGCTTGTTTTGGACCACTCCCAATTGCCTTGAATAATCCCAAACAAGAATTAAATTTCAATTTCGAACTAAAAACCAAACAAGAGTTAACTAGGCTTATTGAAGGACATCTCTTCACTCCGTCTTGATTCGGAGTAGCGTCGGAAGGTAGGAAGAATCGCTGGAAGTCTTCGAAGGTAGAAGAAGAACGACGGGGGAAAAGGTAAGTAAAGGCGGGGGGGGTTCTAGACCGGGAAAAGTTAGTATGTTAATTAAGGACCGTCGCAAAATATGGTGATTCGATACCTTCTACACACACACTTTATGGATAATCGCCTTCCTGGAGTGCAAGGATCTCATCGTTCGAACCGGAGTGGCATAGAGTAGTTAATCCACAATATCTGTTAGCAGAAAGAAAAGAGGAAAGCAGAGACAGTAATTCATTCTTAACCGGATAATATTGGCCCAAATTGATTACCAT
>JAHWFO010019794.1:216713-249464 GCA_023313115.1 Rhysida immarginata | reverse complement strand
AAAAATATATGCAACATATTTTAAATTTACTGATTTATTAAGGTTTACTAGCTGAGATGCCCGTCTACGCCGAGCTTTTCAAGGCAAAACGAAGGCGGTCTATCAGTATCTATCTACTCTAGGTATATACCAATGTTGTTTAAGGTTTGATCCCGGGACTTGTTAATTGTCATTGCATAAGATGGGAGAACGGAAGATCGTCGACATTTGAACTACAAAATGATCAGTCGTGTGTAACGGTATTCTTGGTATTAAAACGAATTGCCTGCGTTATCCCCGCTGAGTATTGTAGCTTGTATTGAACATGATTATTCGGAATTGTCTGGTGTATTGTTTAATACTCAAAACATTCAACGTAATGACCGTCGATTCTACAATTTACCGACAACTTCGGACGTTGTTGTGTTTTTTTATCTGGCAGGGAATCAGTGCATATCGTGATACTATTTTGCGCCAGCGCTCAGAAAGTAGAGTTCGTCGGTTTTTAGAAAATCACCCTTGATTTGATCCTCTGCACTACGTGCTTATGTTTCCGTACGGAACGCAAGGGTGGCATATTTCTGTGCCGTCGAAAAACAATGCTCAAACCACCCGTCTTATGCTTACGATCTTCAAATTCGTCACGTAAATGTTGAAGCTCGGTGAAGACGGACATATACCGTGTGTTTCAAAAGTTCCCGAACTGCCTCTTCTGTATGTAGGGAAAGCCTAACCTATGACAGCAGCAGTAATGTTTGGCCAACAACTAAAATAAACCATGTGCTGAAATAAATTACATAAAATCAGTTTTACATAGTGGAAAAGTTTCTCAAATGTATTTATTTTATTTTTACATTCCCAAAGGAACGGAACATGTAGGTTACACCAAAGGAGAACCATCTCTTATGGTTCTTGCATACTGTATTTTATTTGTTTGCTTTCACTCAATACACGCTTTTTAAACTGTTACTGTACCGGTATAAGCTTAATACCGTATACCGTAGGTTTTATAAATAAAATTTCTATTTTTTACTTTAACCTTTTATTTCACTCTCATATTCGCGTATTTGCATTTATGTAAAATAAAGAGCGGGATTCGTAACGACTGGGAGCACCTATTAATTGAAAAAAAGAGGTTGAGAGACATTGGCTCCTGTCTACCAGCCCTTAGTATACTTGCACAACAGTACGGCATGCAGGGAAAGTCATCTTCTACGATCGGGAACTTTTGAAACATATGGTATAAAAAAAATCGCACCTTCCCGTCTTCGCCGAGCTTGTCAAGGCAAAACCAAGACGGGAAACAAAGTTGTTTCTGTTTAAAAAGTGTATTCTGAAGGATTCGGACCCACAATAGCAAGGTTGTCGAAACGCGCCATGTAACCAACGCGCCAAAATAGCATCATTGCAAAAATGTAAGTGATTTTTTTATTATAAAGAAAGCCTCGGCACTGAAACGTCATAAATTGTTACATCATCATAAGTCGACCAAATTTAGAGCTTATTATTGGTAGAAATGCGGTTAACAAAGGACGAAGTATGATGATGTAACAATGTATGACGTTTCAGTGCGGAGGCTTTCTTTATACATGTAGGAGGCGTTGGTTGTGCCCGGTGCAACCGAGCAGAGGCAATAAGCAATGTTAAACACCCATAGATTATACGAAAAGAAATATATTTAGTAATTTCTAAATCTGCCCAGAATCTGCCTTTACATAGCAATTCTGCATGCTGCAATTGAATGGGAGTATTACAGAAAAAGTTACATTTAGATCAGGTCTAGCTTGAACATTGAATGTGCCGTTCGCCCGACCATTAATTGAAGTGCTGCAATTCCACTCGTTGCCGTTGCCAGGGCAATTTTGCCTTCCAATCGAACAGTCGCCGGCACTTTTCCAGTGAGAACATACAGCAGCCAAGTGGCCAATCAAGTTCAAGGCTGGATATCTTCGATATTTGCAACAGCTTCGTGTATCTGGGCTTTGCTGCTTCGTTGTTGAAGCAAATTGCGTTGACAATCCGAAACATGTTCATCTTCCGACTTGAGCAGCTGCATTGCGTACACGCGCTTTATGTCGGCCCCTTTGACGCGTAACCGAACGCCTTTTTCGGTCCTGTCGGCTTTCATACTCCGTTGGACTCGCAAAGGCTTCTTCGACCTCCGAGGCGGAGGCTCCGCGATTGTTTGAAATTTTCGCTTCGTCGGCGCCATAACCCTGTTCATTAAGAACCATTATTAATAGATATTCATTTAGAATTAGTTATTACATGCATCAAACAGTTATTGAGCTATTTTTCGAATCTCCCACACGTAGAATTGAAGTAGTATTATTAACGACTTATTATTGGTCACTGGTCTGAAGAGCCAATGAAAACTCCGAATTTAAAACTTTGAAAATTTTAACGAAATTCGTGATAAAGCAGTTTAATTTAAGACATTGCGTGATAAAGCAGTTTAATTAATATTAATCAACACTGTTTTATGTGTTATATTATTATTGTTAAAAAGAAAAGAGATTTTTAATTGTTTACTTTGCTGCGTCATTTACTTTGTTGCATCACTTACTTTTGTTGCGTCACTCGCGTCACTTGTTTCACTTGCCAATGAAAAGTGCGTATTTTCCATTCATGACAGACAGACTGACTGACTGACAGACTGACGGACATACCAAAATATATATATAGATGTAAATAATTAATTTTTTGGTTTTAATATATAGTAATCGTACAATATATCCCCAAAACGGTCTGCCAAGAAAACTATAGCAATAAGAGACATAAAAACGCCAAAAAAGTAGGAAAAAAAAACGAGTCCAAAATGCCAGTTTCACTGAAGACCAAAGTTTACATTTAACAGTTGTAGATATTCTTCTGTGAGATTGACAGTAATGAATCTGTAACATTGTGAAAGTCTCGCTTTCATAGTGACAGCGACTTTTTTACTTTTGACAGTCCTGTCACAGACGATTTTTTAAAAATAAAATTGAATTTATAGTTTGCACTATTGTGACCACTGTCGTACGACGGGCTTTCGAATAAGATCATAAGGAAGTAACATAGTTAACATTATTTATCGGATGCTCGGAAGCTTTGTCAAGGCTCAATCACAACATCTACACGGATTTCACGCGACAAGTTGTCGTGCGCGACTCAAGCGACAACTTATCATCTTTTACAAACTAGTCGGACGACTCATGCGAAAGATACGCGTGACTTTGAGCTCGTCCGACTTTCTTCCGCACGAAACAAACGAACCACCAGTCACATTGCTCGCTTCTGCCACGTCATCATTCGCTTTCGAGTTTCGATAACAACGAATTAAAAAATGGAGGCCTGTTCAGTCGAAGCGAGAGCTGAACATGAACTAAGAACTTTCAACGAAGAGTTAATTATAGAAGTGCAGAAATATTAATAATAACAATATTCTCTGCTGCTTTAAAAACAATTCTCGCCTCTTCAAAGCATTGGAACCCATTATTTCCGAAGAAAAGTAGACCGCTTCCTGTGTTATAAGCACATTCAGTCGGATGAATTCCGCGCAAGTGTGTCTAATCTTGTCGCACGCGTCGAGCGCATTTTTTGTCGGATGAAATTTGTGCGCGCAGTTTCCGTGCAGATGTGTTTGAGCCTTCAGACGCGAATTTTGATGATCCGTAATAACAACATGACTAGGGAAGAAAGCCAAACGCTGTGCTTTCAAATCTATCTTTCTGCCCATGCTCATCTCAGGTAATAAGATGAAAGAGTGCGATGGCGTGTGCTAGCGGCAGGTCATAAATCTCGGGTAATGGCTGAAAGAGTGCGGTCGCTTGTGCTAGCGGCAGAAATACAAATTCTGAAAGGCGTGGTAGGTGTTACCTTACTACACAGATTGCACAGCAGCACAATAAATGTTTAGGCGTTAAGAGAGTTCTTACCGCACTAAGAGTTCTCTGTTGCTTTGCTATGGCCACGTCTTGCTACAAACAGGTGATAGTCGGCAGTTGCTTTTTCCCATTCCGGTGGTTATGTAAGATACGAAGGGGCCGGCCTAGAACCAGTTGGCTAGAAACATGGAAAATCGGAGTTCGTGTCGGAAGATAGCGGAAGATCACGAGCGCTGGGGATCCTCCATAGGGCTCTGTCCCCGCGACCCTAAACGATAAGCAGTTTTGAAAAGTAAGTAAGAACATCAGCTATTTTGGCAATATCGCTTTCATATTGATAGCAATTTTTTTATTATTAGCAGTCTGGATCCTGTCACAGACGATATTTCTTAATTAAAATCGAATTTTCAGATTGGCCTACTGTGGCACCCGTCATCCACTAAATGGCGATTGTGGCACTGCAGGAAAAAGAAATCCATGTAAAGTTTTTCTTTCCCCGCGCGAAGTATAGGCATCCTTTTCATCTTTTCTGTCGTAGTAAAGTTTATGTCTTGTGTTCAGTTATTGTATAATTATCTGTTGGTTAGTGGTAGGTATGTTGAGGAAGATGTCGTGGAGTAGTTTAACTCCTTACTTAGAGTGGTTCTGAGGTGTGAAAACCGAAGTGTTTGAGATGATAATAGACGAATTAGGCCAGAGAGCTCTGCCTGTTGATCCGAATTCTAATTTTCTTCAGGTTTTATTTATAGATAGTCCTGGGGGTGGGCATTGTGAATGCCTCCAATTTAAAGCATTTGATGTTCACTTCTTTACCATATAAATCACCAAAATGCCTTCCGAAAATTGCCGTCGAATGCATTAAGAATGCTATCAGTGCACACGAAAAGATTATTATAGCAGGAGACTTCAATATTAATTTTAAGGACATCAAAAAATGAAATATCAGAATACCTTCTATCACTCGGTCTTAGTCCACGTATTCAAGAATATACGACAAGACAGAATTCAGTAATAGACAATATATTCAGCAATTTCCCTCTACAATCCAGTACCTTACATACTTTTTTTTTTAGTTACCACAAACAAATTTGGGTCAGATTAAAAAAAAAACAACATGGTAGATGACATATTCAACGTACGGAACCCTCTCCACGCGAGTTCGACTCGCACTTGTCCATTTATTTAAAATAAAATTTGAAATATTTTAATTTAGTTAAATGTTTAAGTTATAGGATTCAACTTTTAATTTCTTAAATTATTTAACTAATATTCTTTAAGCGTTTGGAGCATTAAGCAACGTATATTTCCAATTTATACAAAATATTTGACGCAAAGTGGTGCTTTAGCTTCAAATCTTGTTCATCTCTTTAGCCAAAACAAATTGCTTCCAAAATAAAGTTTTTACGAGCAATTTAAATATGAATGACTTCGAAATGCCAAACTTGCAATGGCAGCTGTCATACTATATATGAAATAAAAGCATGAATTCGTTATTTTTATGAGTGACGAATTCAGTTTGATGCTGTCCTCGAACATTAAAGAAGGAGATAATATTTTCAGAGGCATCAGCGAACCATAACAACACCGATAATAAACGCAGAAACAATTTATATGTTGCCTTGTTAAATTTACTTTCACTAAAACAACGGAGATTTAGAGCGCTAAATCGATGTAAAGCCACAGGAACAAGTGCAAAAATAAAATAATTCATTATTTCTCTTAGCGATGATCACGATGTAAGATATGTTTACCTCTTTATTTGATAATTATATTTACCAACAATATTTGGAATGTGAAATTATTAATAAGGACAAATAATAACCAACTTCTCAGTGAAATCTCTTTCCATTCGGCTGGTTTATTTTATCGTTTGCACGGAGAGATGTGACCCCCATCACGCAGCTTTTGACACCTGAATGCTCAGTCGTGAAATTTTGTCCTCTCTTTATGCTTTCGCCCTTTACACGAGTTGAATGATTTATGTAATACCATCAGAACGACGAACATCGCTTCAGGGGCGACATTTCTGCATATGGTATCGTATAAACCTCACGTTACTGTTTTGCCCTTTTGTGCATTCATCGCAAACTCTTTTCTAAATTATGCGTTACGTTTTACTCCTCTGTGTTTCCGTGAAAAGGGCGTGAATATTTTACGGAGGAAAAAAATAATTTAAGTTTAACTATCTGACGAATAATATAGTAAATGTTCTTTTGGATATCAGGCAAAATTCCTATTTCAAAATGTAACTTTTATCGACTGATCTAATAAAAATTTCAATTTTACATTCATATATTTTCCAAAATTTGCTATTAAAATCTCTCTTGCTACCAATTCTTTACTTTCTGCTTAAGACAACGATAAAAATAATCAGTGAATCCAGTTCAGAGTCTTTAGATAGTAAATGGGCATCCAACTCCAATGAAAAATGAAGCTAAAGTTTCTAGCTCCCGATAGGGGGATAACTCAATTGAAAAATGGCGCTGCATGTACAATCGGACTAAAAATACATGCAGCGCCGCCCTATCGTGAGGTAGAAATTTTGGTTTCATTTTCAGTTTCAATGCAGCCGGAATTATTGTCATAATATTGCTAAAATTAATGTAATCTACATAATCTTAAAGAAATAATTGATAATCCAACTATTGTAGAGGTGTAGAGGTTGAAGTGGCATATTTGTTACACATCTCGTATTGAAATAGTGCTATTCAAATGCTATGATGAGAGACATTACAGAGTTTAAAAGAGGGCAAATTGTTGGAGCTCGTTTTGCCGGTGCAATAGTGACCGAGGCACCCAGTATTTGCGGTGTGTCGAGAGCTACAGTATTTGAATTATTTGAATGACATCCAAAAGGAGTAACTGTGGAGGCAAGAGGAGGCTATCTGAAAGAGATGTCCGCGTACTAACGAGGATTGTATCCAAAAAACGTAAAACCACAGTTGCTACAGTGGTCGCAGAATTAAATACACATCTCGGTTCACCTGTTTCCACCAAAACTGTTCGTCGTGAGCTTCACGGGATCAATATACGCAAGCCCTTGATGAATCGCACAAACGCCGAACGTCGAATTGAATGGTGCCAGCAGCACAAATACTGGACTATGGACCACCTGAAACGCGTAGTGTTCTCTGACGAATCCACATTCACTCTTTTTCCCACATCCGGACGTGTGTATGTTTGGAGACACCCCTCACAGGCCTACCAGCCGGACTGTTTAATGCCCACAGTGAAGCATGGAGGTGGATCTGTGATGGTTTGGGTTGCAATTTCCTGGCATTCTCTAGGCCCACTGCTTGTTCTTGAAGGCACGTCACTGCCAAGGACTATAGGCATATTCTGGAGGATCAGGTGCACCCCATGTTCCAACATTTATTCCCTGACAGTGTCGGTCTCTATCAGGAAGACAATGCACCAGTACACACAGAAAGATTGGCGAAAGAGTGGTTTCATGAGCATGAAACAGAGGTTGAACCTCTGCCATGGCCTGCACAATCACCGGATCTGCCTGTGGGGGGTATTTCGGAGCAGCAAGTCAGGAACTGTTTTCCTCCGCCAGCATCACGTACTGATCTAGCCAAAGTTTTGCAAAAGGAATGGCTTAAAATCCCTCTTGCCACTGTACATAACTTGTATCTGTCCTTTATAAGACGAGTTCATGCTGTATTGACCGCCAAAGGAGGTCCTACACCATATTAATAAATAATTTTGCCATAAACCAGTTGTTTCAGTTTTGCTGCCCACACCGTGTAGGTTGTGATCAACGAAGACATTTACAGAAGAAGAGCCAATCAGTGAAATCCATAGGGCGTCTATCAAGGTTAAGCAGTTCATTGGTTGGTTTATGGACGATCTCTAAACATTCTAGTAGATGGAGCAATGTGAGGTCATTCATCGTATGTAGAATCTTTTAGGAATTAGCGTGTTTCATGACGTCATAAAATGTCGTCCCAGTGTAGAAAAACCAGCACTCCGTGCTGTCGCCCAGTGCTGCAGTGCTGATGTTTTAATTGTTTCTAAATTTTTTTTAACAAATTCATTAGAAAAAGAAAATAATGTACTTACTCTGGGCGACAGCACGGGTTGAGTGCTTGCTTTCCTACACAGAGACTGGGCCATCTTGTGAGTCATGAAAAAGGCTAGTTTTTATCACAATTATGTCCAGTTTGTTGTTGTTGTTGTTAAGTTCCATCAAGTCGAAATCGACTTCTAGTGACTGTGTGGACATATGCTGTCCATTCACGGTTTTCTAGGGAAGAGTGATAATGCGATGGTTTCCCGTTGCCTTCCGCATGATGAAGGATGATAATGAAAAGGAACAAACACAAACATCCATGCCCTCGGCGGGATTCGAACCCACGACTCGCTGGTTTCGAGAGCGGAGAGACCTGCGCCTTAATTAAATATTTCTGTGGGAAGATGTTTTCTTTCTTGCTTCTAAAATCTTACATCCAAAGCTTCTGGTGAAACTTCTTAATCCACAAGAAGGAAATAGAAATAACGGTTTAGGCGGAATTTCCATTTCCATAGACGCCTGTCGTCGTGATTCCGTCATACAATGTAGCAAGCTTCAAAATGGTAATACTTTGCAGTTTGTCTATTATCCCTAACTATTTCCAGAAAGAGATGGAGATAGTTAGATTTCCACTGTCAGGTTTTTCTAAGAGCCCATGCTTCATTCACAATCACTATGATAGGGATATGCACGATGCATTTTATAGAAGTGCCACTTCATCAGAAATATACAGGGTGAATCAGAACTTATGTTACAGAAGAATATGATAGATAGACGGTATTAAAAGAAATATTTTTTATTAAGTAATGTGTATCATATCTTGCACCGGTACGGCTCTAGATTGTTTCAGTGCGTTGACTATTTGCCATTATCTGTTGTTTTTAGGTTCATTGAAAGCTGAGTCATGTGGAGGCTTCTTGTGGAGACATCTGAAGACCCTATTGTATGCCTCATCTGTAGGTCATGTCGAAATTTTTCTTCCACGTATTGTTGACACCATACGTATTACACGTGGTATATTCGAACGGGTGCGGCAGTCAAGGGTTCGATTCGAAGCACCTCTGCAATGAAAACGTTGTCAAACGTCATTGTTAGTTGTTTCTCAGCGAAAGCAACCTATGCTACTGACCTTTGCATGAATGGTTGCTGCAACGGAAGCAAATGTAGCGCCAAACTGGTGCGAGATAGGACACACACTGCATAATAAAAATGTTTGTAAAGTAGGTCCTCTACTTATGAACAGTTAGGTTCCGTATGTTTGTTCGTAAGTGGAATTGTTCGTAAGTCCAAAGTTTAATTGGATCTGAATCCTGGTTATCGCCCGAGGTTAGATAGGAAAACGCTGTGCAATATTTAAAGTGCTTTGAAATTTATTTTTAATACAATATATGATTATAAAAAGATTAAGTAATTTTAAAGATTATAAAAGTTCTAAATAGTATAAAAATTTGCTAAGGCTGAACAATTTAAAATTTTGATTTCGGTGAACACAAATAAAAACAAAACTTTGGAGTCCTTGTTCCAACCATATACGTATAAAATGAACAGCCAGTGTTGACTAAGTTAATTTAGATTACCAGGTGATGTGAAAGATGGTGAAGCTGGTTCATCCAAAACAAGTGAAATTATAGTCATATTATTGCTCGAAGTTGATGGCATAGATTTTTCCTCTTCTCCAACTGTCTTAAAAAATTTGTCCAATGCTGTTTTCATTATAGCTGTTTTCTTTTCATCAGATATGAGTTTATATGATGACAATGCGTCATTCACAGACGTGAAGCTTTGGAAAACTCTTCGGGAGCCAAACAATTCAGATGCTTTTTCAATTAGACTAAAGCCCTGTGCCATTATAATGAGTTTAAATCCTTTAGATTCTTCTGGTTCGTCTTCTTCAACATCATTCGTATGCATGTGCCATTCTAATTCCATCAAGTCCGCATTGCTTAATTCTTTCGTATTCTCACTTAACAACTCAATGAAATCCTCTTTTTTTAATTCAATTTTCAGTTCTTTGAAATTAACAAAATTTTAAATCGGATTATAAATGTTCGTATCTATGAAAGTTCGTAAGTAGGAGATCTACTGTTTTAGTATATAAACCGAGTTCACTTTGCCCAGCTGGGTGACTTTGCCTATTATTCAAAATTGAGCTTATCACTCCATGATTGTTTGCAAAAGTTTTCTTTGAGTTGCTGTGGTAGAAAACATCGAAACTGGTCCTGTTAATGATGAAATAATGTAAAAAATGAGTAATTATCAATGTATTTATTATGTTTTGGCATTCTTAATTTTTATTATATCATTCAATTAAAACTTCTTAATTGGTAATACTAATGCAAGATGAGCTTTTTTAAGCACCTGAGAGGGGTGACATTATCCAAGAAATTACTTTAAGTCATTTTCGATGTAATCATATATATATATGACCAAAATCACCCCTTTTCCCCGGATGGCTTTGCCCACTCAGATTTTGATACAGTGATCGAGGAGAAACAGTACTGCACAACGTAATTCGATTCTATAGGCCTCCTACCATACTTAGATGTTTTTTAAATTTTTTTATTTTTGGTTTAAATATTGAAATTTGGCCAACAAGTTCAAATTATGGTACCTTCTATCTACCATATTCTTCTGTAAGATAAGTCCTGAATCACCCTGTAGAAAATATGAAAGAGAAGAAAGTACTCCAATTCAAGTACATATCAGAATTTGGCTCCACCTATATAGACAAAAAGTGGATGGAATGCGTGTCATAATTGGCGTGTCCGTGAAAAGGAAAGACACAAGAATATACATAAGATATGAAATACCGGATATATATTTCGAAGGCTTTGCCTTCATTCTCAACGGCAAGATTGAGACTGAAGATAAAATTTAAAAAATTAAGAATATACAGCAACGTGTGGGTGGGGGGGGGGGGGCCCCGAAGGCGGTAAACGGCTAGAATCATTCTTAGTGGTCGAGATCAACGGAAGGAGTGAATCTGCAGATGCCTAATAAGAATATCATAAAAAGTTGCATAAAAAGTATTCAACAAGAGAAAATTCTATCAAATGGAACAAAGCTAAGAGTCAATGAATCAAATAGAATAGATTCTGGGAATGGTCCGTTTTCAGCATTTTAACAAGTTATTAGGAACTTAGATTTTAATAAAATGATGTTGGAATTACTGAAGCATCAAATTATAGATGAAAAACGAAAGGAAATATTCCGCGACCTAGATTCGAACCAGAGACCAGGACTCTGTAGCTCTTCGCCTATAACAGCTGGGTACCGAAGACACAAGTACAGACTAGCTGTCGCCAAGTATCCTAGATACTGCGAAGCAGCCAAAGTGGAAGCCCATTTTTTGTGTAGGCATCTCCTGCTGATGGTTTTCGGAAGGAGATGTTCCCGACCCTCAAGCCATTTAACTTTATTTCTTAAATTGAAATTTCTAAGTAACTCAAAAGTATCTAAACTAATACTGTGAACTGTTTCTAAAACAAATTTGGTGTCAATTGACCTCTCCGTTCTGCTACACTTTATATGAGTGAAGTGATTTTTCCACTTTTTGATAATATTTCGAAAGCTTTACCCTCCATAGTTAAATAAATAAATCCCCGACTTTTCCAGAGATGGGGTAACATGTTTCGGATTTCTCGTACTTGCTTTTAAGACATTGCCACTTTGGAATGTAGTTCCTAAATTGCAGTCGCTAAAATCTTTTAAGGTCTCTAGAAAGTTCTGGAAAATATGTTAATCTAATGTCATTAAGGATAGTTGCTTATGGAGTCGTGGAATCCTTTCTACTGTTAAAAGGCTCTTGTTTACGGTTGAAGATTTTTGATAATTGCGTCAGAAAAGCCATTCCACGTTAGTATAGATTCAGTGTTATTCAATTTAAATCCGTATTTTTAGTTGGCTAAAGGAACGTTAAGAAAGTGGTGGATAATAGCATGTTTATGGCTTCGACAGTGAAGAGAATCGTCCATTAGGCCCATAAAGCGGTGATTTTTGTGCATTTCGAAATAGTATCTCGAATGCAAATTTATCGTTAATAATAAAATAATAATTATTATAATAATATTTGAATCTATAAAAGGGAAACGGCTTTTGCTTTCAATTTCGTAGGTAAATATGATGCTATGAAATTTATTATTTAGCTCGCTGACAAGCCTCTGAATATTACATTGATGTATATTAATAACAGCGAAAATAAAATTCACATATCTAAACCAAATACGGAAGGAAAAGGAAAGGATATTACAGTTGATTCTCGAAATTAGTAATAAAGAGAGTATCGATAACCAGATTAAGAGTTTCTCTCGGGATCGATTCTGCAAGAAGAAAGGAAGTCCGTAAGTTATAAAATTAGTTAACCAGTACGCTCGGGGAAGTGAAGCAAACATCAAAAGAGACCGGCTTTTAACCTTAACTTAATATCCTTAATTTATGAAATTATTCTTTATCCATTTTCCGAACTCTTTAGTGTCAGTATTTGATATAGTATTGGCAGTGGAAGAATAGACAGAGTGTGGACTAGAAAATGATTTAATAAATCTTTTTATCAACACAATTGAATGTATCAAAAGCAAAAGTCAAATGTGAAAATTAAAGTTCAATGTCCAAAACAACTGGTGTCGGTTTAAATTGGCTAATAAAACCCTCACGAGTACTTCGAGTATCACGATGAGGTTTAAAGTTCATTTACTTCCTATATTTTAGGAAGCTGGAAAAAAATTACTTCAATCATCGTTGTTTTATGGAAACCACTCCGGTTTTTTCACAATATACAGGAATACAGGTAGGTCATTAAGAAAAGTCACAGTCTTGAAGAAAATACAACAATTTACATCGTTGGCGGCACTAAAAATGCTATTTTTACACATAAAGAAATTCATGCACACCCAACTGTAGGAGGTTATGAAGGAAAGAAGCTTTTAAGCTTGATAACATAGAGGAACTTTACAACACCCTCTGTCGTAATATGGATTTAGTCAGGGAATTTTACGCAATCGTTTTGGGACACCCTGTTATTGGGAATAGCCTTTAACGCCGGGTCTCAAATAAACGCCGGGTCTCGATTAATCGTCGGGAGGGGGGGGGTCTGGACCATTGAAACAAATAAACGCCCGGGCGTGTATTCAAGATTTTACGGTATGACATTATAATGAAAGTCCTATCTTAATAGTATTAGACAGTTATCTTTTGCTTGCTCATGGCCCTATCTGCAATTATACGTATTCATCTTATGAATTACGTAATTAGTCGAAGATTCTTTATGGAGGACAACTTAGGACGGAATGTGGTCAAGATATTATTGATCCTTAATGATTTTTATATATGATGAAAGTTTATTTACCTGCCTCTATCTGCCCCTGAAGGTGCTAGCAGGGAAGAACGTTAATTGGAAGCGAAGCTCTAATTGTTCTAATGCTAAATTTTTGATGCCAAAACAGCGCCAGCAGTCGGTAGCAGATGAGGCGATATGGGTGTCAATTTCCTATGTTTGTGGTTGTTTTGTAAAACTCTTTGTATCATTACATAATTGTAAATATGTTTCATATTAAACAACCGATTGCAACATTTTTTCTCACAATTTTCGAATAACAACTGTATTTTAAGCCATTCGAATTGTTTGTTATTTGATCAAGATATATCTATATATTTTATATTTTATATTCTGTAGTTTATATTTTGTTATAGATCAAAATATGCTTAATACTTACACTTCTTAGAATGTGGCATTTCGTAGCATGTTCATTTTTGCTTTTTAGTCTCTGCTTTATGTAATTTGTAAAACTTTCGTAATCAATTTTGTATGTGTGGTAAGTAGGATTTGAATATTCTTTAAGAAATTGTCTTTCTCTGCTTAGTTTCTCTGTGTTGGTAATAAAAATATTGAATTTATTTATTAGTATTAGTATTGTTAATTAGTAACTAGATATTTGGTTTCTTAAAAACTGTTTTTCCTGACGAAATAACTGTTAAGCATACCTTTTATTACTATTATTATATTATTATTGATAGTATTACCAAGAGTGTTATTAAAATTTTTAAAATAAATAAACATTTGCGTATTTGACTGATAAAGATAGTATTTTTATACCTCTTGTATAATTGCACCTTTTCCTAAACGGTACACACTTTTCCACCCTCACTAAGAGTTGGAGATGACAAGTTGCACCAAAACTGTCTTCTACATGACTTGAAGCCCCTGTGGTTAAATTTTCACCTCGTTTGGTCAAATATTTAAGGAGTTAGAGGTTTTGATCGCGTATATCAGATCCTAAACCAATGTGCATCGTCACGATGACTTCGATCGTTCGAATCTTATGACATTTTCTATGAGGGGAAATTACAGGGTGCGGCAGGTATTTGAGAACACGTAAGTATGACGTAATAATCAATACGTCATACTATTCAACAATTCCGAAACGAGGCAGATAATCATGGCGGATCTAAAGATAACCCAGCAATTGAAGCGACATACCGCCATCGTCTCCTTGGCTGCAGAACACTCCGACTCCGAGATTGATGCATGCCTGAAAATCGCCCGTTCATTCGTGTTCAAAGTTCGAGGAGAACTGGATGCTGCCAGTGGTGATGGGCCAACCGTTTCACAGAGGAAACGATATTGTCGGCGCTCGGACCGTATCAGGACGCCGGAATTCATCCGTTCTGTCCATGCTGCAATCGATGAGGACCCTGGGAAGTCCATAAGGGCACTCGGGAGGGAGCTGCAGGTTAATGAGGCAAACATTCTACGTGTGGTGCATGAAGACCTCCGTTACAAGTCACAGGTGTTGCGGAGGGGACAGTTCATGTCCGAGACAACCAAGAAAAATCGACTGGATAGGGCCAAGCGCCTCTTCAACAAGCTGAAGCATCCGGAGGAACCAGGAATGCTGTGGGTCTTCTCCGATGAGAAAAATTCGTGCAAGACCAGAAGGTGAACCACCGAAAATCTCGATGGCTGTGTCAAACCCCCCAGGAAGTTCCAACCGTCATCCATACGAAATTTCCAGCCGCAGTGATGGTTCTGGGGGTCGTGAGCAGTGAAGGCGACTTGATGCCTCCACATTTCTTCCGTTAATGTTTCAGGGTCAACGTTACTGCTTACACCTATATGTTGGCAAGAGTTGTGAACCCCTGAATTACTGCTGTAGCACGTGGTAGGCCTTATGTTTTTCAACAGGAATCTGATCCAAATCATAAGACCCACAGCACTCAAGCATGGATGACCACGAATCTTCACGGCCACAACGCTCCCAACAAGTGCCCCCTCCCCCACCCCAGCTCCCCTGATCTCAATCCTTTGGACTATTACGTCTGGGGCGTCATTGAGAGGGAGTCTAACAAGCATCCGCACAACACCGTTGAAGCTCTCAGGCCAGTTATTGTGGAGACAATGGCAGAAATCCAGAAGACCCACCTCATTGCTGCCTGCCAGCGGTTCCAACAACGTGTGGAGGCTGTCATTGCGGCGCGCGGTGGCATTATTGAATAAGAATATGTACTTTGTAGTCCTTTGTAAAAAAATCCAAAGTGTATTAAAGGCTCTGTGGTATCTTAAGTGTCTGCTCCTTTTACCTGCGGACGTCGTTTTGTTCTCAAATACCTGCCGCACCCTGTAATATTTGACACAATAGATTTCATTGTCCTCGCTACCTTATTTTTATAAAGCAATAAATCCCAGGAAACATTGGTATTGGAATGGTAAATTTAGAAGCTTCTTTCTTCTGAATCATTACAGGACAATCTCCGATTTATTTTGATTTCAGTAAGGATTTTTGGAACTGGGGTAAAGTATTTTTGGAACCGTTAGTGACCAGAGATTCTGCTCTACGGAAGCAGTTGGACTTGCATTCATATTGCCGTTGTCGGATTTCAAGTAAAAAATAGACTTATTGAAGTCTATGATGACGATGGGATATTCAGGCAAAATGCGTCTAAGTGGTGTCGGTTGTTCTGTTCTGGTAGAGATGGTGGGTCAGATTACCATAGTGGAAACAGTGGGCGTCCAAAGTCATCAATAACAGATCTCAACTCATTATGTGTTGAGGCAATGTTTCATGATGACAGAAGGGCAACTTTGCGAGTGGCAATTGAGATACGGATTTGTGCAACTTCTAGTGACGGATGTTTTGGAATACAAAAAAATTTGTGCCAGGTAGGTACCACGAGTTTATTCTGTTGATCACTAAACTGCAAGAATAATGGACAGTTTGGAGTTTCTTGAGTGCTATTTTGCAGATGGCCAAGACTTCATTGAACGAATTGTCACCGGAGACTTGGCTCCAACATTTTGTTCTCAGTAACAAAAAAAAGCCAGTTTGGAGTGGAAACAACACTCATCTCCGTCCCAAAAAAGTTGAAAGTGACACTATCTGCTGGCAAACTCATGGCAAAAATTTTCTGGGTTCTTTCCAGTGGATTCTATGGAGCATCTGCACACAATCAATGCTGATCGTTACGGTGCCACTTGCATGAAGCCATTTGCCGCAAACTCCAGGCATATTAATCACTGGAGCCATTCTCCTGCATGACAATGCCAGGCCAGACACTGCTTACAGCACACAGCAATTGCTCCAAAAGTTCAAATCGAAAGTGCGGTTCATCCACCTAACAGTCCAGATTTGACTCCAAGCAATTTTTACCTGTTTCCTCTCCTGAAACAGCATTTGGCTGAAAAACGATGTTTTTCTGATGAAGAATTGACAGCAGCTGCAAAAGCCTGGTTAGATCTGCAGAGACCTGATTTTTATTTCGCTAGAATAAATGAATTGGTCCAGGGTTTAGACAAAGGTGATTTTGTGGAAAAATAATGTTATGTGTCTTTTCAACGTATAATACATGTATTCACCTTTTCTTAAAGTGAACGATTATTTTATGCACCAAGAAACCTTTTGTACAGATCGACCCTCGAACAAATCTTACAGAATACTTTCATATTGTACTTTTTGTGAGGGTTTTTATGTGCATTCCATTTCCAAAAAAAAAAGACGACTTTTTCGAATATGGAAGTCAATTTTGAAATGTGCCTATTCTTAAGATTCAAACACACCACGCTTTCAGTGTCTCTATTTCCTAAACAGTTGAAAATAACACCAAGAATAAAACATTTCTCAAATGTTGTGTTGCAGATAACTACAGGGCTATATAACGGGAAGCCTACCCGCTCGATTGCAGGGGCCGGCTCGGTCGATTGGCAGAATGAGGGGGATGAAGGTGGCCTGCAGGTGGTTTCCAAAGTCGGGGAGGGGTGGTGAACGTCAAAACTGTCATGTTTTTGATAAAATTACCCAATTATCATTTGATGTCGAGCCGCCCCTGCAATCGAGCGGGTAGGCTTCCCGTTATACTGCCCTGTAGTTATCTGTAGTAACACCCTGTGCAGTCTGAAAATACCATTAAAAATAGGGGTTTTTATTGCACATTTTAAAGTTGACTTCAATATTCGAAAACGGCGTCGGCTTTTTGGAAATGAAATACACATAAAAACTCCTCACATATATGTACAATAATTCTTCCATTGAAAGTACTCTGTCAGATTTGTATTTTAGGAGTTGGCTATTGGTTCACTTTAGGTGAGGCACCCTGTATATGAATTCCTCTCATACTTAGACTTGAAAATGGCGGGAATAAGTGCCAAAACTAGTCGTCTAAAATTTCGTTTTGCACTATGTTGTATTGTAAAGCCTTTATATATCTCGTTAAGACGGAAAATACAAAGAATGATTCATTACTTGACAGTACTCTAGCTGCCCAGCGATGATAAAGAAGCTTTCTTACGGAGCATCTATCACGAATTTCCTGATTGATGTTAAATATCGTTAAAGATCGCATTTCTAATGATGAAATGATTTTTCGTATTATTTATAAATATTTAGACATTTTGCGAGGATCATGGAAATTCTGTCTCAGCCCGAGCTCGGCCTGAAATTCTTTCATTCATTGATCATAATAAGTATGATACATTCACCTTAGTTCAGTTAAGTTGAAATTCTCCAAAGGATTCGACTTGCGATCGAAAATAAGGGGCACTGACGTTTGATGGAAAATGTCACTTGGCCAAAAGAATTTGCGAGATCACACGTCCTCCAACGAACGCTAGCAACATGTCCTTTGGGAATACTTCGATCTCTTCTCCACCACACCTTGAAGTTTTATCACTTTATTGCCTTACACTGCTTTTGCTTTAGTTTTGAGTGAAGTCAAAATCTTGTGTTGATTTTACATAAGCTTTCGTGTGTAGATTTACCAAGAGCGAAAATATTTATTTTTCGGATGGTGAACTTTTAAAATGGAAAATGCATGAAATGCTACAGCAAATGTTTGAAATAGGGAAATGCTTTGTGCTATTTTCGTATCAGCCGTTTGTGAATTAAATAGTTCTTAAAAATATATATTTTTCTCTCGTTTAATTTTGTTTGATTCCCATGTATTTAGTAAATGTGTTGCATTCGAGGAAGATAGAAGGAAAACATAAAAAATGAAAATTCCGCTAAATGTTAATGTTTTCATTAATATCAGTATCCGCTCCCCTAATCTGACGAATAAACTATCATATTTGGCCAATTCTGTTTATATGGATACTTTTTTTATGTTTTTAACTTTAAATTTAAAAAAATTCACATGTAAATGACCAGTCCGTCTCGAACATCAACACAAGTGAGCGATACGAATGTTTCAAACAGCATATACTAAAAAATTAAAATCACAATTTCTTTTAAATCCCGATAACTCGTAGGGAAATAATAATTGCTCTGATGTTTATCATTTACCCAAGACTGAAATTGTTAAAAAATGTTAAAAAACACATGGCGAGGCCCGTTCGCATAAAAACATGGTGATTCCAGAAATATGACTGATTGATATTCAAGTCTGAGAATCAGTTATTTTTTGCAAAATTTGCAATAGAAAAATGTTCATTCACGCCTAAAGTTGATGATCTTCGAAAACATGAAAATGGTAAATATCCTAAAACTAGCCGTAGAAGAGAAAATTTGATTAAACTTTCTTTATTAATTGCACAATTTGTTATTTTTATTAATAAATATATTCGCTGTTTTTCGTTTCAACAATATGGCATGCTTCTTAATTTAAAATTATAATTTCGGCTAAAAAAGTGATATTCTGGCTTAAAGAAAATCGCTATTTGCTAAAATATTGGCCACAAAAATTTCAAGTAGTGCGCGGCCACTCAATATGTTTAATTTTTTTTACGAAATCTTTAATTTCCAAATTAATTTTTCCGGGTTTAAATCAGTCTAATATGGAGATAGCCGAAGAATATTATGACCATTTTCAGAGAGTAACATATCCACAATATACTGTTTGCTGGGTTTATTACACTAATGATTATTTTTAAGAGTTATCAGGAAAAGTGACGTTGTTACCTGTTAACTAATAAATAATATCTGCTTTTTTTTTGTTTGAAGAAATTGGAGTTTATTTATATGAATTTTGTGGTATGCGGCATTATCTAAATCAACAGTGGAGTTTCCTGGAGATTGGTATTAAATTACTTATTACCCATTTTTGATAATTCTCAGAATTCATATCTTCATAAAATTGTTACATGAGAACTAGAAAAAGGATGTTATTCAGAATTAACCTGCGAATCAAGTTTACCAAAGCCGATCTTTGGTTTCTTCTAAAATGTAAGAAGTTTCGATTATTACCTAATTTCATCAATAATATCCAAATAACGAGTCGCTTACCGAAAAAAGTTAAAGAATTCCATAAAAGTCAAGGTTCTTATTCATACAATCAATAATATATTTGGAAAGCTAAGTGACCTAGAAGTTAAATGATACCACCTCCATTTAGCGCTCAGTGTTAAGCAATACACAGTATTATTTGAAAGATTTCTCAGGAAAATTCATAGAGTAAATTACCATAAAACAGGTAAAAATATCGACGTTTAGCTAATAAATTTAAAAATTTGCAACCTAAGAAGTTTGGTCACCACATTGTTAAAATCACAGACGACGTCGTTCTCAACAAATCCAGTCACACCTTCACGAATGAAGAAAAATACAGTCTAGCAAAAGGATTAAAATTCGCTCATAATGACTTTAAAAAGGACCTTTTGTCCTCCGTCAGTGGAATCGTAGGTTGCAAACCTATTGGTGGCCAACAGAAACTTTTCAAGGAATTATGCACCAGGCAACTCATCAAAAATGTGGAAACTTACCCCGGGAACACCGCAGACAAAAAACTTCATAAGACCCTCACGACGCTTAAGAAGAAACCCGTTTGTTACATAAAAGATGACAAATCCAACCGCCTGGTAATTGTGGACAAAACCGACTATGTGAATTCAGTCCAGACTATGCTTGACGAAGGCCCATATGTGAAACTCTCCAGTAATCCGTTACCAAAGTTAATCCAGAAAACCAAGGACTGCATAAAAAGCTATAAGTTCATCTTTCGTAATATTAATATAAAGTTTTTACCTAGTAACCCTTGTGTTATATTGTCTCCGTAAGACACACAAACCGGGTTACAAATGGCGCATCAACTCCCCAACATATACCCTGGGAAAGTACATGTTAGATACGTATTTGAAAAAAAAATACTGAAGTTACCCGGGGAAGATTTTACTTTGAAAAATAGCCTGGAATTAAGTATGGCCGTGAAAGACTCACACCTTGCAGAAGGCGAACAGCTGATATCCTTTGATATCGAAAGCCTCTACCCTAGTATCCCGCTAACAGAGACATTAGAAGCCCTTCACGAAATATTAGAAGACAACGACACGACATCCCGTTAGGATTGGTTAATGATATCATGATGGTTATGCGATGTTTAATGTTTAATAACATCTTCATGTTTAACGGTCTGTTTTACCGATAGATGGGCAGTAGCATTAGTCCCTTTTTAGCCAACCTATTTATCAGGAAATTATAAAACGTCGCGATCAGTGCTTTCAACTACTTTCATCCGTGTGGCATAGATACGTCCACGACGTCTTTTGCATTTTTGACTCTTATAAAGAAGGTATTACTGAATTCCTTGCGCCCCTAAATGGACTAAATCCATATATTAAACTAGCAGAGGTACCCGGCGTTGCCCGGGATAATTATAGTTATAGGTCAGCAGAACAACCTCAAGAAGGATGTTGATTTGCTTCAGTTAAACATCTGCAATTGTTTCGGGTATATAAAAAAGACTGTTATGGTTTCTGGTGCCTGAATTCGCCAGCCAAGGTTCGCATGCGCTCTTTCGACAATTTTATTTATATCTCAGCTTTTACTCCAAAGCTGGACGGTACACAATGTCTTTCGTTTGTCCTTCTGGGGCGTAAACAAACAAATTATCTGGGGTGCCGACTCTTGAGCATGCTACATATAATTGCCCGTGTGAAAAACATGGCGTTTCCAAGTTATGCCTGCCACACAAAGCGATTGCTCCTGGGCCTTGTTGATACTCATAGCGAATGAAAGCCGTCTGGGAAACTGCAATCGCTTATAATGGAAGGGCATATTTGTATCACTGGGTATTAATGGAATGCGAGGAATGAATACTTCTCACCTGCGGCATTCCCCGTGATGATCGTGGCCTCTATTACGTTCAGCAATAGATTCTTCACGGCTAGTCTTGTTCCATTGCAGGACCCGATAACAGTGGTTCTGGAGGCTCTTTAAGTGGCGGCAGCTTCACTTTTCCATTAGAGCAACATATTCCTGGTGGTTTCCATTTATATTTCTTTGCCTGACAATGGTTACATACAATGGTTCCTATTTATATTTCTTTGCCTTGCATTGTTGGTCATGAGATATTTCTCATTAATATGCCCTGCCATAACCATGAATATCGATTTTTTTTTATCAATAATTATTATTTTTCCGAAATCTGAGGTAGACAGTGACCTTCCTCATGCTTTGAAGGTAAAATATGCAAAATTTCATCAAGATCGGAATAAAACTGCAGATTTGTATAAAAAACAAACCCACCCGCAAACAAACATCCTTCTTTATATACGGGGTGGTCATAAATAATTAAGCACATTTTGACAGTGAATATTTTATTAACCAAGAAATGTACACACTTCTTGTGAACATCATTGAAAAGTACAACTCAAACAGTTTTTTTCCGTAATATTCCGAAGTTACAGCACTTCCACGTGTGCTCCTGCAGTGACTCGCAGAATATCCATTCGATATTCGATTTCACGCCATGTATTCCGCAGCATTTCAGGTGTCACTGTTGCAATGACGGCCACAATCCTTTCCTTCAATTCATCAAGATCACGCACTTTGCTGGAGTACACGCGGTCCTTTACATATCCCCACAAGAAAAAATCGAGTGGTGTGATGTCAGGAGATCGCGGAGGCCATGATATCGCCCCCCGCGGCCAATCCAACGACCAGGAAATTGTTCATCCAGGTATCGCCGCACAATCGTTCCCCAGTGTGGCGGTGCACCATCCTGTTGAAAAATAACATCTGGTTGTCGTTGTTCAAGCTGCGGTATAGCATAACATTGCAGCATGTCAAGGTACGTGATGCTATTCACCGACTGCTCTGTGAAGAAGAATGGTCCAATCACTTCATTGACAATCAACGCGCACCACACATTGACCTTTGGACTGTCTCTAACATGTTCACAGACTTCATGAGGGTTCTCTGATCCCCAAATGCGACAGTTGTGTCTGTTCACACGCCCGGAAACATGAAATGTTGACTCATCTGAGAAAGCCACTTTATCCAAGAACGTGTTGTCCACATCAATTTTGTGCAGAATGAGCTCCGCGAATGCAAACCGTTGCGGTTTATCGTCGGGCTTTAGTTCCTGAACAATCTGAACTTTGTAGGCATACAATTTCAAACGCTTATGCATCACTTTCATCACCGTAGATCGTGGGACTCGCAATTCCAAGCTGGCGCGCCGAGTTGACTTCGTAGGGCTCCGTTGGAACGCATCTCTCACCTTCTCAATGACTTCCTCACTGACGGTAGGCCTACCAGCACCTTTCTTGTGGGCTACGCTTCCAGTGTCCTTAAACTGCTGATACCACCGCTTTATGGAATCCTTTCTAGGAGCAGGTTGTCCATATTCCAAGCGGAATTGCCGTTGAACTGCTATCACGGATTTCTGCTCATGAAACCAAAGAACGCACATTGCTTTCTGCTGCACGGTCGCCATTTTCGCGTTTTGTGTTCCTACGCCAAACAGTGCTGCCGCCTGGTGGTGATAGTGACACCTGACAAACTGTTTGAGTTGTACTTTTCAATGATGTTCACAAGAAGTGTGTACATTTCTTGGTTAATAAAATATTCACTGTCAAAATGTGCTTAATAATTTATGACCACCCTGTATATACTAGCAGAGGACTCGGCGTTGCCCGGGATAATTACGCTTGTAGGTAAACACACACACTTTTCCCAATCGTCTGAACGCTTGTTAGGAAGCTGAAGGAAGACACGTGTACCTCCTTTGCCTCATCGAGAGAGACTGCCGTATCTATATCGTCTATTATATTCATTTCCTGTTCATTGTTAATAATTCTTGGAAACGAATGTTCTGTCATTGCATCATCATTTTATGTTCATTGTTATAATTCGTGGAAACGAATGTTCTGTCATTGCATCATCATTTTATGTTCATTGTTATAATTCTTTGAATAATTTTGTGCTCATTGTTATTGGTGAATTGCGCATTGAGACCATTGTTGATGCGAACACAACGGGCCTATTGTTGCACATACTTTGCCTTGCATTATTGGTCATGAGATATTTCTAATTAATATGCCCTTCCATAACCATGAATATCGATTTTTTATCGATAATTATTATTTTTCCGAAATCTCAGTTAGACAGTGACCTTCCTCATGATTTGAAGGTTAAGTGTGCAAAATTTCATCAAGATCGGAATAAAACTGTAGATTTGCATAAGAAACAAACAAACAAACCCACAAACAAACATCCTTCTGTATATAGATAGAAGATTTACTATTGAAATAGAACAAAACAATGCTATTCCGTTCCTAGATTTTAAGATCGTGAGAGTAGGAAACGGCCTACAATTTGAAGTCTACAGAAAGCCAAACGTTGTACCTGCCTACATCACAAAAGATTATAACCACTGTATGGCACACAAACTAGCGGTGTTTCATCACCAAATTAGACGCGCTCTACTTTTACCCCTAAATAATGAGGCTAGGGAAAAGGAATTCCATTTTATCCGAGCCTGTGCCAAATTTAACGGTTTAAAAGCTCAAATACCATTAAAAGTTATTTGAGTTCTATAAAAGACAAAATCCCCATAGATGAAAAAGCAGGGGTATACAAATTGAAATGTGCGTCATGTGATCATTTTTATCTTGGATCCTCGAAACGTGATGTTAAAAACAGACTAAAAGAACACCTTGCCTGCATTAAAAAATGCTAACATAGGTTTGTCAGCTTTCGCCGACCATGTAGTAAACGAGAAACATGATTATACAAAAGAGTTATTTGAAGTGGTGCACAGTTGTAGTAATCATAAACTATTGTATCTTCTTGAATCTCTTGAAATTTAAAAAAATAAAGCGACTAATAACCTATTAAACAGGGATGAGGGCCACATGCCAGTATCTCCATGGTTGCCGTTAACAGAATACTTGACCAAATAAATAAATCATGTATTTCTTTCAGTAGACTAGGTTCCCCCCACTCCCACTAGGTATGATCGCTTTATTTTATTTTGTTCATTTCGGTGTTTGTTCCTTATTTTTTGTATTATTAAATTTTATTAATGCTATTATAATGAACTGGTTAAATCTCTATAAACTTCGATGTTTTTTATCAGCATCTATTGTAAAGTTGACGACTTTTGTAAAAGGTCAGCGAAAACAGACTCACTTTGCTCTGATTGGCTATTTTGTACTAGCGAGATATTGTAGATTTCGCTCCTCCGTTGTACGATTGGTTGTAGGTTTTTTTCTAGTTCTGTATATATATATCGGTATTGCCCGCCTGTAAATCACTCACTGAAGATGGATTTTTGAAATCCGAAACGTACATCTGAGTCAGTAAAAATTTATGTATGTGGAGTAGTGTTTTCTGTTTTTTCCTTTATTTACCTTTATTCATATCTTCATGATAATCACCGATACCATCATAACCGGGCAAATTTGAAAACCAGGACCGCATTTTTAACGATTCGATTTTCCCCTCCTGCGTGAACTGTAATAAATCGTATGCCTTTGCGGCAGTTTTATAAAATACCCATTTTCATTATCATTTTGCCAACAACAGTAGCTATATGAATATATGTTTCATCCGAATATAGATGAGTTTGTTTCTGATCTCTCACAGATAACAGCGTTGTCGGGCTGCAACTAGTTCAGGTTTCTCTATGAGAACCTGAATATTATTGTGCTTGAATAAAGAGAGGGTTGTAGAGACCACTGCTCCACAAAACCGAATCTTTTGGCAAGGGTACAATCCTTTTATTGTGTTGCAGGTTGTAGGGGCGGATAAAAAAATATTTGTAATACTGGAGCTTCTGAGGGTAGTAACGCTTTGGATTGGGTTTTAAAATAGCCTACAAAAGCCAAAACTCGCTTAAAATTTTCTTGGGAGCGCATAAGACAGCATACCGGTAGAAAACAAATCAGGGATATATAAAATTACTTGAGCCTCTTGTGGAACCAATTATTATCGTCACGCGCGGAGATCTTTTAAAATAAGATTAAAGGAACGTATATCCTGCATCACAAACGTAAAATTGGGTGTGTCCAGCTTTGCCGACCATATCCTTAACTGTGGACACGATTATGATTTCAAATTAGTTAAATTGATACATATCACCACCAATAATAAAATGTTAAATTTTCTAGAATCTTTAGAAATTTGTAAGAAGAATTCCCCCACCCTTTTACTAAGATTGCAGGTCCCATGCCAGTCACTGATTGGTTAAGATTGCAGGAACTTCTTGCTTCCTGATTGGTCTATTCCTGTATTTGCCTTGTTTATCATGTGTACTGTTTTTAATTGTCTGAATGTACATACTGAAGAAGACTGGTTAGCAGCCGAAATGTATATACGTTCAAAAAAGCTACTATTTTGTGGATTAGTGGTCTCTACAACCCTCTCTTTATTCTAGCATTATCCACAGTCTCGTTGGTATTCGTCAATTTCCTTATATTATTTTGCTTTTTTAAATTTAAAGCCAATTTCATGAAGCTTTTGCTGACGTATTCTCTCTGGTCATAAAATCGTGGTGTCATTTTCACTTCATTAACGAGTTTATTAACAGTTAAAACTTGATTTTTGTGAAAAAATGTGCACATATCTTGGGAAAACGTTATCAAATCCAATTTTTGGTTTTAAAGCTTTTATTCTCTTTTATGAGCGAGTTGAAAGCATTTGCATTGTCAATATGCTTCCCTTTTTCAGGGGAAAATTACATTTTACAACTTTCTCCAAATTAAAAATTGCCTTGAATTTTAAGTTTTTTTTCCTATTCAAAGAAATCAAAAACATTTCTTTTAATTTTTTATTTAGAAACGAATGATAAGCTTTTGCGTTTTAATCATTTACTAGCTCTTTCCTGGCGTTGCTCGGGCTTTTTTTTTTGGATGAAATATTTTGCAATATCTGAATATGAATATAACTAAATAAAAAGGTAAAGTTCTATCCTTACTCTACATTATCCAACCCAGGACGTGTCTCCCGTGAAATGGTTGCAACATGAATGCTTCCATGATAAACACGATCCTTCAGGGTTCCCCACAGCCAGAAGTCACATGGATTAAGGACTGTTGAACGGGCAGTTAACTCCCCTGTCTTTACGAATTTCTGCACCATCTTTCGTAAACCTCTTGCCGTCTTGAGTCCTGTTCGCAATCCCTTCACATGCCGATATTCTCGCAGTGCTGTTGCATTATTGCTGTTATTCTGGTAATAGAGCTTCACCAGGAGCGCGCGTTCTTTCTTTGCCAATTGCATGGTGACCTCTGCAGATTGGTTGTTCACAGACGCATTGCGCTTTTGCATACGGTACCAGTTTTTCCTCTGCACTAATAAATTTTCCGATGGAATTCTCTTCCCCATGCTTTGTTTAGCCTATATGCAAAGTTTCATCACTATCCGTGCAATAACGCAATTTGCAGTCAGTGCAGAAGGGAACTTTAATTATAACCAGCTGGTATATAATTGTCAGGTAAAATAAGCTGTTCCTCTTAACGTTTCTTACGGCCGTATTCACGACCTAGTAGCAAACCGCGTCTCAAACTGCGTCGCTGAAAACTGCGTATCAAGTGATACTAGGTTCAGATTTTTTGCTGCTATTCACCATTTCTATCTGAGACCGGTTTACAGCTACTCACTTTTGAGACGGACTTTTTTGTGACAACATCTACTATTGGCTCTATAGAGTCACATGACCTCGCTGGCCGGAAGGAAAAAAAATCCCAGAATTGCTCAGTCTGCAGCACTACAAGTGCACGTTTCGTTTGCTGCTGTCAAGTCGCAGAAATCTGCAGGATTTTATTTTCATTCCTTGTTTTCTCCAACATTATGGAAAAAAAAACAAACTATACATCCACCATCGAAAATAAGCAGACGAATGGCGCCACGTGGAAGGCGAAGCAGGCGGCGTGGAAACAGGTTGCGGAATTATTCAACGCTACGCAGGGAGTAACGCCACGCAAAGCGAAGCAACTGCAGGCATTCTGCGCAAGCGCCGCTTCTGATACTATTCTTCCACCATGGTCTTGCCGTCTCAGATTTGCGACAAAGTTGACGTTATTTCTGAGACGTGATACGCAGTTTATGTCGTCGTGAATACCGTTTTTTGCTGCTACTCACTTTTGATACTGAGACGCGGTTTGCTATTAGGTCGTAAGAGTGCGAATCCTTAATTTGGTTTCCTTACAACTTTTCTATATTTTACGTGTAATGCGTTTGTCAGTTTAGAGGAGATGAGCTTTCTCACAATCGTGGAGTACTTATGAAATACTCTTAGGAAAGTAAAATCAAATTAAAAATTAATTCAAGAATGGTCAATGAGGCTTTATCCTACGCCACACCCCAGATGTTTAACTTATTGATGAAATTCGGAAAGAAAATTCCACAGCTGAAGGTTCCTGGTTCGAATTCAGACGGTGGAATTTTCTTTTCTATATTCATCAATAAAATCTAATCTAGGCTGTGGAATTTTCTGAATTACATTAGGAAAAAATATTTTGAATGCTATTGCATATATTAATAACGCAATGTTTCAAAAACAGAAAGAAGAACTCATCTTACATCCAACTCTATCCTCAACGGAAACATCTTGGACGTTTAATGGAAGCAGAAGAAATAACTCCAGCTTGCAAATCGGTCGACAATTTAGATTGAACCGTATAGGGAGAAGTAAAATAAAGTTGAATTTTTCGAGAATGCTCTTTATGTTCTCTAACTTAATAACTTGTTTATTTTGTAATGTGACGAAAATTACATTTCACATTTTACTTTTCATTACTAGGAGTCAGCATAAAATTCTATAAATATTTTAAACATCAATAATAATTGAATGGTAAATTGATAAACCATTTCAGGCCTTTAACTTTTATATACATAAAGAAGACCAGTTTCTGAAAATCATTCTCTCCTAATCTTATTTCATAAGATTTTTAAGCTTTTGCATGAACCGCAATAGCTTAAAAACTTAAGAAATAAGATTAGGAGAGAATGATTTTCAGAAACTGGTCTTCTTTATGTATATAAAAGTTAAAGGCCTGAAATGGTTTATCAATTTACCATTCAATTATTTTTGATGTTTAAAATATTTATAGAATATTTTCCATGAACTGCAATACACTTTGAATAAAATATGACTGATCTGTTGAAGATAACAAAAATGCACTTTTGACATTCTAATTGTGACCACGCTCCGAAGTCCTTGACAAATACATGCAATCCTATTTTTTTTTCGGAACAATTCTCTTATTCCTTTATGGTTAGAAGTTGTGCTCTCTGATAAATAATTATTTATGTTGAATGAATGAAAGTTTTATGCTTGAGCGGGAGAAGCGCTCTTACAATTATGCCTGTTAATATTTCAGAGCATAAATAAAGATGGAAAAATTGGTTCGTTGCCAAAATTATAAGGACGGTTTGTCTTTTTCGATTGCTTACACATTATTACAACTTGAGGCAAGTTAAAGAGACATTTAGAGCTTATTCGCCGTTGTCTTTGAATTTGAAGGGCGGTCTGCTTTCCTCTTGATTGTCTTATCCGAAAATAAAGACTTGTTTTCTCCTTGAGTCTACATGTTTCTATATTAAAAAATTTAGAGTTTGCGCCTTTAACGACTGATTAATACTAGCCAGAAATAATTAAATTAAACAGTTTAATAATTTAATTAATTCAGCTGTTAATAAATAACTGTTAAAAATTAACTAATAATAATCCACAGAAATAATAAATTCTGACTTTGACATGGAAAATGTAATAATTTCAAAAAAATAGATTTTTGTTTTTGTACTATAAATAACTATAATTTATCAACAAACTACTATTATGTACTTCCACGTTACACTCAATCTATTGTATTCTGTTTTTAGAGATGTTTTTGCGAAGAAATTCATAATTTTAGAATTCTAAAAATAATTGTTTGTTTCTGTGAAATTTGATTATTAATTTTTCCACGTCGGCTTCTCGACCGTTTCCGTACAATAAGCGTGCTTGTAAGAAGTACACTATATACATTATCTAAAGCATTCGCTCATTAGCAACCATTTATAAACTCCTAAGAACGATGCGCATATTTCCAGTCTGGAAAATATATTAAGATTTCGCGACAGCCCTGCGATTAATTTTTCAAAATTATTGATATAGAATTTAATTTTATGAATAAGACTTGGACAGTTAGTTGTTCTAACAAATATTGAAATGAATTTAATATGGTTTGTGCATAATATTGGGCATGAAAGATTTTGAGATTTTATCGATATATTTTATTTAACTTAAGAAAAATATGTTCATTAAGATTACGAGTTGAATTATTATCCCATTGGCTTCTGTTTAGAAAATTTTTGAATAGTCTGCGTACCGTTGAATTAAAGAAAGTTAATAATTAAGTCAATGATTGAATTTATAACTTGCCTTAATTTATTGCTTTTCCTTATTTATGAATAGTTATAATTTTACATCTAATTTCCGTAAAATAAAGGCTAATTAATTACCTCCCTCATGTTTTGATTTCAACTACTGTAATTAAAATCATAATTACAAAGGAAGAAGGGAAGGAAAAATTTCTGGATTCAAATGAGGGACTGCGCCTTTCACTGCGCCTATCTGAGCTATCGCGAACTTAAACTGCAAAGCTGTTACAATATGTCCAGATCGGCTTCAATGAACCCATTAATCAGCTCAACTGACAAAGCAGGCCCCGACTCAAAGGTCAGAAATCCTCCTTACCCTTAAATCATCAAATAAATTGATGAAAATTCAACTCAAAGAGAAGATAATAATGAACTGAAAGTTTCCAACGGTATCGTATGTTATCGTATGGTATCGTATGAACTGAAAGTTTCCAATGGTACCATTATAATATTTACTACTAAACCAATGCCGATCTACTTTTGATCTGAAGAAATCCATGAAAAAGACTGAAAAGTTGATACAACCGAGCTAAGATCTTGATGGTCATATTTCTGAAAACAGAATTTGAAAATCTTAATCCGTTTTCAAGTTATCGTGCAAACGGCGTACGACCGGATAAACGTATAGACCAAGCATGTATTCTTTCTTATAAGTAGCTTCTAGCTAAAGTAAAAATAAATAGTGAAAATAATTTTTATTCATTGGATCTCTCAGTAAGACAAGAATTAGGATGTGAATGTGGACGTACAGTACCCCATTTCTTTTCAGTGGCTTATTGGCTTCGATCAATCCACTCTTCTCGTTTTTAAGGGGATAGGGAAGTTAGGATGGAGGCTTAACCTTTTAACTCTGGCCGAAACAACATAATAGAATGTAAACATGTTTTCCAATTAGTCATTAGTTACATTATAAAAATAATTAATTATAAAAAATTTGAGATTTATCTATTGGGCTATAACTTCACGAATGTTTTTTTAAAAAATTTTTGTATTGGTGACTTTCCGGTAAAAACTTTGATAAACTTGGATAGAAACTTGAAAAGAGGTAATTCATTTGTCTTAGAGCCAATGAATGGTGAACCGTGAATGAACGAATATTTGTCCACTGCAGAGCAATAAAAAACATGGATGCTGTTTAGAACAACAATGTACAATATTTATGCTAACTATTTTAATTAGGTGGTAAATTAATATGTTCCAACGGTTGTTAATATTGTCAAAATTGTGATAAAACCATAATTAGTTACCACCATAATTTTCTAGTTTGTTATTAAGCTAGTTTTCTTCCTAGTTTGTAACTTAATTGAAAATTGCACGTGCATGGTTATTTTCATAATTAGAATTAATTGTTTGCTTTAAAAACAGACAATGTTTCTTCTTTAAGTTTAAATAATAGTAAAGCTCTATCGTTTTCAAACACAACCATTGACAACGAATAAGAATTAAGGTCTAATATTGAATAAAGTCGTATTTTCATCTTCAGAAACGATTTTTCAATATTGTACTGTATGTTGTTCTATGAGTTATATGCCTTGAATCATTTAACATATTTACGAAGAAAGAGAGAGACAAATATTTATCCAAAACATCTCATTTCCTGGAAAGCTGTACAAATTAATCTCTCTTATAAACAACAAACATTAATGAAGATAACGCTTAAAATTTTGAAGCAAACTGGATGAATAGGGATACTTCCATTTTAATGACTACCATTTCGATGACTGTATGCTATGGATAGGAATACGACTTTTATTTCAAATGACGGTGTAATTATGAGAATAGGGAGAAGATGGCAGGCTAATTAAATAATGGCGGGTCTTTCTTTCATTACTTGAAATCAAAACAAATTACTTGAAATGATGAGCACTTTTTCTCTCTAATTAGTTTTAAAGCAAACCTGCTTTAACGACAAAATCCGTCATCTGTTATGCAGATAACCAGCATTCAACTGAATTATTTTTCTATTATTAATTCGCCCGTAGTTGATATAGTCAAGTATAGTTAGATGATTGGTTCGTTGAGTAGTACGTTCAAAAGGATTAGGAAAGGACTGAAATATTTCAAAGGAAGGAAGATTTAGCAGGACACAATATAATTTTTTCTTAAAACAAGGTGAGATAGAATTAAACCAAAGCTGAATTCAATAAGAAATGAGATTTGTTTAGATAATGATAATATAATCAGTAGTAATATTCAGGTTATGAAGAGTAATACTTTATGTCAAGATTTATAATTTTAAAAAAAAAAATGATGAATAAGTGAAAAAAGATCCTATTTGAAATTTTCTTAGGTTACATTGCTTATAATAATAAAATCATAAAATTATTACCATCCTAATATTAAAAAATAAATAAATAAAATCTTGCAACATTCCAAGAAGAGCTTTTGCTGTGACGTAGAAGTGATATTAAATTCGAGAATATAAATTCTAGCGCTAATTACTAATAAACTACGGAAATTCGTTTAATTTTTTGCAAATTTACATCTATTTTCTCAACGCAGTACAATAATTGAGTGATTGAGTTATTGAGTCTCGACAAAGCTATTATCACGTGCGCGCAATCATGTCAACAATGCTTAAAATATGAACAGAAAGTAACAGTATATACATTCTTGACGAAACGATTGTTATAAGACATACCAATCACCATCTTGTTCGCTGTTTTAGCATGTAAATTCGACTTGAAGGGGTCCACGAAAAAACCTTAAAAGTAGATACAGTCGAACTAAGATTTTGATGATCATATTTCTGAAAATCAAATTTGAAAAAGTTAATCCGTTTTCAAGTTATCGTGCAAACGGCGGACGGCCGGATAAACGT